>JAVSCE010005732.1:0-348504 GCA_032199065.1 Smutsia gigantea | reverse complement strand
GGGCCCTTTACCGCCTCTCTCCCTGCCCTAGCTGACAGGACAGGGGTGGGCAACTGACCCGAAGAGGGCCTATTCCCGGCCAGCCAGTGCCCCTTGGTACGTGTGGCCTGACAAGAGAGCTGAGGGCAGGTGGCACTGAGGAGTCCAAGAGGAAGGCTGGGGCCGGACCAAGAAGTCTCAGGGACTGGAAACCACGGGTCAGCATGGGAAGCTGGTAGCAGAGCGACAAGCAGAGCCGCTCTGAGAGGAAGGGGTGAGGGGCCTGGATGTCCCAGAAGGCAGCAGGAAGGGCAGCCCCTCTACCCAATGGGGTCCCGCTGCCAGCTGGGTGAGGGCCTGTGGATCTGCGGCACAGGCCCACCTCAGAGGGACCGCTGCTCTTCCTCCCCTCCCCCCTCCCCGCCCTGCCCACAGGGTCTCAGCCCCCAGGGATACACCCTCCAGCTCATTTCTAGTGCCTTCCACACGTGGAAGGCAGGGACCAGCTTTTGAGCAACGAGGAGATCCACTCTTTCAGAACTCACATTCAATTTCATCAGATTTTTACCCCCAAGAGGTCCTTGGGGAATAAACTACTGACATCAGCTTTCTCTACTACTCTTCAGGGACGGCTTGTGGCAAGTCCTGAGCCAGGGACAGTTGGCAAGCAGCGCCAGGGGTCCGCCCGGTGTGGAGTTCCGGTCGGGGGGGCCCACAGGTGGCCGTGGAGACGGGTCTTGTGTGTCTGCAGCGCCGCAATTCTTCAGGGCAAGCGGGCGACCCTGTTGGTCGTGACTGGCCACATGGCTCACGAGGGAAAATGCTCTGAGCTTTGCAGCAGACACGGAGCACTCAGGGCGGCCGCGTGCAACCCCAGCAAGCTCGGGAGAGCTGTTTCCAGAGAAGTTTCTCTTTGCGCGGGAGACACACGGATTCATTCTAAAAAGAATGAGAGGAGGGCCGGCCCTCTGGGGACACGGGTCTCTGCGTGCAGGGCTCTCGGCACAGCGCCTCTTTGCAGCGTCTTTACCTACAAGGGTGCCGCCCCCATTACCCCAGGAAACCAGGGCGCGGCCGGCGGGCGGTTCCGCCAGGAGGATGGGCCACCGCCCCCCGCGCCAGGCCAAGAGTCGCTCAGAGAGCGGGACTCTTGCCCGCACCCAGGCAGCTGGGCCCGGATGCCGGCGCGACCGCCCTCGCGCGGAGGACGGAGACCCCCCTCCCCGCGCCCCGCGCCACGGCAATGGACCCGCGGGAGGCGACACCTCTGGGGACAGGCTGCGGTCTAGGGCCCCGCCCGCTCTGCCTCCTCTCCCAGCGGACCTCTGTGAGCTGGTGGCCCTTCCCTGGCTCTGGTCCGAGAGGTGTCTCCTCCGTGGTGCCGTCCCCACGTGCTGTGGGCGTTACGAGGGGTGACAGGGCAGCCCCAGGAAGGCCTGCTCTCCTGCCGGCTTTGACGCCTGCCTTCCCTGTGCTCTGTCCCCAGGAACAACGCCCAGCACCACCGAACGTGCCCCTGGCGCCCCGGCCTCAACTGTCCCCTCTGCCCCCGAGGCACCTGCCGCGCACAGGGCACGTCGGGGACCCGGCGGGCTCCACTGACCTCGGTGGAGGAACCAGACAGCAGGGCACCCGGCCCTGAGCAGCGGCTGCAGGCAGGAGCCCCTCCGCCTCTCCTGCCACTGCCCCCCAGCCCCAGGCTGCTCTCCTCTGGAACTGGCCCTGGATGGGGACCCCAGAGCATCAGCTGGCGTCAGGAACAAGCCCAGCGAGCCTCCCCCGGGGGACAGACCCTCTCCATTGCAGAACTAACACCAGCAAACCATGGCCATTGCTGAGTGACCAGTGAACGCGGACCCACCTGGACACGCGCGTGTGCTCTGGAAGCCTGTTTACAGGCGGCAGAAAGTGCAGCTAGGTCAGGGACTCTACCAGGAGGCGCGTGATCGGCAGTTTATCCAGAGCTTGTAATAATAGCCCACAGCATAGGCAGTAGCAGCAAATATTGCTGGTTTTATTAAATGCACCCAACCTGCTTACTTGCCGCTTATGTTTGCTTTGGGAAGGATAGAAAAATAAAATCTTTATGAATCAAGATTTTAAATTTTTTGCTAATCTTTACTATGCCACTTCTTAGCTTCAACTATTACTGCTGTACTATTTCCTCAACCCTGAGCTCACTGGGGGCCCATCTGTACCTTTTCTAGGACGCCCAAGAGTGCCTGCTGAATTCCCTGTCCTCCACTGCCACCCACCATGACCAACAGGGGGCAGTGTGTGCCCTGCCAGGCCAGGCACCAGAGACTTCCAACCTGCCCAAAGCCTTTCAAAAACAGAGCCCAAGGAGGTTATCTTCCCTGGAGGGAGCAGCCAGGCCCAGCGGGCAGGACCTAAGCCCAAAGGGAGAAAATCTGCCTCCAAATGCTGTCACAGAACATCTTTAAGCTGGTACAAAGGGTCCCATCCTGGATGAGACCATGTGACCTCTGATCTGAGACACCGTCACCTCCACATGGATCTGGTCCTCTGGTGCCCAAAAGCCTGCCCCCGGCAGGGAGCCAGCCCCACACTACAAGGCCCTAAGCCCACCCCACCCTGGGTGGCCAAGAGAGAATCCCCCGAGTCTCACGTGCCACACTTGGGCAGTGGGTTAGAAGGGACGATGAGGGAAGGGATACTGGTGAGCTTCCGAGAGGCAGACAAGGGCAAGAGAGAACATGTGGCTTCTCCAATGGGAGGCTAAGTGTAGGATTCTGACCTCAGAATATTCTCCAAGAACACTGACATGGGAATTTTGGGGAGAGGGGAGGTAAATGCTTTCTAGACAATAAGCCCGATTTGTGGTAAGGGGACCAGCAGGTAAGCGTTACCCGTATCTTGGTTAAGAATCTTAAGTCATTTAAGAAGAGTCTAAAGAACACTGGAGGCATACAAGTGTAAATGTTTAAACCAAAACCAAGCCACTCTCTGTGCTAGGTATGGTATTCAAGCAAATAAACACCATCTCCCAGGTGACAGGGAATGCCGCTGTGCTGGCACATGACGGTGGCCGGCAGGCCCCAAAGCCAGGGTGTGCGGGAGGGATGGCTGTAAGCAGAGCTTTACTGACAGGCTGGAATTTCATCTGCGAAACCATCATATTCGCTGTCTGTCAGCTACGACAACCAATTAGTACAGGAACCCTAGGAGTCAAATCCTCACCTCTAACATGCAGGTCTCTGTGGAATAAAAATAGCCCTCCAACATCAATTAAGCAAAACACAAAAATCTAACAAAAATAGACATTTATTAACAAATTATAAAATTCAAAATCCCCTCTTTGAAACACAATTTAAAAAAATACAGGCTTACTTCCCAAAGCAGAGGGCACATCAACTCTATACTTTAAGGATTTAGTGTAACATCCTTTCAATGAAATAATTAACACTGGCAGAAGCTTCTTATTGAAAAAGTTATACCAAGCTTTCTTTTGACTTCTTATAGAATAAGAAACTTTAAACATCTCTTCATGCTCTTTTTTCTAATAATTTTTAGACACTTTAGCTTTAATACCCACACATCCCTTAAGCACTCAGAAGTGTTACCTCAATTTGAAGTATTTCCTTTGGAGAACGATGAACCCAACAGTCAACACCAAGCACTGACGTTTGCAAAGAGCGTCTCAGAATCACTTGACATCACTTCCTCAGTGACAGGGTGAGGAGACCACGCCCCACAAGCAAAGATTCAAGCTCCTGACTGCACCCAGGTGAGGGAACAGGTCGGCCCTGCTACGAGATGAGTTCATCTCCTGGGCTGCTGGCCGGTCCCCCTTCCCTGCTCCGTGTGTGCCTCAGTGAAAGGGACAACCACCCCAGGAAGAGCCATGCCCACAGTGACAGCCTCCCCAAGCTTTGCTGTGCATTCATTTATGTGTTTAGAAGTTAACTGAGCACCTGCTACCTGCCAAACACCTGAACTGCACTGGTGCGCTCGTGCATCTCTGGCTGGTGAACGCACCCATGTGCGTATAAAATACATATGCTTCTGTCCACACGCAGACATCTGGCCATGATATGAAACATTATTCTGCACTTCGGTGACAGCTGACATGTAGGAAAGCCACTGTTCTGCAGGGTGGGAGCCCCCCGTGGACACAAGGTTGGGAAGAGGGCACCTTTGGCTCCTGTCAACATGACCGCTGAGAGCAAAGGGCAAAGACTTCCTCTGTCTTCACCCTCAGTGCCCACGATCCCCAGCACTGTGGCAGGGGGCCTAAGCATTAATCAAAGTACCTGATGGGCTCTGAGGGACAGAGTCACCGCAGCCCCTCAGCCCGTCCTGCACTTCTGCAGCCTCTGACCCAAGAACCAGCATTACCTCGTGTGGCTTTATCCTCCTCCTTCAGAGAAGCCAGGTGGAGAGCCTCGACTGCCGGCCGGAGGGAGCTCCCTGCCGGACCCTGGGCCGCCACGAGCTGCAGCATGACCGTGTTGAACAGGCAGGCCACACTCTGCGCGGGCCCGGCCAGCCCCTCGGTACTGCAGAGCTGGCTGTACAGCTTAAATATGCTACTCCTCACACCACTGTCCCCGAGAAGGTCAGCCACGATGACCGGCTGTGGCAAAACGTGGCTCTTAAGCCATCCAAGGAGTCCGGCAGCCTCTGCCCTGCTGAGTGGGTCCTCGGCCACTGAGCACAGCATCCAGGTGGCCACCAGGGAAGCAGTGGCATGCACAGGGCCCGGTGCACTGCTCTCGGGGGTGGCCCTGTCTGAGGGCTCCCGAGCGGGCTCACAGCTGGGGAACACTGGCCCCCAGTGAGTCAATATGGACCTCAGGAGGCCCTTGCACATCTCCAAGCTGGACGCCTGCAGTTCAGGGTCAGCCGCCTCCGCCGCCTCCCCAGGCCTCCTCTTTCGGCCCCAGGGGCCTTTGGCTCGGGCTGCCACCACAGGCCTGTTCTTATCCTTGAGCATTTCTGTTATACACAGAGAGAAGGACAGTGAGACTGGCGTCCCTCCCCCACACGGACAGGGGCAGACAGCTCACAGGCCCTGAGTGCTCAGCGTGGCTCCAACAGGACTGGCTACTCTGCCTGCAGTGTGGCCAGAGCTCAGCGTTGGACTGTGAGCATCATGTTACTACAGTGACATTTATTCCCTGCTGCAACCCTCCACCCTTCCCCAGCCCCTCACAGAGGCGGAGCTGGACGCAGCGCCAGGTCTCCCGGCTCCACGTGCTGTATTTAAGCCTCACCAGCTTTGGAAATGCTGCTGAGAGGGAATGATGTGCCTGCTCTGGGGGAAGGAGCAGAGTTCGGGGAGCCCGCAAGGAGGCCCCGGGTCCCGACACTCACTCAGGAGCTCCTTGACTTGGTATTTCTCAATGGCTGCTCTCAGGTCCTCTTGGAGCTTGAGGTCCCTCTCGATGAGGCTCCACTTGTGCAGGAGGATGAGAACATCCTTGGTGGACAGCACCGTCTCATTCACGGTGAAGCGGTCCATGTCTCTGAAGGCCTGTGTGACGGTGGCCCGGTACTTAAGGACAGAGTCGAGCACCCCAAAGAAGCTGGTCAGCTGGGCCGAGGGCAAGGCAGGCCTGTTGGGAGCCAGTGTCACACCCTGAGCCAAATGCTTCCTTGTCCTGCAGCCAAGGACCGGGTGGCCAGTGAACACCACCCACCCGGAGACACAAACACTCCATCCCTGACTGGGAGTTTCCTTAGCAAAAGACGTGGAATGTGGACCCCCAGCCCACAGACCAGGCAGCGAGCTGCTCCTGGACTGGTAGAAAGGAGACCGAAGTGTGACCTGCACCCTGGAGGCACAGGAATCTCCTCGGACACCATGGCCAACCGTGAGAGCTGGGCAGAGCCTGAGGGGCAGAGCCCCAGCGCCTAACAGAACACGCCAGGACTGCTGGCCCCTCTCCAGCTCGTGTGCTCAGACTCCCGGGAAGAGGCTTGGGAAAGCCTGGGACAGCCCCAGCCATCCCCCGAGGATGGGCCCTGGTGTAGACAGAAATCTGCGAGTAACCCCCAAATGAGAAACATGGCGGGCTCTTCGATACCGATTTAATGGTTTACCTGAGAACAGCACAAAACCAAATGCCCTGTTCCTTACTGGGACCATCTTCATTCTGAGGGTACATTCCACTGGCTACCAATACTCTGACCTCAGATTGGAACCCCAGGTGCTCACTGCAGAGTCAGAGAGAACTTAGCTTTCCTGAGGAAACCAAGAGCACTTTTCTAAGGGGTCAGATGAAAATACCAAAACTGTCAAGAAAATTCGAGTGAGCCTGTGCAGGCTGATGAATCAGGGCCTGTCTGGGAGCACCCTTTTTGGGCTAAGGTTGTGGGCAATCCGCTCTTTCTAGAAAGCATCACTTTGAGCACCCCAATGAGCCATCCAGGGAGATGGTCTGCCTGCTAACAATGATCAGGTATGGCCTGTTGCAGGTTTTTAAAAGTGTGTTCAGTTCTCAGGATCCTGCCTCATATAAAGTTGAGGTGGAAACAAGGAAACGCTACCATACCTGCCCAATGTCCCCACAGCTGGGGGCACCCCTGTGGCCCAGCGCCCACCTGTGCAGGCGGGACCATGGGGAAGGCTGAGAGGTGACGGCCCCAGTGACTGACCCCAGGGGCCTTACCTGGTGGGCGAGGGGCTCACCTCAGGTGCTTCACGAGCACGATGAGAACGTAAAGGAACTCATCGACCAGGTGCAGGGCGAGCAGCTTCAGGGCCTCCTGGGACCCAGGCTTGCAGGGAGGCTGGCTCCCCGACTCCACGCCTCTGTCTCCCAGGTTGGTCACCCACAGAGTGTGCAGCAAGGAGATTATGCTGCAGAGCAGCGGGGTCTCCAGAAACCTGAAGCCAAAGAGGAAGGCTCACTCTCTGTCCCATCCCCACTTTGCTGACAGCTGCCGGATGAGGGGTGGGGGAGCCATGGAAGGCTGTGACTGTGGGGGCAGCACCAAGGAGCGGCCTGGCAGCCTCCCCCCTCAACAATTCTACCTGCTCAGCCCCCCAAAAGCACAGGGTCTCAGTATGAAGATGGGTGCCTGCTGCCCAAATGCCGCTGCAGCGCAGACGACACCCCAGCTCTCGTTTCCAACCAGACGACCACCCCGAGTCCCACAGCGGAGGGCAAGTCTGGAGCCGCTGTCCCACTCATGCGAACAGCTCCACTTCCACCAGGAACCGATGAGGAGCCAGTCATGCCTTTGATAAATCTGCAAGAGTTTCGAGATGATGTCCAACGATTCCAGACTTAGAACATTACTTTTAGAGAAAATTTTAAAAATACTTTAAATAAATGCACAGAAGGGCCTGGACATCCCTGGGCTTATCAGAGTGGTTAATTCTTTGAAAGAAAGGTTCCTCCCCCCAGGTGCTCTCTGCTGAGACAAGGCCTTCATCTTTTCAGACAGCCTCAAACTCAGGAAGTTATTAGGAAGCAAAAGAGATTATGCTGTGGATTAACCATGCACTGAAGCCCAACCCCACATGAACGCATTTGGAAGTGTGGCCTTTGGGAGGGGACTAGGCTTAGATGTGGCCATGAGGGAGGGTGGAGCCCCCATGATGACAGCAGTGTCCTCACAAGGACAGGAAGAGAGCCCAGCCTTCTCCCCGCTTCTCTGCCTCCCTGCCACCTGAGGACAGTGAAGAGTGGGCTGCTAAGGGCAGGAGGAGAACTCCAGAACCACCCATGCTGGCCCCTGACCCTGGACCACCAGCCTCCAGAACTGTGAGACAGTGAATTCCTGTTTGGACCTCCGCATCTGTGGGCCCCCCACACGGCAGCCGAGGTAACTATGACACCCCCCCGCCCCAGCCCCTCGGTGCTGCTGCAGCACCGGTTCCTCAGGAGCCCCTGAGCCAGGGTGGGTGGTGGGGCTCTGGGACCCCTCTCCAACACGGGGACAAACAAGCTCCTGAACTTGGAGGCTTCCTGTTTTACCGCAGGGATGGCTGTGGTCACGCCACCCTTAGATGACTGATACCACTCCAGGGAGAGCTTGGCCTGTGCAGAACACACAGAAAAGTGTCTGGCGAAGGCTTGGGCAAATACAAACAGCAGCGGGCACGTCAAAGAAAGAATTAAGGTGATGAAATGCCACTGCAGCATTCCCAGGGGGTGGGTACCCACACGTGGTGGAGCGGAAGGACATGGTTTTGGGCAGCATGGATTCTACTGGACATTTCCAGTGGCCACCGAAACCAGAAATAGACACTACTGCCCCCTCCCCAGTTCCCGCCTGACACATGCCTCTCCTGCACAAGGTGCTTACTTGCTCTCAAGGATGTTTAAAAGCCACATTAAAAGGCTATAGTCCCGCTGTATCTTGTAGGCAGATTTGGCATTCCGGGTGGCATTCTGTAGGATTTCCAGAATTCAGTTCTGAAAACCCCAAACAAGAAGTTATTCATCAGTTTGGAAAACCTAACTTACTTGATCAAAGGAACAATTTGAGAATAGAATAGTAAAGGTTGATTAAAGATGGCAGCATGAGAGGTGAGACAGAGGCCTCCTCCTAAAACCACATATAATATGAAAACATAACTAATACAACTAATCCTGAAGGAGCAACAGAAAAGAAGGCTGCGCAAGACTGCATATACCTGGAGAAAAGAACAGACCTCATGGAACACGGTAACATACCAAAACCATGAGCCAGTGGGACTCAAGCCCTTCCCCCACCCCAGCTCATCAGTGGGAGGAAGAGAAACAGAGCAGAGAGGGAGTGGAGGTCTGAAACTACTGAACACCCAGCCCTGGAGATCTGCTCTGGGAGCACAAACCTACATTGCATGGTGTTCTGGTGATTAGTGGGGTTGGAAAGCTAAGACAGGCAAAATACCTGGAGAGGAAAATAGGGATCCATATCCAGCTGCTCTGGGACAAAAGAAAGGCAGGCAGTCTGGGACACTTCCTAACATCGAGAGGGCTGCTAAAGGGGCAGGGATTGCACAGAGCTTACTGCTCAGGAGAAAGGACAGGTAGACAAAATTGTCCAGGCGCACTCTGCCCAGCAGGTTGGGAAATTTCAGGAGCTTCAGGCGCTCCATTCCCCTGGCTGGATACGCAGGACCCCCACAGTGATACACAACCTGCTGTGCCTTTCTCCCGGCCAGCCCGCCCCTGGTTCACAAACCAGCAGCCTCTCCCTTGGTGTCAGGACAGCAGGAAGGAAGCTCCACCTACAGCAACTACAATCGCAAAGAACAGAGCCTTACACCTGTGTGTTCAGCCCACTGGTTCTGGCAGTGGAGACAGGAATAGCAGCCTGGAAGCAGGAAACAGCTCTTTCCTTTCCCCAGGCACCAACACCACTCCTCTGTGACCCCCGACATTGTTCCAGGGGCTAAGCAGCCCCAGAGAGTAGAGCTTCTGGGCACTAGAGGGCACCCCATACAAATTTGAAACGTCAAAGGAATCTGGTTCAAAGCAAAATCCTACATACACCAGAAAAAGAGTCAAATGAAACTGATCTCATCAATCTTCCTGAAAGGGATTTCAAAATAAACTTCATAAACATGCTCATGGAGGTACATAAAAATATTCAAGAACTCAGGAATGAATTCCAGTCGGAGATCCAATGATGATGGAATACAATGGAGGGTTTTAAAAGCAGATTAGATACAGTGGAGGAGACAATAAATGAAATAGAAATTAGAGAAGAGGAATACAAAGAAGCTGAGGCACAGAGAGAAAAAAGGATCTCTAGAAATGAAAGAATATTGAGAGAACTGTGTGACCAATCCAAATAGAACAATACTCCTATTATAGGGGTACCAGAAGAAGAAGAGAGAGAAAAAGGGATAGAAAGTGTCTTTGAAGAGGTAGTTACTGAAAACTTCCCCAAACTGTGGAGGAGATAGTCTCTCAGGCCATGGAGATGCACAGATCTCCCAACACAAGGGACCCAAGGAAGACAACACCAAAACATATAATAGTTAAAATGGCAAAGATCAAGGATAAGAACAGACTATTAAAAGCAGCCAGAGAGAGAAATAAGATCACATACAAAGGAAAGCTCATCAGGCTATCATCAGACTTCTCAGTAGAAACCTTACAGGCCAGAAGGGAGTGGCATGATATTTTTAATGCAATGAAGCAGAAGGGCCTCGAACCAAGAATACTCAATCCAGCAACATTATCATTTAAATTTGAAGGAGGGATTAAACAATTTCCAGGTAAGCAGAAGCTGAGAGAATTTACCTCCCACAAACCGTCTCTACAGTGTATTTTTGAGAGACTGCTATAGAAGGAAGTATTCCTAAGGCTGAACTGCTTTCACCAGAGGTAATAAAACCACAGTAAAGAAAGTATAACAATTAATTACTAAGCAAATGCAAGATTAAATCAACTACGCCCAAAGTTATTCAAGGAATAGACAAAGAGTACAGAATATGAACCTAATATATAAAGAATGGAGGAGGAAGAAAAAAAAGAAAAAAGAACCTTTAGATTGTGTTTGTAATAGCATATTAAGTGAGTTAAGTTAGACTCTTAGATAGTAAGGAAGTTAACCTTGAACCTTTGGTAACCATGAACCTAAGCCTGCAATGCCAATAAGTACATAACCATCCATAATAACCCTAAATGTAAATGGACTGAATGCACCAGTCAAAAGACATAGAGTCACTGAATGGATAAAAAAACAAGACCCATCTGTATGCTGCCTTCGAGAGACTCACTTTAAACCCAAAAACATACACAGACTAAAAGTGAAGGGATGGAAAAAGATATTTCATGCAACTAATAGGGAGAAAAAGCAGGAGTTGCAGTACTTGTATCACACAAAATAGACTTCAAAACAAAGAAAGTCACAAGAGACAAAGAAGGACATTACAGAATGATAAAGGGGTCAATCCAACAAGAAAATATAACTGTGGGATTAATGGGATTAATACATAAAACAAGTAATATAGAAATCAAATGTACAAGTACACATGACTTGATTGTATTCCCTACAACTCTTGATGTGTGATCAAAAACAGAATGATGAGAACCAAAACAGTTCCCACGGCTCGGGGCCGCCCACACATGGTTTCAGTATCCTTGATGAGCATCGCATCCTTGGGCAGGACTCAAGGCCAGATAATGATGTTTAAGTTCATTTGCTCAATAAATATGAGAAGTGCCTTTCGGCATTACACTTGCCCTGTTAAGCCTCGACTTCCCTGGCTGGTCCTTTCAGATCTTCGATATTTCATCATGTCTCCCCCCTTGTCTGTGGGTCAGAAGCAGGGAGGGACCGACATATAACCATTATAAATATCTATGCACCCAACAGAGGAGCACCAACATATGGAAAACAAAAACTAACAGAATTAAAAGGGGAAATAGAATGCAATGCATTCATTTTAGGAGGCTTCAACACTCCACTCACTCCAAAGGACAGATCAAGCAGGCAGAAAATAAGTAAAGACACAGAGGCACTGAAAAACACACTAGAACAGATGGACCTAACAGACATCCACAGAACTCTAAACCCAAAAGCAGGAGAATACACATTCTTCTCAAGTGCACATGGAACATTTTCAAGAATAGATCATATACTAGGCCACAAAAAGAGCCTTAGTAAATTTAAAAAGATTGAAATTGTACCAACCAGCTTCTCAGACCACAAAGGTATTAAACTAGAAATAAATTACGCAACGAAAATGAAAGATCCCACAAACACATGGAGAGTTCACAACATGCTCCTAAATAACCAATGGATCAATGACCAAATAAAAATAGAGATCAAGCAATATATGGAGACAAATGATAACAATAATTCAACACCCCAAAATCTGTGGGATGCAGCAAAGGCCATGCTAACAGAGAAGTATATTGTAATACAGGCCTACCTCAGGAAAGATAAACAATCCCACGTGAACAGTCATAAACTCACAATTAATGAAACTAGAAGAAGAAGAACAAATGAGGCCCAAAGTCAGCAGAAGGAAGGGCATAGTAAGGATTAGAGCAGAAATAAATAAAATCGAGAAGAATAAAACAATAGAAACAATCAATGAAAACAGGAGCTCATTCTTCAAGAAAATAAACAAAATAGATAAACCCCTAACCAGACTTACCAAGAAAAAAAGAGGGTCTACACACATAAACAGAATCAGAAATGAGAAGGGAAAAATCACTATGGACACCATAGAAATAAAAAGAATTGTAAGAGAATACTATGAAAAATTACATGCTAACAAAGTGGATAACCTAGAAGAAATGGACAACTTCCTAGAAAAATACAACCTTCCAAGTTTGACCCAGAAAGAAGCAGAAAATCTGAACAGAACAATTACCAGCAACAAAATTGAATCGGTAATCAAAAAACCATCCAAGAACAAAACCCCCGGGCCACATGGATTCACTACTGAATTTTATCAGACATTTAGAGAAGACATAATACCCATCTTCCTTAAAGTTTTCCAAAAAATAGAATAGGAGGGAATACTTCCAAACTCATTCTATGAAGCCAGCATCACTTTAATACCAAAACCAGGCAAAGACCCACAAAAAAAGAAAATTACAGACCAATATCCCTGATGAACATAGATGCAAAAATACTCAGCAAAATATTAGCAAACTGAATTCAAAAATACATCAAGAGAATCATACACCATGAACAAGTGGGATTCATTTCAGGGATGCAAGGATGGTACAACATTCGAAAATCCATCAACACCATCCACCACATCAACAAAAAGAACAAAAACCACATGATCATCTCCATAGATGCTGAAAAAGCATTTGACAAAATTCAACATCCATTCATTATAAAAACTCTCAACAAAATGGGTATAAAGGGCAAGTACCTCAACATAATAAAGGCCATATATGACAAACCCACAGCCAATATCATACTTAACACTGAGAAGCTGAAAGCTTTTCCCCTAAGATCGGCAACAAGACAAGGATGCCCACCTTTCCCACTTTTATTCAACATAGTACTGGAGGTTCTAGCTACGGCAATCAGACAAAACAAAGGAATAAAAGCACCCAGACTGGTAAGGATGTCAAATTGTCACTATTTGCAGATGACATGATATTGTACATAAAAAACCCTAAAGAGTCCACTCCAAAACTACTAGAACTACCTGAATTCAGCAAAATTGCAGGATACAAAATTAATACACAGAAATCTGTTGCATTCCTATACACTGCTGATGAACTAGCAGAAAGAGAAATCAGGAAAACAATTCCATTCACAATTGCATCAAAAAGAATAAAATACCTAGGAATATACCTAACCAAGGAAGTGAAAGACCTATACCCTGAAAACTACAAGACACTCATAAGAGAAATTAAAGAGGACACTAATAAATGGAAATTCATTCCATGCTCTTGGCTAGGAAGAATTAATATTGTCAAAATGGCCAACCTGCCTAAAGCAATCTACAGATTCAATGCAATCCCTATCAAAATACCAATAGCATTCTTCAACAAACTGGAACAAATAGCTCTAAAATTTATTTGGAATCACAAAGACCCCAAATAGCCAAAGCAATCCTGAGAAGGAAGAATAAAGCTGGGGGGATTACCTCCTCAACTTCAAGCTCTACTACAAAGCCACAGTAATCAAGACAATTTGGTAATGGTAAAAGAACAGACCCACAGACCAGTGGAACAGAATAGAGAGTCCAGATATTAACCCAAACCTATATGGTCATTTAATATACAATAAAGGAGCCATGGATATACAATGGGGAAGTGACAGCCTCTTCAACAGATAGTGTTGGCAAAACTGGACGACTACATGTAAGAGAATTAAACTGGATCATTGTCTAACCCCATACACAAACGTAAACTGGAAATGGATCAAAGACCTGAATGTAAGTCATGAAACCATAAAACTCTTAGAAAAAAACATAGGCAAAAATCTCTCAGACATAAACATAAGCAACTTCTTCATGAACATAATCTCCCCATGCAAGGGAAACAAAAGCAAAAATGTACAAGTGAGACTATATCAAGCCGAAAAGCTTCTGTACAGCAAAGGACACCATCAACAGAAGAAAAAGGCATCCTACACTATGGGAGAATATATTCATAAATGACATATCCGATAAAGGGTTGACATCCAAAATATATAAAGAACTCAGACACCCCAACGAACAAAAAGCAAATAATCCAATTAAAAATGGGCAGAGGATCTGAACAGACACTTCTCCAAAGAAGAAATTCAGATGGCCAACAGACACATGAAAAGATGCTCCACACTGCTAATTATCAGGGAAATGCAAATAAAAACCACAATGAGATATCACTTCACACCAGTTAGGATGGCCAGCGTCAAAAAGACTCAGAACAACAAGTGCTGGCGAGGATGTGGAGAAAAGGGAACCCTCCTACACTGATGGTGGGAATATAAGCTAGTTCAATCATTGTGGAAAGCAATATGGAAGTTCCTCAAAAAACTCAAAATAGAAATACCATTTGACCCAGGAATCCCACTCCTAGGAATTTACCCAAAGAATACAATTTCTCAGATTCAAAAAGACATATGCATCCCTATGTTTATCACAGCACTATTTACAATAGCCAAGAAATGGAAGCAACCTAAGTGTCCATCAGTAGATGAATGGGTAAAGTGTGGTACATATACACAATGGAATGTTATTCAGCCATAAGAAGAAAACAAATCTTACCATTTGCAACAACATGAATGGAGCTAGAGGGTATTATGCTCAGTGAAATAAGCCAGACAGAGAAAGACAAGTATCAAATGATTTCACTCATCTGTGGAGTATATGAACAAAGGAAAAACTGAAGTAACAAAACAGGAGCAGACTCACAGAACCCAAGAAAAGACTAACAGTTATGAAAGGGAAAGGGACTGGGGAGGATGGGTGGGAAGGGAAGAATCAGGGGGGAAAAAGCGGCATTACAGTTAGTAGACATAATTGTGGGGGGGGGGCACGGGGAAGGCAGTACAACACAGAGAAGACAAGCAGTGATTCTATAGCATCTTACTATGCTGATGGACAGTGACTGTAATTGGGTATGTGGTGGGGACTTGGTAATGCGGGAAGTCTAGTAACCATAATGTTGCTCATGTAATTGTACATTAATGATACCAAACAAAAAAAAAAAGGAATATGCACCCCTATGTTTATCTCAGCACTATTTACAATAGCCACAAACAGACTTTGTCGGCATACCTACCTTTCAGCTCCAGCACTTGCACTATGGTGCTGTCATCTCCAGCGATCAAAAAGGAAAGGGCAAACTGAACATAAGCCAGCCGGACGTCAGGCACTCCCTGGGCGAGTAAGGAGATGAGTGTCACAAGCACATCTAATACACACCTGCCCAAGCAGGAAAATGGCAGCATGCACACC
The DNA here is from genome assembly GCA_032199065.1 of Smutsia gigantea. NCBI lineage: Eukaryota > Metazoa > Chordata > Mammalia > Pholidota > Manidae > Smutsia > Smutsia gigantea. The sequence continues at coordinate 333,191 of JAVSCE010005732.1, read as the reverse complement.
CTCCCATCCTCATGTCATCTTGGCCTCCCTGTGCCACCAGAGGGCGCAAAGTCCAAAACCAATGGGCGTCCCTCATGGAAACAAAGGGCTTTGCGCTTTCCCCTCAATCTTCTGTTCACCTTCATCTTCTCTTTGCATCTTTCTCTTTCTCAATACAAAAGGATGGGGGAAAACACAGTTGAGTCCCCTACCCCATACATAAACATTTCTAGCTTATGGGACACTTCGGTATGGAGAAGATTCTCAACCCATCTAGATACCATCTACTCTCACTCGCCATGAAAATATAAATGTACCTATATATTTGAAAATACAGAAATAATGGGCAGACTGGTGCTGCTCTTGATGGGACACCAATGAGGTGGTGTCTGGTTTTATAAATTCACACCAGACACCAAAGCACAGACATTATCATATCACAAACCCAGTGTAGCCTTCCTAGGACTGCAGCATGCATTGCCCCACAGGTGTCAACCATGACCCAAGACAGTGAGATCCTCAATGGAGTACAGAGGCCATGGGCAGCAGGCGACACTTGTGGGGAAAGTCACTAGGGCCATGTGATCAGCTTCCCTTCCAGTTCCTTTAAGACAAACCCATCTCATCGTCTGTTTTACATCCCAGGAACCCACAACATGTGGTCATGCAGGTCTCTTGTCCGTCAGCTGTACCAGAATTAGCAATACACTTAAACGGAAAACTTCACCTTACCTCACAGCTATTCCAAAAGTACTTTAATTTGCTGCCAAGAAATAAGTTAATATCACAGAGAATTATGGCCCTGACTGCCTGGGAAGATTGACAAGTCTATGCCTGTCAGATGGTTCCATTCCACTTAGTAGTGGCCACAGAGGTGGTATTGGTAGTGGTGAGGTTAACGGTTTCAGGAAGATTTATTGAGCAGTTACTATGTGCCAGACACGAGGTCAAATGCTGCACATTTGTACCTCATTTACTCCGTGTAACAATGTGACACAGAGATGGCTCCATAACCATTTCACAGATGAGGAACTGAGGCCTAAAACCTCACTTAAGGTTACATAACTACTATGTAAGTACTGAAATTGGGATGAGGAACCATTGTGCAAACATACTGCTTCATGCTTGACAGTATGTCTGACTGTGGAGAAGATTGTCTTCTCAGGGCTTCCATGGCATTTTCATTTCACTTTTTCTCAAGGAGCAAGGGCCATTTGTTGAACCATTTAGGCATCTATGTGAGTATTCAATTAATTTCATCTTATTTTATCAGTTACATACTTCTTCTGAAAAAGAGAAAGGCCATATGACCAATGTTCTCTAATATATACATTAACTTAGACTTGCATACTCACGGCATTTACGGAGTCTATCTCCAAACACTCCACACAGCATTTCACCAAGGCCTTATTAGACCAATAAAAGTTTATTCCAAATACACTCGGAGCTCTAAACAAACCTCTAAATTCTGGGGACTTATCTGGGGGCCTCTTCACAACATGGCCTTTGGGTAGAATAATCACTAAAATCTTGAAAATGAATTGCACTTCCTCAGAGTATCTGGCAATGCTTCACTCACTTATTGAATGTCTTTAAAACACCATTTACACTCAAGATGCCATCACCTGCGCTAAGGAGGATGCAAAGATGACTAAGAGTCTGTCCTGCCCTCTGGAGGCTTAATGTAACTGCTGCTCCCAAGCTATCCAGATGCCTCATCGTTCAAAAAAACACCTCACCTGATTCAAGCACAGTTAACTTGTTATCCTTGTCTACACATGCCTTCTGTTTCAGAAGAATGCTGGTAAAATGATAAAACTTGCCCGATAAAATTATATTAGGTTTTATGCTGTCTCTGTTAGTTGGAAAGGATCCACAAGTTTTGGGATTTTGGTCCATCAAAGAAACAATTTAGAGAAAGTAGGGCCAAGGAATGCTGGTCCCAGTTATTGCCATTCTAGAACTTTCTATCCTGCTAGTATCCAGCAGATTTGGACTAGATCCTCAGGATGGTCCATCCAGCAATGAATTTTAACCTGACACAGAATTTAGTTCTCACTAAATATCCACATTGTACATCCCAGATGATGCTAAATTACAGATTCCTCACATTCTGGAGAAATAAGACCTGCAAGACAAAGCATCTGCCTCACTCCAACCAGCCACCGCTATGCATCCCGCTCACCCACCTGACCACAGACAGCCCCGACACTGATGCCTGGGCCTCGGCCCTCCAGCTGTCCCATCAAAGGCAAGAGGGCCACATGCCTACTCGCATGACCTCACAGGGTTATTATACCAGGAAAAAAGAGTCCTAAAATTTTTACAACATATTCTGGCAAAACATTGTCTAAAATAGACTAACACGACTTCCAGGAAGATGGGGGCGTGAGCAGGGCAGCAGAAATCTCCTCCCAAAACTATATATATCTATGAAAATACAGCAAATACAACTACTCCTAAAAGAGAGACCACAATATACAGGAAAGTGCACAGCATGCAGCTACACCTGAGAGGACACGGCACCCCGTGAGGCGGGTAAGATACGGAGCCGTGACCCAGTGGGACCTGAGCACTCACCCATCCCAGCGCACCAGCGGGAGGAGAGGATTCAGAGCTGGGAGGGAGTGGAAGTACACCCCGCGAAGTAGCCAGCCCCGGTGATGTGCGCAGGGAGCGCTGACACACATCGTGTGGTGTAGCGGGGATTGGAGAGACAGAGGGGCAGGATCTGAGCAGGGAACGCGCCAAGGGTACTTGCATCTGGCTCCCAGGAAGGAAAAAAAAAAGGAAACCGCGTGCTTTTTTCAGCGGTCTTAAAGAGACAGGAGCCCAGTGGAGGAGCCGGATCGCCCCGGCACACTCAGCCCAGCAGGCTGGGAGTCCTGGGGAGTTTCAGACCCCTTAGATGGTGACTGGGAAAGGGTGGCCGCACTTAGACTTCCCACAAAGATCGACAGCCTCCCGTTCGTTCCCACCCCAGCCAGAGCTATAAAGGGCCCTGTGGAGCGGCGCGGCCATGGCCGCAGAATAGTGGAGCAACAGCGCCACTTACATCACCCCACAGAATCTACTCCTGGTGGGCTTTTGTTTGTTTGTTTGTTTTGTTTTGTTTTTTGCTTTTTCTTCTCTTTTTTTTCTTTTCTTTCCTTTTTTTTCTTTCTTTCTCTCCCTTTTTTTTTCTTTTTTTCTTTTTAAAGTCTTAAAGAGCCCAGCTGACATACGTGGCAACTACCAGCGACCACTTCTATAGCCATGAAAAGACAGGAATATGGTCCAGACTAAGATCAACCAGACAACCCCAGAGAGGGAGCCTGAAGGGATGGAAATGCACAGTCTTCCTGAAAAAGAATTCAGAATAAAAGTCATAACCATGCTGACGGACCTACAGAGAAATGTGCAAGAGCTAAGGGAGGAAGTGAGGGAAGTGAGGAAAGACAATGCAGAAATCAGACAAGCGATTGACGGGCTTAACAGCAGACTGGATGAGATGCAAGAGACTGTTAATGGAATAGAAATCAGAGAACAGGAATACAGAGCAGCTGGGGCAGAGAGAGATAAAAGGATTTCTAGGAATGAAAGAATATTAAGAGAACTGTGTGACCAATCCAAACGGAACAATATTCGCATTATAGGAGTACCAAAGGAAGAAGAGAGAGAAAAGGGATAGAAAGTGTCTTTGAAGAAATAATTGCTGAAAACTTTCCCTCGCTGGGGAAGGAAATAGTCTTGCAACCTATTGTTGCTGGACTGGTTGAGGCACAGAGACAGGGTGGGATGGAAGCAACCTAAGTGTCCATCAGTAGATGAATGGATAAAGAAGATGTGGTACATATACACAATGGAATATTATTCAGCCATAAGAAGAAAACAAATCCTACCATTTGCGACAACATGGATGGAGCTAGAGGGTATTATGCTCAGTGAATAAGCCAAGCCGAAAAAGACAGGTATCAAATGATTTCACTCATATGTGGAGTATAAGAACAAAGAAAAATACTGAAGGAACAGAACAGCAGCAGACTCACAGAACCCAAGAACGGACTAATAGTTACCAAAGGGAAAGGGACTGGGGAAGATGGGTGGGAAGGGAGAGATAAGAGGGAAGAAGGGGCATTACGATTAGCAGATGTAATGTTGTGGGGGCACGGGGAGGGCTGTACAACTCAGAGAAGACAAGTAGTGATTCTATAGCATCTCACTACACTGATGGACAGTGACTGTAATGGGGTTGGTGGGGGGACCTGATGAAGGGGTAGTTTAATAACCATAATATTGCACATGTAACTGTAGAATAATGATAGCAAAATAAGTTATAAAAATAAAAATAAAATAAAATAAATAAATAAAATGGACTAACACATATTTGGTAATACTCCTCTTTGAAACAAGATTTTAAAATTGCTTTCTTTTGCTGAATAGGTCAACAATCCTCTCTCTTTATGAAGCTTTAATAATTCCCTCCAAAATGTTACAGTACACTCATTAAAAAATACTTATCTACCAGCTAGAACTAAATGGCATAAGAGAAAGGTCCACCAATTCAAAGATCTGAAAACTCAAAAGATTCAAAGAGATTTAGGAAACGCATCAACCAAACACAATGTGTGGCCCTTGTTTGGGTCCTGATTTGAACCATGAAGTATAAAGACCTTTCTGTGATTGTCAGGAAAAAGTGGACCGAACAGAGTATTAGAAGATGCTGAGAAATTATTGATGGTATTAGGAGAACTGACAGTATTGTGGTTTTGTTTTGTAAAAGGTGACTGTCTATTACAGATGCACATTAACATTTTACGGTGAAGTATGATTCACATATGGGATTTGCTATAACAGCCTGCAAACAAACCAACAAGTGAGAGAGGTGACATTGTCAGAAGCTGGATGACAGGTGCATGAGACGTGAAATAACTTGCCGAGGCCTGAGATGAAGCAGCGCATGCGCGGCCTCGCATAGGGTTCAGGCACGGAAGCCCTAGTTCGCTTTCCCACGCTGTGTCTTGGTGGGAGGCCATGGTACCAAGGTGTATTTCACTTGGGTGGCCGGACTGGTTGAGGCACAGAGACAGGGTGGGAAGAGGAGGGGATCTGATGGGTAATTACTGTCAAGCTGGCGCCAGGGAGGACCAAAGCACCAGACGTCTGCCCTCGCCTGCAAACGGCACACAAATCCTCATTACAAATGCACTGAAATGTCAGGAGCCAGGGCTCGTTGAACATGACCCAGTGACACACTGATGAAGCACAGTATCCGTGAGACACTAGTACCTGGCAGTTCTTCCCTCCGAGAACACCTCATTCATAATTCCAGGAAAACCGTCAACACAGGGCCAACCTCGCAGAGCCGCAGGTTACCTCGTGTTACCACGCTAACACTTCACACTTCACACTTCCTGGCCATGTGGAAACGCTTAACTCCCAAGAAGGGGTAGAGAACAAAGGGACACAGGGCACAGAAGTCAGTTATTCTAATGGCATTATTCTCCACCTTCACAGATGGGCCTGGTGACCATGCACGTGTTCCCTGTGCTCAGAGCGCGTGTGGAGAACTGACCCGGGCTGTTCAGGGCTCTGGTGGCAGCAGGGAGAGCTGATTCCACAAACGGAATGAGGCCCTCCCACACCTGCTGCTGGCGCCCGCTGGGGGAGGCCTCAAACTTGGGCTTTCCCCTCAAGATTTTCCAAATGCCAGTGACACCTCCAGAGCCACCAGGGAACTTTTTTGAACAGTTCTCCTGAAAACTAAACTTTCATACTTCCATCTCCGTGGGCACAATCCAGCCCCTACACATTACACGACCTGTAACTGGAAGGCACAAGTCACACGGTAAAAAGCCAGAAGGGCCCTCTGGGTTTTCTCCAAAGTGCTCAGAATATGGACAGAGGTACGGGGACTCTCCTCGAGTCCACCACCACGTGGCGCACGGAGGTTACTTCCTTTCCTCTGTGAAGACCCTCCCAAGCTCAGTCATCCTCACAGGCCAGGAAGGCACTGCGACCGACACTGGGCCCCAGAGAAGCTACCCTCAGACGTCCCTGTCATGCAGCCTCTGCCAGGCAGCTGGGCCCCCACTGCATGCCAGGGCCGAGGCCTGCCTTCCTCACAGGCTCCAGAAGCACACACTTCTCCACACCGAGGCCTCCTCCTTCTCCATGAGGCCCACAGCCGGGGAGCGCAGGACAAGCACAACCCCACGGCGCAGACGGGAGGTACGGGATGCTCAGGGCTCCTCACCTTGGAATCCCTCTTGGTTGCCAGGCTGTACAAGGTCTTTTTATTCAAATCAAAATGGCTGCAGACATCCCTGGTGGCCTCGGGACCCTGGGTCACCATGGCAGCCACCAGGTTCAGACAGGCTCAAGCCATCCTGCACGGGACAACGAGGACACAGGGCACATCAGGTCTGGCAGGAGTGCAAAGCACCTCCCCAAAAAGCCACCTGCACAGAGGTGGTGTGCTCCGCTATCCCCAGACCAGGGAAAGGAAGGCAGGGGGCGTGCAGACAGGTTCTTTTTTAAAAAATCTTGACAAAATATTCAAATAAAGCTAAAAAACTGAGTCTGAAGAAGATCCAAGAATACAAAATGCAAGATACAAAGAATGGAAAATTCTCTCTCCATTCAATGGCCGTGTAACAGGGAGACCTGCCTTCGTGGGCCCAGAGGAAGGCTCATCTCTTGGCTGCCTTTCCATTCTGCAGTCACCCAGCATCGTGGTTTACTGAGCACCTGCTACACACTAGGCACTGTTCCAGGTGCTGGCAAGACAGCATTTTCTAAGAGAGCAAAGCCCCCCCCCCCACATGTACCTTGCATTCTAGTGGAGGGAGACAGTTGGCATGCCGACATAGAGTATTACGTCCAATGTATAGCGGTACAAGTAGACAAATATTGTTCTCTACTGGCTAAAAGGACAAAAAGTGACACGGAATATAGGATGGTCCAAAAAGGCCTCCCTGCGATGGTACTTCTCAAAGCCCTGAAGGCATAGAGGGAGCCTATGACCATCTTGGAGAAGGGCCGTCAGGGCAGAAGACAGACCACGTTCAGGACGTCTGGAGTGCCTCCAAAACAGCCAGGAGAGCAGCAGGACATGGTAGGAGGGGAGCAGCAACAGCGAGGGGCTAGTCATCAGAGGAAGGAAGAGCAAAGCCACAGTCACAATGGCCTCAGAAACACTCGCACTGCCAAACGTACTTGTGCACAGATGAACTCAGAGCAAGAGCTGAGCGCAGACCAAGCCCAGGGCTCATCCTGCCAGGTACAGGCGGGCAACTTACTTGTAACCTGAGGTGTACAGTGACTCACAGATGAGCTTCATGTGGTTATTCATTAGCTTTATCACAAAGTTGGTGAAAGATCGCTTCCTGTCCACAATAATATGGCCTCAAAAACTTGAAATATTAATAGCGTCTACAAAGACAGAATTGAAATACTTGAGAATCACCTTGTTTCTTTTCCTCCTCTACACACACAGTCCTCCCGCCTTACCCACAGTCACTGCAGATTTAAAACATTCAACATGCGGGATTCTATCTATCCAAGGGCAGGAAGGTGACAGCTTAGCAGGTTGACCTGCCAGGCCCCAGGTTCTGAAACTGGTCTTGCTCCCACAGTCTAGCTAAATAAAGAATTTCAGTTTACAACTGCAGAAAAGGAGAGAAGGACAACTTCTACTAATAATGTGGCCTCACTGCTTTGGGGATATTCAGGCCTACAAGCCTTATAGCAAAAACCCTAAGATTTTAATTGGTGCATTAATATCCCAAATTTGAAACTCTTTGGAAACAGAAAACAATAATCAACTCACGATGTGCCTGCACCTGTAGTTTTACCTCCTTGCCTTTAGTTAAAACCGTGTCAAAACCAAGTACAGTTAGACAAAGAGTCTATGAACCTTCCTGCCAGGATCACTCACTAAGAAGTTTGTGCTTTCTCCTAAGACGCTTTCTAAGGTCATGATCCAAACTGAATGGATTCCTGCAGCACAGAGACAAAGCATCAATTCCTGTAGAAAATTGGAAATGTCTTAGAAACTTCATGTGGTTATTCATTAGCTTTTTCACGATGTTGGCTCCCACACTGCTCCTCATCAAGCCTGACACAACAGTAGCATTAACTTGTTCTTCTACTCATCAGGCCAGGTAAGGAAAAACATACTGCACTTTCAGGCCGCTTCTCCCCACCCAGGAGCTGGAAAAGCTCTGCACACTCCACAGAAATCTTTATGTACCCTTCCACAACGTCATATACGTCGTCTCCAGGTAGCTTCTTGGCAGCAGAGACAAATGCTTCCAAGGCTGAAAGAAGAGTTATGATCCAATGTTAACACGAATGGTCGCCTTAGAAGTAATCAAAGCTGCTACTGCCACAGGGGGATTTCTGGCAGGAACATCCAGGTGACTGGAAGTGCCACCTCCTGAAATGGAGAAGAAAGGACAACATAGCTTTTCGGCTATCGTTAGTGAAGTCCCGGCAACAACTTTCAAAGCAACTGGTTTAGGGCAGAACCGTTCTTGACCCAGGGGTCCTCTGTGATGCTGACAGTGATCCACCTCTGAGCACCCTGTGGGTCTTTACCAATCCAGCCTTGCAGCTCTCCCCCCAGGCATAAGAAGTCAGACAAAGAAAGACAAATACTGTATGTTCCCACTTACACGTGGAAGCTAAAAAAGCCAAACATACAGAATAGAATGGAGGTCCCAGGGCTCGGGACTGGGGGACCTGGGGAGATGCTGGACAAAGGGTACAAACTTCCAGCTATAAGATAAGTATATTCTGGGGATCTCATATACAGCACAGTGGCTCTAATTAACAGTACTGCACTACAAACTTAAAAATTATTTAGAGTGGATTTTAAACATTATCACCACACAAAAAAGATAATTATAAGAGGGAAGGGACATGTTAACTAACCATACTTTGGTCATCATTTCACCACAGAAGTTACCAAATCATAACGTTGTACACCTTAAACTTACATATTTGTATGTCCATAGTACCTCAATAAAGCTGGACACAAAAATAAAATGAAGAAAAAAACCTTCCCAAATGCTTGAATAAAAACAAACCCCCCTACCACCCCTCAATCGCACTTTCCTGACCTTCAAGCAGACATATCACAGAAAGTTATAAGGGCATTTAGTGATGGACAGTCTAAGACAGAAATCAGACTGAAGCACAGGTCCACATCTCACACGAGGGATTCGCACTTCCACCCACTGACTTCAGCCTGGCCACACCTTCCAACTACTTCACCTGTACCCACCAACCCGGGTTTCCTTCTGAAAGCTGTTCATATGCAGCACCAAGTGGCATGGAGCTCCCTGAGCAAAACCAGGGATGCATATGTGATACAAGCTTTGAAATAATTAAACATGCCCTTTCCTCCGTCACAGAGGTTCCTGTCTCTGTCCCTGTCCCATCCTACAACTCTGCTGAAAAGCCACGTCCTCAGGGGAGACTTTTGGCTCTTCCAGATCAGGTCCGAGGCCCACAGGCACTGCGTCCATCTCCTTTGGAGCACTGGTGCTGAAAAGTGTTCCCATGTGATGTTATTGGCAGCTGCGTTCCCCGCTGGACCATGTGTAAGCTCCGCACGGCAGGGCTGGCATCTGATTTTCACTCACCATTTCATCTCTGCCTAGCAACTAACAGCCCCAAGTAAGTAAGGAATTCGGGAATGAATGAATGAAATGTATTAATCCAGTGCTAAACCAGATATCATCTTCCTAGCACTGGCTAGCTTGTACAGGTATCAAACCTGCTGTGACAGAAAACCTGGTCTATGACAGAAAAACCGAAAACTGAAGGTATTCTAGTCATTAATTTAATCATTTCCCTAACCTGGAAGAAACAGTCACTGTTTTATTTTGACATAGTACCCACAGTATTTCCACACACTAGAATATTCAATTGTGTTTTTTTCCCTCATAACTTATATGCTTTCTAATGGATTACAAGGAGCTCTACAGGCCTGTCACTCTTTGCAAAAAGTGAAATTAAAGCATCTGCTCCGCGACAGTCACTAGTCCACCTCGGTCAACTGCCAAGTCCTTGTGGCGGCTTCACCTGGTAGCTTACTGCTTGTTCTCAGGTCAGTGTGAGTGTCGGAAGGTGAGAGCTATTGAAAATGGCGCTGACAGCCCTGGAGGAACACAGTGTCTCCCTGAGCAGCCCCCAGCTGACCCACAGTTGGAACTCCGTAAGTATCTGTTGTGTGAATGAGCAGTTCAATTATTTGCTCTCCTGACAACAGCAATAAAAAGCTTTCAGCACTTGCTCAGGGATGCTGCCCGGGCCAGGGTGGGGGCTTTAAGTCGCAGGGACCTGTCACAACCTAGCAGGTCAAGCCCTCCAGCCTTGGCTGACAGCCCAGGGCAAGAAGTGCGGCGAGCAGTCCTACAGCGGCCCCGGCCGGTCCGGGACCCTGAGAGCCCAAGCACCGGGCCTCGGTTTCCCGTCTGCGGGTCGGGAGGCTGGGTTCCGACCCTCGGTGACCGCAAAGCTGCAGAAAGGAGGGTCTGGGTGGGGCGGACTGAGGAGCCCCCACACTGGGCCTGGAGGGCCGCCCGGCTCGCACCCGCTCCCGCCCGGGCCTGCCCCAAACTCACCCGGCCCCGCGCCTTGCGGGTCCCTCAGCTGAGCCTTGAAGAGCACGCCCGTTAGCTCTTCGCGGCGGGCCCGCTTAGCCGCGCCGTCCTGGCCGCCCGGGGCCTTCCTCTTGGGGGTCCCCATGACTAAGGTCGGGGTGGCCGGGGCCCACGCACCTGGGGTCCTGGCAAGGGGCCGCGCTGGCGAGCAAAGGCGAATTTAAGGGAAACTCGTGGTTCCCAAGGGAGCAGGGCGGTGGAAGGGGCGGGGCCTCGGGAGAGTCCGGGAGGTGGCGGGGGCCGGGCCTCGGGAGAGTCTGGGAGATGGGGGCGGGGCCTTGGGAGAGTCTGGGAGATGGGGGCGGGGCCTCGGGAGAGTCTGGGACGGCGGAAGGGGCCGAGGGCTGTCGGACGGCACGCTGGGGCACCGGTACTGGTGTTGGCGCCGGCGCAGAGCTGTGACTTATTCTCTATCAACTGTTGTTTCTGGTCGGCTCCCGGGGCGTTCTTGGAACTCACAGCATTTCTCGATCTGGGGCGCTCTAGCGGTGCCGATTGAAGAACCTGCATGACACTCCGCGGGGTATGACGCTTTGCCTCTTCGAGGCCCAGCGGACACGCGGAGGGTGGATGCTCCTGGCGAAATGCCAGGCAGTCTTATGCCGGGAGGGCTGCCCTCGGTCACCTGAGCCAAGGATCGTGCGGGGCCCCTAACTCTGACCCCTAGTTTACCCGGTTTGTTTGGTTCAGTGTTGCCCCAGACTGACCTCCACCCCAGGCTTCCCTAAACTGGTGAGAGGACGTGGGCCTTTTTGGCCATGCAGGGCGCCAGGGGTGAAGTAGGGTCTGTGAAAACCCCTGGTGGACAGTGCGGCCGCCTCCACATCTCAGATCCCCTCATTGAAATAGAGCCAGCAAAGCCGGCCCTACCTAATCCGTGGGGGTGTCCTGAGCTGAGAAAGTGATGCAATGTATGAAAAACTGCTTTGATGGCAAAACTGTACTGTGTTTTTCTAAGATGTTACTGACTAGAGAGCTGCATTAAATGCTCTGAAAGAAAGTTTAGGAGTAAAGGACTAAGTAAAAACAGGCTGGTGTATTTAATATGACTTCATCAATACTTGGTTATGTGTTCAAGTAAATCATGAACCAGTTCCTTAGACGAGTAATTTGGTGATTCCTGGAACCCTCTAGTCGGAGCAAATACTGCCTTGTGATCTCTGATGTGTAAGGAGCATCTAAGGACATGGTCTTTTGTGGCCTGTTAGGGTTTTCCGAGTCTCTAGTGGAAAAAGCCCAACGTGTGGACACTCAGCCTCTGGCCTGGCAAGACTGTTGTGCCTGTGGAAATGCCCATATTGTAGGTGGGTCAGACGGAGTCACTCCAGCAGATCTGTGCTCATGCGGCAGTGTTAAGAGACAGGGATGTGCTCACAATTCAGGCTGAAAAAGGTAACCCTTTTATTAGTAAAAACAACCTTTTTGTCGGCAGTGCTTCTGTTTTGTGGTTCGTTGCCAACCACCAACTTTGTTTGTAGCTGCAGTGAGCCTGACCAAAGAGGCAGCAGGGAGAGAGGTAGGAAACAGTCAAAAGCCTGCACTCAGTTTCTGCCTGTGTGACCTGGGCAAATTATTCTCTCTCTTTACAAAGACGTAGAAGGTGAGAGAACTTGCCAGTACTACCCAGCTAATAAACAGTGGAGCCACTCACCCAGTGTATCCTAACCCCGGTTTAGAAACAAACAGGTTGTCAGTGCCCATCCCAGCCTTGGCCAGGGGTGTACCTGATGAGGCATGGCTCAGAGTACAGACGGGTGCTTCAGACTCAGCCTGATGCTGTGAGTCCTTAATGCCAGGTCACTCGCCCCACTTGTTCAGATACCAGGCTCACCAACCAACTTCTGGACAGTGATACGGCTTTCTATATAAAAGGCCTGTCTGGAGAAAGGACCTTATTTGCCCCCAAGAACAGTCTGGTTTATTGATAAGCATCACTGTTCCTACAACATTCTAAGTTAGCATCTACTTCGGAGCCTTTACACTTGCTGTTCCCTCTGAATCGTGGCCCAGACCTACTTGGCTCATACTCCTCTCTTGTGGCCTCTTCCTATCCATATTTCACTCCCTATTTCTTACGTCTGTTTTCCTTTATTATCCTTATCACCTGCTGGTGATATTACTTATTTGTCAAACTCCCTTATTAAAATGCACACTTTATAATAGCACAAAACAAATTTCAGTGCTGCATTCTCACTGCCTAGAGCAGGTCTTGGCACACTGTAGGGCTCAATAAATATTTGTTGAATAAATAAATGACTATATAAATGAGTACACAGACCTGAGTCTTGAGCTTGGTTAATGTCAGTTCATCCTAAAAGGAAGATCGACTCTTGGAATGCTATCAGAAAGCCTCAAGATGCAGGTTTTTCACTCTATAAGCATGTTACAGGGGCCTGGACTGAGGTAAATTAGCCAGGTGAAGTGTCCAACCTCTCATAGCTGGGCAATTCATCTCCAGAGGCTGTACGTCTCATTCACACCTGTTAGGCGTATGTCTTTGTTTATTCCTTTTTCAATTGTGTAAGTTTAAATTCAAGCTCTGCTAAGGGTGAAAAGGAGAAGCTCAATCAGAGCCCATTTCAAGGTAATATTAAAGCAGGTTTACCGTGGACTCCCAGAATGTCAGAAGTGCACATTGTTGTATACAAGATGAAATTATCTTGATGTTGATGGCTTACCCTGCACTGTTTCATCTGGATAAAAGCCATTAATGCAATCAGGGGAAGGAGAGGTAAGACCTTCCTTTCTCTATTCTGATACGTTTTAGTCTCTAGTACTGGAAGTTGTAGTGTGGCGTTTGCTGAGATCAGGGACAGTTCCGCTATCTGCTGGTTCAGTAATGAAAAGAATGAAGCACTCTTTCAAGGACAGTCACTGTGGACTCCAGTGAAGGACACAGTGCACACAGGCTAGAAAAGATAAGTAAACCTACAGCTTCTCTACAGCTTCCTCACTCAAGTTGACAAAATACCAGTTTCCACCAATGTTTGCTATATGCATTGCACAACCAGCCATAATAATTCTTAAAAAGTGTAACAGTATCCCTACCTCCAAGGGAGTTGCAGTGTCATTCAGAATATGAATCAAATGATAAGTTCAAAAGCAGTAAAGAATTTAATGAAGAACCCACAATAATACAACATGGTGCAAGTTTGTGTGATAATTTTCAAATGCATTATTTGAGCAATAGACAAGTCACGATGGGATAATCCAGGCTAGATCATTTCAGGCTTCTTACTGAAAAGATAGTAAGGCTGAGAAGAAAACAGAAGCATCAAATTTGCTTTTTTTCTTCTCAGGCAAAATTGAAGAAGAGTAGAAAATGTTTCCCTCTTGTCCAATATGTAATGAACTAGCCTAAGTGTGAGGCCTCTTGACAAAAAAACACGACATAGATGAAGTTTGTCTTCCTAAATCTCCCCAGGTCCACTCTGCTGACCCACCTCCCTGCACATGCATACACAGCACCTTCTTGCTGCCCCATCTTCCCAAAGCCCTAACTCCTCTAGCTTTCCCAGAACTCATTTCCCTGGAAAACACCTCCTCCAGAATTCTTCCTTGTCACACCTGCCTTGCTATGCTAAATCCCTCTACTTCCCCACCCTTCTTCCATAACCTGTTCTCTTACAGAAGTGTTCCTAGCTAGACTTGAGAAAATAAATTTGATAAATTCACCATAAGGTGCTGGAGAATAACAGTTTGCCGCCAACTGATAAATATATTTTTATACTTTAAGAGCACACTTGGAGATCACAACCACCAACATGAATTTCTAATAGCTGTGTTTTAGTCACTGTGGCATTGAATGGGGCAGGGTGGTGTGGTGGGAGTGGAGGTGGAAAGGAAGACAAAGGAGCAGGTCATAGACCAGGAGAAGAGTAGCTCCTAAACACTGTGCATGAATCTGCATGTCAGTTCCAACCCTCACCCAATGTTACATTTTACAATTGGGAGGCATGTCTCAATTTTTAAAAATATTCTTTCAAATCCATTTAGGAAGTATGTGCTGGTCCTACTGGGACAATACCTGCAGGAGCTATGTCCTCAATAAACATGTATTATCCTGATGAGCAGGGTCTCAGACCAGACCACTCAAAATTGCTAGGTTAATGAGTTGATGTCCTTATTTCTAGAACATCAAAATGTAGCAAAAGCCATACCACTTTAGAGTTCAAAATATCAAATGATAAACTCCAAAGTACTGTGGAGACTGGCCTACTATCCTAATCATTAGAAATATGAGAAAAATAAAGAAAATTTGAATAACAACGTATTGAAATTAATAGCAAGAAAACGTCATACTCACAACCAGAGAGAGGATAGACGTTCTTTTTTAATAACATGGAAGTCATAAAAATTGACCACATTCTAGGCCATGAAGAAGGCCTCAATAAATTCCCCCAAATCAACATTATACAGAGCATGTTCTCTGACCAACAAGCAATAAAATTAGAGCTTGATAAAATGGTAGGTTTTTAAAAGGCCTGTAATGCTGGGGGAGGGCAGTGAAAAAAACCTTCTAAGTAATTCTAGAAAGCACGAGGGAAAAATGAAAGACTTGGAATGCAACAAAATGAACACCTTGCATAGTGAAATCTGAGACAGTGCATAGAGGAAAATTTATAGCTTAAAATGTATTTATAATATATGTGTTCAAATCAAGAAATTGGAAAAAGTACAACAGAACCACCCCAAAGAAATAAGAAGGAAAAAGACGCAAAGATAAGGAGAGAAATCCATTACAATGAGAATGAAGAAAACACTAAAGAACATTTTTTAGATTAAATAAAGTGGAAAGATTTTCAGTAATGAAAAATACTGTAAACAACTATCCACAAAAACTTTATCAACTAAAAGAAATGGACAGATTTCTGGAAAAGGGTAAGAACCCCACAACTGGCACAAAATGCACTAGAAATTTTGAATAGACCAACAATCATTAAGCAAAATTATATGATAATCAAATAAATCTTTCCCAAGATACAGACGATTTTTAGGTAAATTCTAACAATCTTTTCAGAAAACAGATAATCCCTGTCTTGTTCAGTTTGCTCCATAAAACAGAAAAGAAGGAAAATATTACAGCCTCTTTTTATCAGAGACTAGTATATCCTTAAAGACAAAACTATCTGAAGATAACACAAAGTAAGGCAATTATGGGATTATTTCTTAAGGACATGGATATGTGTAAATAGAATATTAGCTAACCTAAACCAACACGGCACTTAAAAAACAAGAAATACAAGGATAGCTTAATACCATCTCTATATAATTGAAAGCCCAAAGCCTTACCTTGGTGGCACAGACGAGAGCACAGGCTCAGGGCTGGCATTTGAGCACACAGCACACCCACATCCTGCAAAACAGGCTCGGCTCTGAGGGGAAGGAAATAGCCAGAATGTCAAGAATCTCACTGAATCTCACATCAATGAAGATGTGACTTAGAGCTGGGATAGAAGAAATAGGGTTGTATCAAAAGCAGAGAAAGGCACTATTTAAGACATGTCATCTATGGTGTCCTGCCAGGATGCCTCTCACACGCAGAATGAATGGTGCAGGTCTAGAGGCACTTCTCAAACTCATGTGCAAGAAGGGGCAAGATCACCCAGCGGCGCCTTCACATAGGAAGGAACACTTCTTGTGCTCCATCTTGGCATCATCCATCCGTAATTTCTGTACCTTTGCAATTTAAGAGAGCTTCAAATGTTGGCACAGATGATCTGTGTGAGTTTGTGTCAACTTCCATATCTGAGCCCTGGTGATACTGTAGTCAGCTTCATGGCATGTGGCCTGTGCAATACATCAGAGAAATGGTAATTCAGTTGATCTTGGAGGCTCGGGGTGGGAATTTGTCCTGATGGAGTGGACACGATTGTCCCTTTAGGAGAGGTTGAACCTTTCTGTCTGCTCATATAAGCAGTAGATCTTAAGCCTAGATGCAGATTAAAATGGCTTGAATCTTAACTAATGCATGGATGCCCCCACGCTTCTGATTTAATCGATCTGGGAAGAGCCAGGCTTTGGTCTCCTTTTAAAGGCTCCCAGGCAGTTCTAGTGCACGGCCGGGCACAGAGCCACTGTGCCGGGATTCCGAGGGCAGGGCTGCTCCTGCCTGTGCGTCAGTTCATCCAGGGCACACAGGCATGGCCTCTGGGCTTTCACGCCTCCCGCAGGGCTCACCACCAGGGGGACCAGTGACACGGTTTGTCACTGCATCCCAACACACACATGCACACACAGGCCCACATGTACACACATGCCCGTGCCTGCACACCCTCCTGCCCACGGAGCCCTGCGTTTTTTGATGCCTTGGTCACATCATCCTTTTGTTCAGGATCATCTTCACTTTCAAAGACTTTGTGGAGTGAAAAGGCAGCTCGTCACCAAAGAAAAGCAAGCCGAATATGTGAGGGAGTTGTCCAGCGGGCACAGAAGGAGAGAGATGAAGAGCAGGCGTCTGGAACTGCTAGTCTGTGTCCACGGAAAGCAACTCCATTTGAAAAGTGTTGTGCTGGCGCTGTCTTCAGCAGAGAAGTGGAGTCTGGGCAAGCGAGTGGTCCCTCATTGATGGCTGTGGTGTCCGGGTGCGTTATTGGAAAGGGCGCCTGGTAGCAGTTTCAGGGCGGGAGCAGAAAGGGAGGGAGTGAGAGCCCCCCGGAGCCCAGGGTCACCTGACTTCACCCCCACAGCAGCCCTCCGAGGAGAGCAGCGGTCTCACTCTGCAGCTGCACTCCCAGCCGCAGAGAGGCTGACTGACTTGCCCAGGACCACCCAGCTGGCAGTGGGGCAGAGGCGGACTCCACCAGGAGCCCAGGGCCGAGGTCAGGCTGGGGAGCTGGGCCGGGGTGGTGCTGAGTGCGGGAGGGGCAGGGCCACAGTTTGCCCGACCTTTCTTGACAGTCCGGGGGTGACCACCTTGTTTCAGCTGCCCCCTGAGTAGACCAACCCTCCAAAGTGGAAGCGGGCATGAGGTGATCCAGGAGATATAAGAGAAAATTGTTAGAACTTCGGTTCTCCTGTTTGTTTCCCTTCGGGCCCCTACCTCAGTTCCACAACTATTAATACAATTTATAGAAGCAGAATTTGAACCCAGTACTGGTCTGGTTTTCAAAAACCCATATTCTCATCCTTTGAGGTAGTAATGGACTTGGAAGGTAGGTGTGAGGGCACTCTGAAGGGTTTTGATACTTTGCCACTGTTTTAATGAGGCTGGTGTGCTTGAATCTTTCTGGCAGGAAATAGCTTTCCTTAATCTCATACATCTTGGAGTCACCAATATTGCAGTACTGGAAAGAGAATCGCAGATGGGGAGAGTAGCTGACCACATGCCTCTAATCTGTTTTCTCTGAGCTTCTTTTCCCTGGACGTCCTTGCTCTGCTACCCCTTAGCTGGACCCTATGTGTGCACCAACTCAGTTAAAACTCTGGCCCAGCATAGGTAGTAACTTCTTTACTTGACTTCCCTCAGCAGGAGGGAAGTTGGTGAGTTAAAAATACCACCAGTGTATGAAGGACCTTTAAGGGCCCCATGCTAGACCCTGTCCTAAGCACTGCATGTGTATGAACTCATCTGTTCCTCTTAACTCTGCAAAGGGGAAACTGTTATAATAAGCTGAAGGAACTGAAGCACAAAGTGATTAAGTAAATTCTGGGGATTTGAACCCAGGCAGCTTCTCTAACACTAAGACAAATAAGTTACAAGTCATTTACAGCAGCACTACTTCTGTCATGTTTATGTCTTGATGTACCAGACTCAGATGTTTCCCAGGACTTTCAGGTATTGTCCATTCCATCCTGTCTAAAGGTAATACTCTCTAGCCCAAAAGAATTGATTACAAAATGGGATCTGTAATCCATTTCTGGAAATAAGCTGGAACTGGTTTTCTGATATTTCTACAATGAAACACCTAGAGCTGCTGAAACAAAGATAATAAAGTTCCTTTAAATGCTTGAGTGAGTGACTAAGTATAAGGAATATCCAGGGAACAAAAGAGAAGAGGAATCAGAAACCTGGGGAGGTTAGCTGGCACTGACCCTACGGGTACCTTGGGGCCTTTTGATGGTCCAGAAGGATTTAACAGATGCATGAGGGCTTTAGACCAATGTGAAGTGAGAAGTTAGAACAAATGTCTCCAGACAAAGCCAGGACCTGGAAGGATAGACATCCAGGAGGAGGTGGATGGAAACAAATAAGCCTTCATGTAAAAAAAAGTGACAAGGAAATGTGTAGGGAAAAATAATCTCCCCTGAGAATTTGTGACCATAGGCCTGCCTTTTGAGTCTGGGTTTTGAATTCACATTACCTTTAGCAGGAAACCCAAGCTGAGAAACTAACAGAGTTGTCCCAGGGTACTTGGTAAAAAAAAAAGAAAAAGAAAAAGAAACAAACAAAAAAAACCCCATACAAGTATTCCCTGCATACAAACATCATCAACACAGGCCCCACAGAATCCTACAGATGAAATCCTGCTGATTCTGAACTACATATATGAGCACCAGTGGGCAGTAAAAACAACAGGGTTCTTAATAAATAACAGAGGAAATCTAAAACATGAACAAGTAATGAAAGGCTATAGAAAAAGCAAACAGGCATATCTGAAAAAGAACCAATTATATCTATTAATTATATATATACCAATACTACTATGGTAATGAAAATAAACTCATTGAAATCAGTACTTTAATGGATAGATTACGCAGCTGAAGAGAGAAACAGTGAACTGGAAAATAAAGTTCTGTCATTGTTCGAAACACTGGATGAAGACAACCTTCCAGACCTGAAATAAAGGCCCTTCCAGCCACATCCAGGAGCAAGTCCACCCCTCACAGGATGACTGGCAGATGTCAACTCCGACCTCAGACAGCAAGGCATCCATGTCCCGTGGGGAGGGAGAGGGAGGGAGCCCCGTGGACACCTCCTGGGAGGGGCGTGGCTTGGCACTACACCTGAGTGGAAGCCCCCAGTGAACAGGAGGTCACAGTTAAGGTCAGGTGATCTCTGGTGATTTCCGCAGTGCCCATGATATTGGTGTCACTGTTGGGCACCCTCACATGGGGTACCAAGCACAGCAAGGCTGTGGACCACGTGTGCAGGTCCTCCCAACCCCGGCACTTGAGACACTTGGATTGAACTTCACACACTGCCCCCTGAGTGATGGGTGTGAACGTGAACTTGCTTCCTGACCCACCCCAACTCCGTCCAGGTGGAGGTTCCAGCAGGGACTCCAGTCAGAGACTCAGGGTCACCATCCCATGGCTGGCCCGAACCCTCATCCCAGGCAGGCTACACAGTCAGGCCTGTCTCTGGGTGACCACCACCCCTTCCTGAAGGACCCCTGAGAAGTGTCTGGGCACACACATCTTAGTCTGGGGACATGTGCCACTGAAACCCAGAACACCACTGGGCTGAGCAGTAGACAGCATGGCTGTGGTGTGCCCTGATTTGTGTTCCCAGGAATCCATAAATACTGGCTGGGAACAGGTTCATGTGACACCCACAGTGACCAACACGAGGAGGGAGGGAGCCTCGGACGAGGGAGATGCCGGGACCCTGGTGGACAGCAGTGGAAATCCCTGAAGCAAAAGAAAATGTAAAATCAAGAGACAGAGTGTCAGCTGGAACGTGGCCCAGCACCTCTGCCCTGACCGGCCCTCATACACAGAGAGGGGCCTGGCCTGGCCCTGTGTTGTCCCCTAGGTCTGCTGCAGGCCCCTGTGGGCCTACAGTGTCAGGGCTCCTGGCTGGGATCGGCCTTTCCCTCCTGCCCCTTGGGCCTGTACAGGTGACATCACGTTCTCCATCAGGGCAGGGAGGGAGAGCAGTGCTCTAGAACCTGGTGGGCCTCCCCTCCCCCTCTCACTGACCTGCCCTGTTGGCAGGGCCCCTGTTGACCTTAGTGACGGAACTCTGCAGGGTTCTGAGTGGTCCCCTCTGACCACAGACACTGGCACTTGGAGGCAGAGCTGTGGAGCCCCCACAGCCATGGAGGGCCTGCTGCCTGCCACGGGACTCATGGGCCAGCTGATCCTGGATCGCCTGTTGGGGGGGCTCTCCTGGCGATCGCTGAGAGCTGGGGACGCCCAACTGGATTCCATGGGTTCCCCTGGGGGACCCTGTTATGTTGTGTGGGGCTGCTTTGCATGGTAAGCAGAGGATGGAATTCACGACGCACCGAGGCTCAGGGCAGAAGCTGTGCTGCCCACCATGAAGTACCTGGAAACCGTGCTGACACTGCAGAACAAACAACTCCAGTGGATGACACCGGCAGGCCACCTACGGCAGAGGCCAGTCCTCCCACCCTACAAAGCCTGAGCTTGGAGGCAGTGACCACACCCCTGAGGCTGTCCCTTCAGGACACTCTGGGCTTCTGGCAAAGGGATGGGAGAGCCAGCCTCCTACATTTCCCAAGGCCACTGATTAGAAACTGACCCTCAGGGCATCACAGAAGGAGGGAGAACAACTTGGAGAGAAAACGCTGGATGATTGGAATGGAAACACTGCTTTTCCAGAAAGCGCAGAAGTCCTTGCCCAGGACATCACAAGATGCAGGCAGAAGGCGAAGGAAGAGGAGGAGGAGGAGGAAGGACTGTTGTGGTCAAATGCACGTATGGAGCAGGTCCTGAAAGAGGGAACCCCTGCTCCACACCATCCCGCACTTGTGCCCCTGAGACATCTCCTGGATGGCGGGAGCCTGGAAGTCAAGCAAAAACAGGAAGTGGGAAACTGCACACACCCTGTCCCTGAGAGAGCCAGATCATTGAAGGAACAAAAGCAAGTGAATGAAGAGCTGAGAAAACAAACAGCTGCCCTCCAGGCAGAGGAAACATCTCTGAGGTGTGAAATCCTACAGCTGGAAGAAGAGAGTCAACTATTTCAGCTGAAGCTCCAGATCTGCTTGAACTACACCAAGAATGTACCATGCAATTTTAGAGCCAAATTGCTGAGGAAAGAGGTGTGCAGAAATCAAGAAGAAACTGATCAACCAGAACCAGGCAGAAACCAGAACCAAGAAGGAACCAGAACTCCGAGTTTCAGAATCTCCAGCTGCCCAAAATAGCCGAAGACATGGGTAAAAAATTGGAGAGAACTAGGTCCTTCTACCAAAGGGAGGTCCTCTTGCATGAGAAAAGGGCTCAGGAAAGCTGGAAGGCAGCCGTGCAGACTGAGAGAAACCTCATGGAGCTGAGAAGAGAAGGCAACCACATCAGACAAATGCTGGCCGATGCCCAGGCCCACCTGCAGCCTTTCCCAAGTGGCCCTTTTGCTCCTGTTGCTCCACCTGCAGCTCACAGAGGCCACAACCTGTCCCAGGATGCCCTGAATCCTCAGGCCCCCCAGGAAGGAGGAGGGCGTCACCGTGAGGGCCCAGGGGGCAGGGGTGACCTACAGGTGTGACTCAGCTCTCAGCAGCCAGGTCCTGACCCCCCACAGCCATGGCACAGCTCTGTAGGTGTTTCTGTCTTTAAACTAATTTTGATTTATCTCTTTTAGGTTTAGCTACTGTTATTTAACTGATACTACAATTCCCTTATCCAAGTAAGCATAGCATATAATTTTAAGAATATTTTTCAAATAAAGTTTCATTTAACATAATTCTTTGGGATACATTCTTCCACATCACTGGAATCTCTAAAATTAGAAGTATTCCGTTTTGATTTACATAAAAGCTCCACTGTTCTTTACCTATCATTGACATGTGGCAATGGATACAGACATTGGAAATAATATAGAATTCCTTTCTATATCAGGAGCATATTGCATGCCATTCTGAAATACATGAGCATGTATCAGAAATCTGTAGGACAAGTAACAATGTTTACCAGAAGAAAATTTGAATGATCTTTAAGAAGTAATTGGAAAAAAGGCCTAAACAACATGCCATGCAAACTTCATAGTATATGTGTTAGATTGCCTCTAAATTCATAGATTAATTTGGGGGGTTACATTTTGCAATCAAATTTTCCTTTCTTTTTTTTAAAAATATAATTTATTTTGGTATCATTAATCTACAATTACATGTGCAATATTATGGTTATTAAGCTACCCCTTCATCAGGTCCCCCCACCAACCCCATTACAGTCACTGTCCATCAACATAGTGAGATGCTATAGAATCACTACTTGTCTTCTCTGAGTTGTACAGCCTTCCCCGTGCCCACCCCCAACATTACGTCTGCTAACCGTAATGCCCCTTTTTCCCTCTTATCCCTCCCTTCCCACCCACCTTCCCCAGTCCCTTTCCCTTTGGTAACTATTAGTCCGTTCTTGGGATCTGTGAGTCTGCTGCTGTTTTGTTCCTTCAGCATTTTTTCTTTGTTCTTATACTCCACATATGAGTGAAATCATTTGATACTTGTCTTTTTCGGCTTGGCTTATTTCACTTAGCATAATACCCTCTAGCTCCATCCATGTTGTTGCAAATGGTAGGATTTGTTTTCTTCCTACGGCTGAATAATATTCCATTGTGTATATGTACCACCTCTTCTTTATCCATTCATCTACTGATGGACACTTAGGTTGCTTCCATTTCTTGGCTATTGTAAATAACCTGCGATAAGCATAGGGGTGCATCTGTCTTTTTCAAATTGGGCTGCTGCATTCTTAGGGTAAATTCCTAGGAGTGGGATTCCTGGGTCAAATGGTATTTCTATTTTGAGTTTTTTGAGGAACATCCATACTGCTTTTCACAATGGTTGAACTAATTTGCATTCCCACCAGCAGTGTAGGAAGGTTCCCTTTTCTCCACTTCCTTGCCAACATTCGCTGTTGTTTGTGTTTTGGATGTTGGCCATCCTCACTAGTGTGAGGTGATATCTCACTGTGGTTTTAATCTGCATTTCTCTGATGATTAGTGATGTGGAGCATCTTTTCATGTGCCTGTTGGCCACCTGAATTTCTTCTTTAGCGAAGTGTCTATTCATGTCCTCTGCCCATTTCTTAATTGGATTATTTGCTTTTTGATTGTTAAGGTGCGTGAGTTCTTTATATATTTTGGATGTCAACCCTTTATCAGATACGTCATTTATGAATATATTCTCCCATACTGTAGGATGTCTTTTTGTTCTACTGATGGTGTCCTTTGCTGTACAGAAGCTTTTCAGTTTGATATAGTCCCACTTGTTTGTTTTTGCTTTTGTTTCCCTTTCCCGGGGAGATATGTTCATGAAGAGGTCGCTCATGTTTATGTCCAAGAGATTTTTGCCTATGTTTTTTTCTAAGAGTTTTATTGTTTCATGACTTACCTTCAGGTCTTTGATCCACCTTGAGTTTACCTTTGTGTATAGGGCTAGACAGTGGTCCAGTTTCATTCTCTTACATGTAGCTGTCCAGTTTTTCCAACACCAGCTGCTGAAGAGGCTATCATCTCCCCATTGTATATCTAAGGTTCTTTTATAAAATATTAACTGACTGTATATGTTTGGGTTAATGTTTGGATTTTCAATTCTATTCCACTGGTCTGTGGGTCTGTTTTTGTGCCAATACCAAATTGTCTTGATTACTGTGGCTTTGTAGTAGAGCTTGAAGTCAGGGAGTGTAATTCCCCTGTTTTACTCCTCCTTCTCAGGATTGCTTTGGCTATTTGGGGTCTTTTGTGGTTCCATATGAATTTTAGAGTTATTTGTTCCAGTTCATTGAAGAAAGCTGTTGGTAGTTTGATAGGGAATGCGTTGAATCTGTAGATTGCTTTAGGTAGTATAGCCATTTTGACAATATTTATTCTACCTAGCCAAGAGCATGGGATGCATTTCCATTTGTTAGTGTCCTCTTTAATTTCTCTTAGGAGTGTCTTGTGGTTTTCAGAGTACAGGTCTTCCACTTCCTTCGTTAGGTTTATTCCTAGGTATTTTATTCTTTTTGATGCAATTCTGAATGGAATTGTTTTTCTGATTTCTCTTTCTGTTAGTTCATTGTTCCTGTATAGGAAAGCAACAGATTTCTGTGTGTTAATTTTGTATCCTGCAACTTTGCTGAATTCAGATATTAGTTCTAGTAGTTTTGGAGTGGAATCTTTAGGGTTTTTTATGTACAGTATCATGTCATCTGCAAATAGTGACAATTTGACTTCTTCTTTACCAATCTGAATGCCTTGTATGTCTTTGTTTTGTCTGATTGCCATTGCTAGGACCTCCAGTACTATGGTGAATGACAGTGGAGAGAGTGGGCATCCCTGTCTTGTTCCCGAGCTTAGATGAAAAGCTTTCAGCTTCTCGACGTTAAGTATGATATTAGCAGTGGGTTTGTCATATATGGCCTTTATGATGTTGAGATACTTGCCATCTATACCCATTTTGTTGAGAGTTTTAATCATGAATGGACGCTGAATTTTGTCAAATGCTTTTTCAGCATCTATGGAGATGATTATGTGGTTTTTGTTCTTCTTTTTGTTGATGTGGTGGATGATGTTGATGGATTTTCGAATGTTGTACCATCCTTGCATCCCTGGGATGAATCCCACTTGATCATGGTGTATGATCCTCTTGATGTATTTTTGAATTCGGTTTGCTAATATTTTGTTGAGTATTTTTGAATCTACGTTCATGAGGGATATTGGTCTGCAATTTTCTTTTTTGGTGAGGTCTTTGCCTGGTTTTGGTATTAGAGTGATGCTGGCTTCATAGAATGAGTTTGGAAGTATTCCCTCCTCATCTATTTTTTGGAAAACTTTAAGGAGAATGGGTGTTATTTCTTCTCTATATGTCTGGTAGAATTCAGAGGTGAATCCATCTGGTCCGGGGGTTTTGTTCTTGGGTAGTTTTTTGATTACCGATTCAATTTCATTGCTGGTGATTGGTCTGTTTAGTTTTTCTGTTTCTTGCTTGGTCAGTCTTGTGAGGTTGTATTTTTGTAAGAAGTTGTCCCTTTCTTCTATGTTTTCCAGCTTGTTAGCATATAGATTCTCATAATATTCTCTTATAATTGTTTGTATTTCTGTGGGGTCCGTCGTGATTTTTCCTTTCTCATTTCTGATTCTGTTTATGTGTGTAGATTCTCTTTTTCTCTTAATGAGTCTGGCTAGGGGTTTATCTATTTTGCTTATTTTTTCAAAGAACCAGCTCTTGGTTTCATTGATTTTTTTATTGTTTTATTCTTCTCAATTTTATTTATTTCTTCTCTGATCTTTATTATGTCCCTCCTTCTGGTGACTTTGGTCCTCATTTGTTCTTCTCTTTCCAATTTCAGTAATTGTGTCTTTAGACTATTCATTTGGGAATGTTCTTCCTTCTTTAAATAGGCCTGGATTGCAATATACTTTCCTCTTAGAACTGCGTTTGCTGCGTCCCACAGAAGTTGTGGCTTTGTGTTGTTGTTGTCATTAGTCTCCATATATTCTTTGATTTCTGTTTTGATTTGGTCGTTAAAGCATTGATTAATTAGGAGAATGTTGTTAAGTCTTCATGTGTATGTGAGCCTTTTTGTTTTCTTTCTAAAATTTATTTCTAGTTTTATACCTTTGTGATCTGAGAAGTTGGTTGGTAGAATTTCAATATTTTTGAATTTACTGAGGTTCTTCTTGTGGCCTCGTATGTGGTCTATTCTGCAAAATGTTCCATGTGCACTTGAGAAGATTGTGTATCCTGTTGCTTTTGGGTGCAGAGTTCTGTAGATGTCTGTTAGGTCCATCTGTTCTAGTGTGTTGTTCAGTGCCTCTGTGTCTTTACTTATTTTCTGTCTGGTTGATCTGTCCTTTGGAGTGAGTGATGTGTTGAAGTCTCCTAAAATGAATGCGTTGCTTTGTGTTTCCTCCTTTAATTCTGTTAGTATTTGTTTCACATATGCTGGTGCTCCTGTGTTGGGTGCATATATATTTATAATGGTTATATCTTCTTGTTGGACTGACCGCTTTATCATTATGTAATGTCCTTCTTTATCTCTTGCTACTTTCTTCGTTTTGAAGTTATTTTGTCTGATACAAGTACTGCAACCCCTGCTTTTTTCTCTTTGTTGTTTGCATGGAATATCTTTTTCCATCCTTTCACTTTTAGTGTGTGTATATGTTTGGGTTTGATGTGAGTCTCTTGTAAGCAGCATATAGATGAGTCTTGCTTTTTTATCCATTCTGTTACTCTGTGTCTTTTGATTGGTGCATTCAGTCCATTTACAGTTAGGGTGATTATTGATAGATATGTACTTATTGCCATTGCTGGCTTTAGATTCGTGGTTACCATAGGTTCAAGGGTTGCTTGTTTACTATCTAACAATCTAACTTAACTTTCTTGTTACGTTATTGTAAACACTGTCTGATGTTTCTTTATTTCTCTTCCTTCTTATTCTTCCTTCTCCATTCTTTATATACTAGGTGTTTTATTCTTTGCCTCTAGTTAGTATTTGGATGATCTGCTTTCTTTGCTATGATTTTATTTTCTCTGGTGACATCTTTTTAGCCTTAGGGGTGCTTCCCTCTAGAGCAGTCCGTTTCAGATATCCTGTAATGGTGGTTTATGAGAGGCAAACTCTCTCAACTTTCGTTTGTCTGGAAATTGCTTAATCCCTCCATCATATTTAAATGATAATCGTGCTGGGTACAATATTCTTGGTTCGAGGCCCTTCTGTTTCATAACGTTAAATATATCATGCCATTCTCTTGTGGCCTATAAGGTTTCTGTTGAGAAGTCTGATGATAATCTGATGGGTTTTTCTTTGTAGGTGATCTTTTTTCTCTCTCTAGCTGCCTTTAATACTCTGTCTTTATCTTTGATCTTTGCCATCTTAATTATTATGTGTCTTGGTGTTGTCTTCCTTGGGTCCCTTGCGTTGGGAGATCTGTGGGCTTCCGTGGACTGCGAGACTCTTTCCTTCCCCAGTGAGGGAAAGTTTTCAGCAATTATTTCTTCAAAGACACTTTCTATCCCTTTTCTCTCTCTTCTTCCTCTGGTACTCCTATAATGCGAATATTGTTCCGTTTGGATTGGTCACACAGTTCTCTTAATATTCTTTCATTCCAGAAATCCTTTTATCTCTCTCTGCCTCAGCTTCTCTGTATCCTGTTCTCTGATTTCTATTCCATTAACAGTCTCTTGCATCTCATCCAGTCTGCTGTTAAGCCCGTTGATCGCTTGTCTGAATTCTGCATTGTCTTTCCTCACTTCCCTCACTTCCTCCCTCAGCTCTTGCACATTTCTCTGTAGGTCCATCAGCATGGTTATGACTTTTATTCTGAATTCTTTTTCAGGAAGACTGTGCATTTCCATCCCTTCAGGCTCCCTCTCTGGGGTTGTCTGGTTGATTTTAGTCTGGACCATATTCCTCTCTCTTTTCATGGCTTTAGAAGTGGTCGCTGGTAGTTGCCACGTATGTCAGCTGGGCTCTTTAAGACTGCCTCTTGGGGTGCCGAGTCCTCTCGGGTGTAGCTGCACGCTGTGCACTTTCCTGTGTATTCTGGTCTCTCTTTTAGGAATAGTTGTATTTGGTGTATTTTTGTAGATAAATATAGTGTTGGGAGGAGATTTCTGCCACCCTGCTCATGCCACCATCTTCCCGGAAGTCCTTCAAATTTTATTTCTAATTTTTTGAAACTTTTTGTTTTACAACATTGTTTTTTAGATGTTTTTAAATTTTACACAGTTAAACATTTGCCCTTGAATGCAAACATACATACCCCATCCCACAGGGCAGGCCCAAGGCACTTTTTGTCCACAGGCCAGTAACTGGATAATACAAAATGATTTTTTTTTAGATGCATTTCTTTTTATTTTAAGGAAAGGTCGTGCGCACACGATTGTATGTACAGAGAAAGTACCGAAATCATATAAACATACCAGGAGGGCTGGCTGATGGATCAGAGAAGGTGCCAGCAGGGAGCACTTCATCCCCAGGGTGGCCGAGGAGGAGGCTGAGGCAGGCTGAGTCCGCAGAGCTGTGGGCAGGGGGAAGGGAGGAGGAGGGAGAGGGCAGCTGTCCCCCCTGGGCCTGGAGGGAGGAGGGGTGCTGTCCTCTGGGCCCCTGAGGGGCTGTCAGCAAGGAAGCAAAGCAGGGAGGGGCCAGGGGAAACAGCCCCATCTCTCCATCCCCCCATTTGGTGCTGGAGCAAGTGTAGCCCCCACAAGGGAGCCAGCCTCAGGCACAGGGCAGGCAGAGAAGCCCAGAATGATCCTGGAGAATGACCAGCATCCTAGAGTCTATTCAGGGGAAAGTGTGCATTTTCAAAGCCTTCATTCTCACTGTCAATTGAGACATCTCTCTGGAACATCTACAATGTCTTCAACACTGTTCTGGGGCTTGGGATTAAGCGAAGGTAAAACAACCCAGTCAGGCCTGTGGACTTCCAGATCCTACACTCTAGCAGAGGGACAAGGTTAGAAGGTAAAAGGGAAGCAGAAGGTTTGATGGGGGAAAAGGGGAAGAGACCAAAGAGGTGGAGACAAGATCCCAAGGCTAGTTTGAAACTGTAGCTGGGTGGGCTCCTACCTCTGCAGGACGGAAGGCTGTGGTCTCAGCAGGGTCTGACACCCCACAGAGCTTCCTGGGCAGCATGCAGTCTGCTGGCTCTAGTGCTGGACTGCCTTCCTGCCCGCCTCCATGGGCTGCAGTTCCTGCCTGGGGCTGAGAGCCTGGGCTCACGATGGCTGACAGGGCCCAGAGTGGGAGCACCTCGCCAACTTCACTTGGAAGCCCTTGCCTTCCTTGCTGGGGTGATCACTCCCATCTGGGGGGATTTGGTGTCTGGACCCGCCTCTTCCCCACGGACCCGGGTTAGCACGGTGGGGCGGAGGCTGACTCCCGGTGCCTCCTCACCCCGGCTGTGTGCCCTTGCAAGCCTCTTCAGCTCTCTGCGCTTAGTTTCTCAAGCGCATACACAAGTGCCAATGCCTAGGACCTCTGCCTGCAGTTGGTGTGGAGTGCGCGAGGATGACACCGGTGAAGGCTGAGTGCAGTGTCTGGCGCACAGCAGGTCCTGTGCTCATGTTTGCCCGCAGCAGCAGCCATGGTGGCCAGATGGAGCCCCAGGTGCTGAGCTGAGCCACCAGCGGTGATGCAGGTGTGTGGGGCCCCAGGAGCTGATGCGGATGCAGGAGTGCGGCCAGCCTCTAATGGTTACAGTTTATATTAGACAACCACATCACAGCCTTAAAGGCTATGTGTTAGGAAAATCGGTCACATGATGATGAATTACAACAATGAGGGTAGGTGCCTCCCCTGCCACCCTCCTGGGCCTCCCTCTCACCAGCCAAGCAGCTACTTTTTATTTGTGGTTTCATCATGTCAGTGTGCGGCTTTTAACAAAAGGAATCTCCTATTGTTTCCTGGACAGCACCTCTCACAGACACGAATTTTTGGTCAGTTTGAAACTTCTAGTAGTAATGGGATGAAGGGATCCCCTCTCATGTAACAGATTGTCAAGGTCAGTGACCAGAGAGGCCTTTGGGAAGCAGAGTTTGAAGTTGGATTCTGTGAGAATCCAGTGTCACCAGCAGGTGGAGCACTTGGCCTGAAATCCAGGGCCTGGGGTGGGGGGATGGGGAGGTTGCTGGCTCAGCTATGCAGTGTCTGAAGCAGAACCTGAGGGGATGCTCCGGGTCCAGAAAGTGTTGCAAATACCAGGAAGCGAAGGGTTAACAGAGGAGGCACAGGACTGATTGGAAGTGTGGGACACAGTGTAGGAGGTCCCACTAAGTTGGAGCAGTCCTCCCCCTTGAGTTTGGTGGGCACCCTCTCCTGGGTGCTAAAGCCCCAATCTTGAGTGCTCACCTCAGAGTCCTCTGAGCCAGGGCCGTCTTCATCTACCTGACTGACGCCCCAGACAAATCATGGGGGGCCCTGTCAGTGGATTCCAGCTATCTGCCCTTAAGTAGGCAGCCAGCAGATCCCAGCTTAGCTGAAGGCACAGGCTTGGTGAGGATTCAGGAAGTAGGCCCAGCGAGTTCCTTAAATTCTGCTCTCCACCTGAGTCCATGGGTCTATCTATTACCTTTCACTGGTGGTTAAAACCTGGGCCAGTTCGTCTCCCAGACCTCCTGCGAGTTCCCTCCCTAGTGGACAAAAATTTTGCAAGCTGGGCTCTTTGCACAGAGTTAACAATGTTGCAGCTGTCCGTGCCCTTCTCCCTTCATCCACTGCCCCACATTGCCTGTATCCCACCCCAGGCAGCCAAGGAGAGGTGATGCTGGCTCAGATGAATGAGTCTCTGCGGTTGGCCTTAAACAAGACTGAACCATTTCAGATTTGGGGGCTGCTTACTGTCAGCTGATGGACAAGCTGTTCTCTGGTTCTATTACCTGAAGGGAAGGAAAGTTCTGTGTTGAGCTGAAACATAAAGATATACCCAGAATTTTAAAATAGGACAAGGAAGTTTTAAGAAAATGAAGGTTAACAAAATAAGAATTGTGGATAAATCATTGAGAGTAAAGTTTCCAATGTTTAAATTTTTCCAGTGTTTCAAGAGCAGGTTTAATGCAAAGGGTGATAGAAAGACTATAGTCTTGCTGCAGCTGCTACAAAGGTCAGGATATGTCAGGAGCTCCCTCCTCTGTTGAACAGTTCTGGATGCCCCAGAAGTGCAGGGCTGTTCACCCAAAATCTACTCACACAGGCTCTGAGGTGGAGGGAGGGGTCGGGGCCCAGGCAATGGGAATGACAAAGCCCCGGAGTCAGTGCACAGCTCAATGCACTGAAGCCGCTGACAAATTGGAGAAGCAAAGGATTTCCACTTTGGGAAACTAAGAAATGCTGCCCAGGATGAGATCAGGTAATCAAAGATACTGGTAATGATTTAGGAGTGGCTAAGCCGGTGGGAAGAGAACCTAGATGCTAACACATGGAGAAATGTTTTGGAGACAGTAGTCTCAAGCTTTGTTGTTAACAAGTTTGGGTAACCAGAACATTACTTAACAAAGAAACTGCTGAAGTTTGAAGACAGAGCTGAATCTGCTCCAGTGAACACTTACACCAGCACCACTGCTGGAGAGTAAGTTGGAAAGGTGGTTATAGATGTTCATTCTTGATATATTGGGTATTGGGTGAATGTGCTACCAGAAGCCGGCACTGCTCTGGGGATAAAAAGAAAGAAAACAAAATTAGTCAAGGACAAACCTAAAATTCAAACAGTGAACAAGCACCCCTTGAGTCTGCAGCTGAACACCACAGACTGAGATGTGGTTTCATGACTCTTCCCAACACTCATATTTGCTAAATCAACTTCAACTGTGTGAGCCAGTTAACACAAAGGGAAAATTGAAATAAATGTTTCTTTATTTGCTTAAAGGATGGAGAGATAGGAACTGTGCGGCGAGTGTTCCACAAGCCACACACAGAGATGCAGCCTGACTTCCTCAGCAGCTGCTTGTCTGTCCTTCACGTTTCCAGGGAGAACCTTGCTCCACGTGCACCCACTTCCTCCTACTCAGTGAGGGGTCCTGGAAGGCATCAGCATCCTAAACAGACACAGTGACAAAGAGCAATAATTGGAACAGCCACCACTCTTGCGTGCCTCCTTTGTGCACTGCTTACATGCCATACTTTATGCAGCTTAGTTTGTCATTAAAACAACAAGGAGCAGGTGACATCATCTGTGTCCTGTAGACTGGGCCATCCAGGGCTGCTGCATGGATTCAGCTCTGTCCTCTAGGCACCGGGCTCCTTCATGTTCATGCTCTGCTCTCCTCAGGGGTAGGAACTGCTCCCCTGATTTGTGTCTGTGTTCAGGCAGAAAGAAGCAGAGGAGGCTGTGCCAGCAAACTTCCACTTACCTTAGCCACTATTTGTCACTGGCATCTCATTCAGGGTTCCTGGTGGTTACAGACAAGGGAGTCCAGTCTAGCTCTCTGAAATAGCACGGAGTTTCTTAACACAGAGATAGTTCTAGAATCATTGCCAAGGCTGAACGGGCTCTAGGCTGAACTCACAAAGTCACCACAGACTAGGAGCTGCTCCCTCTTCCAAATCAGAAATTGTTGAATTATGAGGCCACCTTCTCCAACAGGGAAGCCAGTACCACAGTGACTGGCTCTTAGTCAGGACATCTGCCACCTCCAGGAAGTACATCCGTCAGAAAGCCACCCCCTCGTGCCAGCTCCCAGACTAGGCCAGTTCTGCTGAGACCCGTGCCAGGAGTGGAGATGCCCAGAACTCTCCTCTTGTCCTCACTGAACTCATCTCCCAAACAAGTCTCATGGTCCTCTCTCCATGGGACTCAGTTCAGAATTAAGGTAAATGATAATAAAACTTAAATCGTGTCTGGGGCCCCAGCTGCAATGGCAGTTGAGGACTTGACCAGGTGAGTATTTTAGCTCGCCAACGTCTACAGCAGAGGCAGGCAAGAGAGAAAGGTTATGCAATAGAGAGGTTGAGTACTCCCAACTACTACATTAGCCACAATTGTTCTGGAAATTTGGGAAAGCCGGTGAGTGGTTGGCCAGCCTTCCCTTCCTCCATCCTGAGGCATCCTGTTGATATATATCACCTCATGTAATCCTCACCTCAACCTTGCAATGAAGTATTGCTATTCCTCCTTTATACATAAGGAAATTGAGGGTTGTAACATTTAAGTAATGATGTTCAAGAAGGTAGCAGAATTAAGTCTTGATCCCAAATCCAAGTTCCACTAGTCTCAGAGAGTAGAATTTATATGTTCGCTTTGCTGAAACTAAACAACCACAAGAATGGATTCTATTTTCAATTCCCTTGCTCATGATTATGATTCACTGGCTTCCAAAGTGCTGAATAGGCCTGGTGCTCTCCCATTTCCAAGGCTTTTCTCTGGCAATTTTCTTAATTGCTTGAGTTGCTTGATCCCACAGGTGTGTCAGGACTACAAGGAGGGGAAAAAAAAGGAAACATTTCTCCATCAGCTCACATCCTCCATTGGCCAAAGAATGCTCCAGGAGGCATCACTGTCCTTTCCTCTTACTTCTGACCACTCCAATTCTAGCCATGTTTTAAGGTCCAGATCATATGCTACCGCTTGACAGTGACGTCTCCAATCTCCCTGGCAGAATGTAGCCCACTTCTCTGAAATTCCCATGTATTTTCTTTGTACCTTCCTTCATACATTTCCCACAATCAACCTACACAACCACCCTTTCCATATTATAACTTCCTTGAAGATAAGAACCATGGCATTTATCTCTGTTGTCCCTTGAAGCTCTCAACATGGTGCATGCATGTGAATAGTAGATGAATGAGGTTCCCGAATGAGATGCTCTCTTTAAAATACTAGATAATCTGCACCTAGGGAATTGACAAATCAACTGCTTTAGTTTCCTAGTGACGCTTTTCTCCATCACCACCATCTGATTTCTCCAGTGTTTAGTGAGCCTTCATTGGTTAATATATTACATATTTATTTGCTTTGTTCCTTTCAACCTTTTAAAAAGTGAACTAAAAAAGTGAACAGGGTATCCCTAGTGGATGAAAATTCTTCTTTGATTTGCTCAAAATAGACAAATACACTGACAGAAAAGACTACCAAACTAACAAAGTCTCTGCCATCTTTCACCCAACAGAGCCATGATATCTATACACTGTCAATCGATTTGCAGAAATAATCAAATGTTCATACCATAAATCTAAATTTCCCACAGGGAACAACCTACCAGCTCAAAACAAATGGAAAACAAAATGAGTAGAAAGCAAAATTAAATTTGGAAAAACAGAGTCAGCATGCTAAGTTCTGTTGCTTCTGTTTGTTTTCTTGGTTGTTGTTTTTTTGACTGAAGTATAGCTCATGTACAGTGTGTTCGTTTCAGGTGTACCACATAGTGATTCCACAATTCTATACATTACAGAAAGCTCACTGAGGTCAGTGTAGTTGCTTCCTGTCACCACAGAGTCATTGCCACGTTACTATGTTCCCGATGCTGTGCTTTTCATCCCTTTGATTTGTTTGTATTATAATTGGAAGTTTAGATTCACTTCTGGGATCCAAGGAAAGATGTGCCCATGAAACTGACGAATGTTTCTTGGATCTGTTAGACCAATCCACTGGACATCTTGGTGGAACTTTCAAAACTGTCAAAAGATAGCCTGAGAAAAAAATAAAACCATGGTTCTCATACAAAAAAGGAGAGAGAGAGAGAGTCCAGGAAGATGGTGGCATGAGCAGGGCGTTGGAAATCTCCTCACGAAACCATATATATCTATGAAAATACAGCAAATACAACTATTCCTAAAAGAGAGACCAGAATATACAGGACAGCACACAGCCTGCATCTGCACCTGGGAGGACTTGACACCCCGCGAGGCAGGTAAGATACGGAGCCGCGACCCGGAGCACTCCCCCACCCCAGCGCACCAGTGGGAGGAGAGGATTCAGAGACAGGAGGGAGTGGAAGTACAGGCCCAAGAAATAACAAGCCCTGGTGATGTGCACCGTAAGCGCTGACACACATCGCACGGTGTATAGGATATTGAAGAGGCAGAAGGTGCAGGTTTTGAGCTGGGAACGCACCCAGGTCCTTGCAGCAGGATCCCAGGACAAAACAAAAGCGCGTGCTTTTTTTTGGCGATCTTAAAGCGGCAAGGGCCCAGGATTGTCCCAGCACACTTGGCCCAGAAGGCTGCGAGTCCTGAGGAATTTCGGACCCCTTGGCTGGCGAATAGGAAAAAGTAGCCGCACTGAAACTTCACATAGAGAACAACATCCTCCCATTCGTTCCCGCCCCTGCAGAGCTGCGCAGCCGTGCCTGCAGGATACTGGAGCAACGCGCCACCTACAGCATCCTTATAGAATCTACTCCTGGTGGGTGGGTTTTTTTCTTTTTTTCTTTTTCCTTCCTTTTCGTTTCTTTCTTTTTTTCCTCTTTTATTTCTCTTCCTTCTTTTTTTTTAAAGTCTTAAAGAGCCCAGCTGACATACATGGCACCTACCAGCGACAACTTCTATTGCCATGAAAAGACAGAGGAATATGGTACAGACCAAGCTCATCCAGACCCAGACAACACCAGAGAGGAAGACTGAAGGGATGGAAATGCACAATCTTCCTGAAAAAGAATTCAGAATAAAAGTCATAACGATTCTGATGGATCTACAGAGAAATATGCAAGAGCTGAAGGAGGAAGAGAGGGAAGTCAGGAAAGACAATGCAGAAATCAGACAAGCCATCGAGGGGCTTAGTAGCAGACTGCACGAGATGCAAGAGGCTGTTAATGAAATAGAAATCAGAGAACAGGAATACAGAGAAGCTGAGGCAGAGAGAGATAAGAGGATCTCTAGGAATGAAAGAATATTAAGAGAACCGTGTGACCAATCCAAAGAGAACAATATTCGCATTATAGGAGTACCAAAGGAAGAAGAGAGAGAAAAAGGGATAGAAAGCGTCTTTGAAGAAATAATTGCTGAAAATTTCCCCATGCTGGGAAAGGAAATAGTCTTGCAGTCCACGGAAGCCCACAGATCTCCCAACACAAGGGACCCAACGAAGACAACACCAAGACACATAATAATTAAAATGGCAAAGATCAAAGATAAAGACAGAGTATTAAAGGCAACTAGAGAGAGAAAAAAGAGCACCTACAAAGAAAAACCCATCAGACTATCATCACACTTCTCAACAGAAACCTTACAGGCCAGAAAAGAATGGCATGATATATTTAACGTAATGAAACAGAAGGGCCTCGAACCAAGAATATTGTATCCAGCACGATTATCATTTAAATATGACGGAGGGATTAAACAATTTACAGACAAACGGAAGCTGAGAGAGTTTGCCTCTCATAAACCACCACTACAGGATATCTTAAACGGACAGCTCTAGAGGGAAGCATCCCTAAGGCTAAAAAGATGTCACCAGAGAAAATAAAATCATAGCAAAGAAAGCAGACCATCCAAATACTAACTAAAGGCAAAGAATAAAACACCTAGTATATAAAGAATGGAGGAGGAAGAATAAGAAGGGAGAGAAATAAAGAAATATGAGACAGTGTTCACAATAACTTAAAAAGAAAGTTAAGTTAGATTGTTAGATAGTAAACAAGCAACCCTTGAACCTATGGTAACCACGAATCTAAAGCCAGCAATGGCAATAAGTACATATCTATCAATAATCACCCTAAATGTAAATGGACTGAATGCACCAATCAAAAGACACAGAGTAACAGAATGGATAAAAAAGCAACACCCATCTATATGCTGCTTACAAGAGACTCACCTCAAACCCAAAGATACACACAGAGTAAAAGTGAAGGGATGGAAAAAGATATTTCATGCAAACAACAAGGAGAAAAAGCAGGTGTTGCAGTACTTGTATCAGACAAAATAACTTCAAAACGAAGAAAGTAGCAAGAGATAAAGAAGGACATTACATAATGATAAAGGGGTCAATCCAACAAGAGGACATAACCATTATAAACATATATGCAACCAACACGGGAGCGCTAGCATATGTGAAACAAATACTAACAGAATTAAAGGAGGAAATAGACAGCAATGCATTCATTTTAGGAGACTGCAACACACCACTCACTCCAAAGGACAGATCAACCAGACAGAGAATAAGTAAAGACACAGAGGCACTGAACAACACACTAGAACAGATGGACCTAACAGACATCTACAGAACTCTGCACCCAAAAGCAGCAGGATACACATTCTTCTCAAATGCACATGGAACATTTTCCAGAATAGACCACATACAAGGCCACAAAATGAACCTCAGTAAATTCAAAAATATTGAAATTCTACCAACCAACTTCTCAGATCACAAAGGTATAAAACTAGAAATAAATTTTAGAAAGAAAACCAAAAGGCTCACAAATACATGGAGACTTAACATTCTCCTAATTAATCAATGGGTTAACGACCAAATCAAAACAGAAATCAAAGGATATATGGAGACTAATGGCAACAACACAAAGCCACAACTTCTGTGGGACGCAGCAAAGGCAGTTCTAAGAGGAAAGTATATTGCAATCCAGGCATATTTAAAGAAGGAAGAACATTCCCAAATGAGTAGTCTAAAGACACAATTACTGAAACTGGAAAAAGAAGAAGAAATGAGACCCAAAGTCACCAGAAGGAGGCACATAATAAAGATCAGAGAAGAAATAAATAAAATTGAGAAGAATAAAACAATAGAAAAAAATCAATGAAAACAAGAGCTGGTTCTTTGAAAAAATTAACAAAATAGATAAAACCCTAGCCAGACTCATTAAGAGAAAAAGAGAATCTACACACATAAACAGAATCAGAAATGAGAAAGGAAAAATAATGACGGACCCCACAGAAATACAAACAATTATAAGAGAATATTATGAGAATCTATATGCTAACAAGCTGGAAAACCTAGAAAAATGGACAACTTCTTAGAAAAATACAACCTTCCAAAATTGACCAAACAAGAAACAGAAAAACTAAACAGAACAATCACCAGCAACGAAATTGAAGCGATAATCAAAAAACTACCCAAGAATAAAACCCCCGGACCTGATGGATTCACCTCTGAATTCTACCAGACATATAGAGAAGAAACAACACCCATTCTCCTTAAAGTTTTCCAAAAAATAGATGAGGAGGGAATACTTCTAAACTCATTCTATGAAGCCAGCATCACTCTAATACCAAAACCGGGCAAAGACCTCACCAAAAAAGAAAATTGCAGACCAATATCCCTGATGAATGTGGATGCAAAAATACTCAACAAAATATTAGCAAACTGAATTCAAAAATACATCAAGAGGATCATACACCATGATCAAGTGGGATTCATCCCAGGGATGCAAGGATGGTACAACATTCGAAAGTCCATCAACATTATCCACCACATCAACAAAAAGAAGTACAAAAACCACATGATCATCTCCATAGATGCTGAAAAAGCATTTGACAAAATTCAGCATCCATTCATGATTAAAACGCTCAACAAAATGGGTATAGACGGCAAGTACCTCAACATCATAAAGGCCGTATCTGACAAACCCACAGCTAACATCATACTTAACAGCGAGAAGCTGAAAGCTTTTCATCTAAGATCAGGAACAAGACAGGGATGCCCACTCTCTCCACTGTTATTCAACCTAGTAGTGGAGGTCCTAGCCACGGCATCAGACAAAACAAAGACATACAAGGCATCCAGATTGCTAAAGAAGAAGTCAAATTGTCACTATTTGCAGATGACATGTTATTGTACATAAAAAACCCTAAAGACTCCACTCCAAAACTACTAGAACTAATATCCGAATTCAACAAAGTTGCAGGATACAAAATTAACACACAGAAATCTGTTGCTTTCCTATACACTAACAATGAACTAACAGAAAGAGAATTCAGAAAAATAATTCCATTCACAATTGCATCAAAAAGAATTAAATACCTAGGAATAAACCTAATGAAGGAAGTGAAAGACCTATACTTTGAAAACTACAAGACACTCCTAAGAGAAATTAAAGAAGACACTAACAAATGGAAATTCATTCCATGCTCTTGGCTAGGTAGAATAAATATTGTCAAAATGGCTATACTAGCTAAAGCAATATACAGATTCAATGCAATCCCTATCAAAATACCAACAGCTTTCTTCAATGAACTGGTACAAATAATTCTAAAGTTCATATGGAACCACAAAAGACCCCAAATAGCTAAAGCAATCCTGAGAAGGAGGAATAAACAGGGGGAATTATGCGCCCTGGCTTCATGCTCTACTATAAAGCCACAGTAATCAAGACAATGTGGTATTGGCAGAAAACAAACCCACAGACCAGTGGAACAGAATAGAAAATCCAAACATGAACCCAAACATATACAGTTAATTAATAATTTGATAAAGGAGCCTTGGATATACAATAGGGAGATGACAGCCTCCTCAGCAGCTGGTGTTGGCAAAACTGGACAGCTACATGTAAGAGAATGAAACTGGACTACTGTCTAACCCCGTACATAAATGTCAACTCAAAATGGTCAAAGACATGAATGTAAGTCATGAAACCGTGAAACTCTTAGAAAAAAACATAGGCAAAAATTTCTTGGCCATAAACATGAGCGACTTCTTTAAGAACATATCTCCCTGAGCAATGGAAACAAAAGCAAAAATGAACAAGTGGGACTATATCAAGCTGAAAAGCTTCTATACAGCAAAGGACACCATCAGTAGAACAAAAGGACATCCTACAGTATGGGAGAATATATTCATAAATGATGTATCTGATAAAGGGTTGACATCCAAAATATATAAAGAACTCATGCACCTCAACAAACATAAAGTAAATATTCCAATTAAGAAATGGGCAGAGGACATGAATAGACACTTCTCCAAAGAAGAAACTCAGATGGCCAACAGGCACATGAAAAGATGCTTCACATCGCTAATCATCAGAGAAATGCAGATAAAAACCACAATGAGATATCACCTCACACCAGTGAGGATGGCCAACATCCAAAACACAAAACAACAACAAATGTTGGCGAGGATGTGGAGAAAAGGGAACCCTCCTACACTGCTGGTGGGAATGCAAATTAGTTCAACCATTGTGGAAAACAGTATGGAGGTTCCTCAAAAAACTCAAAATAGAAATACCATTTGACCCAGGAATCCCATTCCTAGGTATTTACCCTAAGAATGTAGCAGCACAGTTTGCAAAAGACAGATGCACTCCTATGCTTATCGCAGGTTATTTACATTAGCCAAGAAATGGAAGCAACCTAAGTGTCCATCAGTAGATGAATGGATAAAGAAGAAGTGGTACATATGCACAATGGAATATTATACAGCCATAAGAAGAAAACAAATCCTACCATTTGCAACAACATGCATGGACCTAGAAAGTATTATGCTCAGTGAAATAAGGCAAGCCGAAAAAGACAAGTATCAAGTGATTTCACTCATATGTGGAGTATAAGAACAAAGAAGAAACTGAAGGAACAAAACAGCAGCAGACTCACAGAACCCAAGAACGGACTAATAGTTACCAAAGGGAAAGGGACTGGGGAGGATGGGTGGGAAGGAAGGGACAAGGAGGAAAAAGGGGCATTACGATTAGCAGATGTAGTGTTGGGGGGGGGCACGGGGAGGCTGTACAACTCAGCGAAGACAGGTAGTGACTCTATAGTATCTCACTACTCTGATGGACAGTGACTGTAATGGGGTTGGTGGTGGGGACCTGATGAAGGGGGTAGTTTAATCACCATAATATTGCACATGTAATTGTAGATTAATGATACC
The DNA here is from genome assembly GCA_032199065.1 of Smutsia gigantea. NCBI lineage: Eukaryota > Metazoa > Chordata > Mammalia > Pholidota > Manidae > Smutsia > Smutsia gigantea. Next base: position 292,475 of record JAVSCE010005732.1, on the reverse strand, counting down.
AAAATAAACTATAAAAAAAAGGAGAGAGAGGGAGAGAGAGCGAGAGAGAGAGAGAGAAGTACATGTTTGGAGGTGAACTCAGTTCATTTTCTCTTTGGAACAGCTATGTAGGCCATTTTTTACACCGATTCAGGCATCTGCCATACATAACAATTCATCAGGCCAAAAGAGTGCAACAAATCATGGAAGTAAAAGCCTCAAGGAATCTCCATGTTCTGCACTCAACCCACTTAATTTCTTCCTAAAGTAGAATTTCTCCCAGGACCCCCAGCCCATCAGGGTCAGCATACAGCAGCAGTCTCCTTTGTTCCTTCTGTACACTTTCCACTTTAGAATCCCCAGGGGATTGGCCAGCAGTCACCAATGCAGGTTCTCTCCTGTCATGTGGTAATGAAACTGGCAGGCCAGCGGCTTCCTCCTGGTTGCCATGGAAACGACCAGGGCTGCTGGCCCTCTGAAAACAGCAAGGGCGAGGGCCTGCAGTCCACCCCGCCCTGCAGATTAAACCAGTTTCAAGCCAGAGCCAAGGACTGGGCAGAGGTCTGCGGAGTGGAGAAGGGAGCCTCACACTGGAACTCTGAGATGTAAGTGGTTTCTCTGTTCTTCTGTTTTGAAGGCATGTCTAGCATAACAGGCAGTTTTTAATAACCTCAGAATTTCTGCTGTATGGCAGGCAAGTTCTGTGGCAGTTTGAAGAGCCGGTGTCCGTGTCACCGTCTTCTTGTAGCATTTATATTTCCTAAACATAATGTAACAGTTCTGGGCGGCTTCACCATAAGACAATTTTTTCAGCTTTCAGGCATATGAATTGCTCTTTATTGAGATTCTGCCTTTAAAGGAAGTATTTTCAGTGCATTAACAAAGAATGAAATGGTCTTTCCATTTAGTTTCTAAGTAGATAAACTTACTTAAGCTACTATTATATAACAGGTATCTCCATGGTGCCTGGGCTTCTTGTTTCTGCTTTAAAACATCTGGCCACCATATTTTCCTATTGGTCTTCAATTCTAAATAACAATTAAACAAAAGAGGTATGGATCATCTCTCTTTTCCTTATTGTGATCCCAAAGAAAATAAGAAACTCTCAAAACATCAGCTTCCACTATTTCTTTGCTGTTTTTATCTAATAATACTATATTTATTACTTATTTACACACTAATCAGAAAACATAGGAGGTTAAGACAAAGCTAAAATTCTGATGAACATTAACATTTGGATGGGTTGGTTAGATTTTTTTTAAATTTGTCATTTACTCAAAAGTGAATAAAACATGATAAATACTGTAGTAAAAAGCAAGATGATGAGGATGTTTTAGAAAACCAGTAGTCCTTACACAGCTCTGCATAGATTTCATTGTTTGATAAACATATTGTGGAGTAGTTTTTTAGCATTGTGTTGGTATACTGAGGAAAGAAAATATTTCAGAGGAATTGTGCATATTTATAAAAACCTGTCCTTAAAAACTACCAAAAGTATCAAACCACACTTGTTTGAAAATTTTTTAATGAAAAGAGTGATCTTTGGGAAGTTTTTAACTTTTGTTTTTATACCAAACAATGCAGTATATTTGTGTGTAACAGAACTTGCTTCGTTCCTTTTGTTTCCTATTCATCTAGCAGGAGGGTTCCATATACACTTTAGGTTAAAGGCTACAGAGTCTGGTTATAGAACACCAGGCATGGAAATTCATTTGAATAGGAACGTGACCCTGGGATGGGAATAACACTGTAATTTCCACCATGACTCCCTTGTCATATTTGGCTGTCTGGGTTGAAGTCTTAGCTGTTTCCTACGGCCTCTGGGACTTTGAGCAAGCTGTATAATTTCTCTGTCTCCATTTCCTGATATGAAAATGGGGCCATAATATCTACCTTTAGGATTATTGCAAGGATTAAGTGACATAAAATGTGTAAAGCACTTTGCACAGTAACTAGCACTCATTAAATGTTACTATTAATCAATAAAAAATTTCCTAACTGCAGTCAATTTTCAACACATATGCATCTCTCCATTTCAAATTTCTTACTTGAAAGCACACTGTCTGCTATCTATGACCACTTTCTCTGTATAGCTCATTTAGCCTTGGGACCCCAGGGCTTGAGGGGCTGTAAATGGTCATGCAATAACATCTCTTCTGTACCTGGTAGTCTAAATTCTCTTGGGGATCAAGAGTTATGTATTTGGCAAGTTAAGTTTGAGGTGTCAGACATTCACATAGAACTATCAAGTAAGGTGTTGGATATTGAAGCATGAAATTCAGGGAAGAGATTGGGAGCTGGTTAACTGTCAGCACATAGATACTATTTAAATCCATGGATTAGCATGCAATCTCTGAGGGAGTGGATAAACAGTGAACAGAGCCAGGTGCTGAGTCAAGGGAATGCAACAATGTCAGAAAAGAAGAGAAGATGCCAGCCAGGGAGTGCAAAGGAGTGGCCATGAGGTAGGAAGCAAAACAGGAGAATGTGGTGTCATGAAGAAAAAAATAGTTCTTTACTCAAGAAAGAGGGAATAAGCAACCATGTTGAAAGCTGATGGGAAGTCAAGCAAAATGAGATGAGGAGATTAATCCCTGGATTTGGCACCCTGCGGGGTGGGAGTCATGGGGAACCTGATAAGAAGGGTTCCGAAGGAGGGGTGGTAAGAACAGCCTGATTGAAATGGCTTAGAAATCTCACACAAACAGGCACTGAGCTCACTGTAAGAGTCCAGATTTGCTTATAAAAGCTTGTTTTAAACTTCTTTTAATGTACACGCAGGTGGTCATGTAAGAAAAACAGGTTTGAGTCAGGCATGAACTGTCATCCATGCCCCTCACTTACCAAAGTTTCATTAAAAAGGCAGGATTTGAAGCCAGTTTAAAGATGAGAGCGGTTTCTAGGCATATGAGAAATAGCAAACATTCATAGACACAGGAGGCAATATGAACAGCATGAGAGAGGCACATGCCTCCCCATGCACACATGCACGCACGCACACACACACGCATGCACACAAGGACTTGTTTCCACAGTATCCCCTGAATCCTCTCCTTTTCAGTTTCCATCCAATGCCTGTGAAAGGATCACTTCCCATTTGCGTCTCTGAAATGCCTGGTCTCCAGAGTCATTAATGAAGCCAGAATCTTCCCTATGGCCAGAGAAACTAAAAGATTCATTTGGAGACATGCCTAGACACCATTTCATGGGTACTCAATTTAGCCCAAATTTTGATGCCTAAATTATCCACGTGAGCTCTGCTGTTGGCACAAAAATAATCTTCAAGGAGTTCTCAATGAGATCAGGAGCCGTTCTTTTTTTTAAAATAGACATATTTCGACTTCCAGGAAGATGGCAGCGTGAGCAGGGCGGTGGAAATCTCCTCCCAAAACCATATATATTTATGAAAATACAACAAATACAACTATTCCTAAAAGAGAGACCAGAAGATATAGGACGGCACCCAACCTGCAGCTACACACCTGAGAGGCCTCAGCACCCCACGAAGAGGGTAAGATATGGAGCCGCGACCAGCAGGGACCCGAGCATTCACCCACCCCAGTGCACCAGCGGGAGGGGAGGATTCAGAGCCGGGAGGGAGTGGAAGTACAGGCCCGCAAAATAAGCAGCCGGGTCATCTGTGCTGGGAGCGCTGACACACATCGCGTGGTGTATTGGAGATTGGAGAGACAGAGGTTGCAGGATCTGAGTCTGGGAACGCACTGGGTCCTCGCAGCCAGCTCCCCGGGACAAAAGAAAAGTGCGTGCTTTTTTTAGCGGTCTTAAAGAGGGGCCCAACAGAGGAGCAGGATCGTCCCAGCACACTCAGCACAGCAGGCTGGGAGTCCGAGGGAATTTCGGACCCCTTGACTGGTGACTAGGAAAAAGTTGCCACACTGAGACTTACCACAGAGATCAACAGCCTCCCATTAGCTCCCGCCCTGGCTGGAGCTACAAAGGGCCCTGTGGAGCAGCACGGCCCCGGCTACGGAAAACTGGAACAACAGCGCCACCTGCAGCATCCGCACACAATCAATCTACTCCTGGCAGGCGTTTTTGTTTTTCTTTTTTTCTCTTTTCTTTCCTTTCTTTTTTTTCCCTTTTCTTTCCTTTTTTTCTGTTTTTATTCTTTTTAAAAGTCTTAAAGAGCCCAGCTGACATACGTGGCACCTACCAGTGACCACTTCTGTCGCCATGAAAAGACAGAGGAATATGGTACAAACAAAACTTACCCAGACCCAGACAAAACCAGAGAGGAAACCTGAAGGGATGGAAATGCACAATCTTCCTGAAAAAGAATTCAGAATAAAAGTCATAACCATACTGATGGATCTACAAAGAAATATGCAAGAGCTGAGGGAGGAAGTGAGGGAAGTGAGGAAAGACAATGCAGAAATCAGACAAGCTATCAACGGGCTTAAGAGCAGACTGGATGAGATGCAAGAGACTGTTAATGGAATAGAAATCAGAGAACAGGAATACAGAGAAGCTGAGGCAGAGAGAGATAAAAGGATTTCTAAGAATGAAAGAATATTAAGAGAACTGTGTGACCAATCCAAACGGAACAATATTCGCATTATAGGAGTACCAGAGGAAGAAGAGAGAGAAAAAGGGATAGAAAGTGTCTTTGAAGAAATAATTGCTGAAAACTTTCCCTCGCTGGTGAAGGAAATAGTCTCGCAGTCCACAGAAGCCCACAGATCTCCCAACACAAGGGACCCAAGGAAGACAACACCAAGACACATAATAATTAAAATGGCAAAGATCGAAGATAAGGACACAGTACTAAAGGCAGCTAGAGAGAGAAAAAAGAGCACCTACAAAGGAAAACCCATCAGACTATCATCAGACTTCTCAACAGAAACCTTACAGGCCAGAAAAGAATGGCATGATATATTTAATGTAATGAAACAGAAGGGCCTTGAACCAAGAATATTGTATCCAGCACGATTATCATTTAAATATGACGGAGGGATTAAGCAATTGCCAGACAAGTGAAAGCTGAGAGAGTTTGCCTCCCATAAACCACCTCTACAGGATATCTTAAACGGACTGCTCTAGAGGGAAGAACTGCTAAGGTAAAAAGATGTCACCAGAGAAAATAAAATCATAGCAAAGAAAGCAGACCATCCAAATACTAACTAAAGGCAAAGAATAAAACACCTAATAAAGAAAGAATGGAGGAGGAAGAATAAGAAGGGAGAGAAATAAAGAAACATAAGGCTGGGTTTACAATAACTTAACAAGAAAGTTAAGTTAGATTGTTAGATACTAAAGAGGCAACCCTTGAATCTTTGGTAACCACGAATCCAAAGCCAGCAATGGCAATAAGTACATATCTATCGATAATCACCCTAAATGTAAATGGACTGAATGCACCAATCAAAAGACACAGAGTAATAGAATGGATAAAAAAGCAAGACCCCTCTATATGCTGCTTACCAGAGACTCACCTCAAACCCAAAGATACACACAGACTAAAAGTGAAAGGATGGAAAAAGATATTTCATGCAAACAACAAGGAGAAAAAAGCAGGTGTTGCACTACTTTTATCAGACAAAATAGACTTCAAAACGAAGAAATTAGCAAGAGATAAAGAAGGACATTACATAATGATAAAGGGGTCAGTCCAACAAGAGGACATAACCATTATAAATACATATGCACCCAACACAGGAGTGCCAGCATACGTGAAACAAATACTAACAGAATTAAAGGAGGAAATAGACAGCAATGCATTCATTTTAGGAGACATCAGCACACCACTCACTCCAAAGGACAGATCAACCAGACAGAAAATAAGTAAAGACACAGAGGCACTGAACAACACATTAGAACATATGGACCTAACAGACATCTACAGAACTCTACACCCAAAAGAACGGGATACACATTCTTCTCAAGTCCACATGGAACATTTTCCAGAATAGACCACATACTAGGCCACAAAAAGAACCTCAGTAAATTCAAAAATATAGAAATCCTACCAACCAACTTCTCAGATCACAAAGGCATAAAACTAGAGATAAATTGTATGAAGAAAACCAAAAGGCTCACAAACACATGAAGACTTAACAACATTCTCCTAATTAATCAATGGGTTAACGACCAACTCAAAACAGAAATCAAAGAATGTATAGAGACTAATGACAACAACAACACAAAGCCACAACTTCTGTGGGATGCAGCAAAGGCAGTTCTAAGAGGAAAGTATATTGCAATCCAGGCCTATTTAAAGAAGGAAGAACATTCCCAAATGAATAGTCTGAAGTCACAATTACTGAAATTGGAAAGAGAAGAACAAACGAGGCCCAAAGTCACCAGAAGGAGGAACATAATAAAGATCAGAGAAGAAATAATAAAATTGAGAAGAATAAAACAATAGAAAAAAAATCAATGAAACCAAGAGTTGGTTCTTTGAAATAATAAACAAAATACATAAACCCCTAGCCAGACTCATTAAGAGAAAAAGAGAATCTACACATACAAACAGAATCAGAAATGAGAAAGGAAAAATAATGACGGACCCCACAGAAATACAAAGAATTATAAGAGAATATTATGAGAATCTATATGCTAATAAGCTGGAAAACCTATAAGACATGGAAAACTTTTCAGAAAAATACAACCTTCCAAGACTGACCAAACAAGAAACAGAAAAATTGAACAGACCAATTACCAGCAATGAAATTGAAGCAGTAATAAAAAAACTACCCAAGAACAAAACCCCCAGACCAGAAGGATTCACCTCTGAATTCTCAGACATATAGAAAAGAAATAACACCCACTCTCCTTAACGTTTTCCAAAAAATAGAAGAGGAGGGAATACTTCCCAACTCACTCTATGAAGCCAACATCACTCTAATACCATAACCAGGCAAAGACCTCACCAAAAAAGAAAATTACACACCAATATCTCTGATGAACGTTGATGTAAAAATACTCAACAAAATATTAGGAAACCGAATTCAAAAATACATCAAGAGGATCGTACACCATGATCAAGTGGGATTCATCCCAGGGATGCAAGGATGGTACAACATTCGAAAATCCATCAACATCATCCACCACATCAACAAAAAGAAGAACAAAAACCACATGATCATCTCCATAGATGCAGAAAAAGCATTTGACAATATTCAGCATCCATTCATGATTAAAACTCTCAACAAAGTGGGTATAGAGGGCAATTACCTCAACATCATAAAGGCTATATACGACAAACCCACAGCTAATATCATACTTAACAGCGAGAAGCTGAAAGGTTTTCATCTAAGATCGGGAACAAGACAGGGATGCCCACTCTCTCCACTGTTATTCAACATAGTACTGGAGGTCCTAGCCATGGCAATCAGACAAAACAAAAATATACAAGGCATCCAGATTGCTAAAGAAGAAGTGAAATTGTCACTATTTGCAGGTGACATGATATTGTACATAAAAAACCCTAAAGACTCCACTCCAAAACTACTACCCTAAAGACTCCACTCCAAAACTACTAGACCTAATATCTGAATTCAGCAAAGTTGCAGGATACAAAATTAACACACAGAAATCTGCTCCTTTCCTATACACTAACGATGAACTAACAGAAAGAGAAATCAGAAAAACAATTCCATTCACAATTGCATCAAAAAGAATTAAATACCTAGGAATAAACCTAATGAAGGAAGTGAAAGACCTGTACTCTGAAAACTACAAGACACTCCTAAGAGAAATTAAAGAAGACACTAACAAATGGAAATTCATCCCATGCCCTTGGCTAGGTAGAATAAACATTATCAAAATGGCTATACTACCTAAAGCAATCTATAGATTCAACACAATCCCTATCAAAATACCAACAGCTTTCTTCAATGAACTGGAACAAATAATTCTAAAATTCATATGGAACCACAAAAGACCCCGAATAGCCAAAGCAATCCTGGGAAGGAGGAATAAACAGGGGGAATTAGGCTCCGTGGCTTCAAGCTCTACTACAAAGCCACAGTAATCAAGACAATATGGTACTGGCACAAAAACAGACCCACAGACCAGTGGAACAGAATAGAAAATCCAAACATTAACCTAAACATATACAGTCAATTAATATTTGATAAAGGAACCTTGGATATACAATGGGGAGATGACAGCCTCTTCAGCAGCTGGTGTTGGAAAAACTGGACAGCTACATGTAAGAGAATGAAACTGGACTACTGTCTAGCCCCATAGACAAAGGTAAGTCAAGGTGGATCAAAGACCTGAATGTAACTCATGAAACCATAAAACTCTTAGAAAAAAACATAAGCAAAAATCTCTTGGACATAAACATGAGCGACTTCTTCATGAACATATCTCCCCAGGCAAGGGAAACAAAAGCAAAAACAAACAAGTGGGGCTATATCAAGATGAAAAGCTTCTGTACAGCAAAGGACACCATCAGCAGAACAAAAAGACATCCTACAGTATGGGAGAATATATTCATAAATGACATATCTGATAAGGGGTTGACATCCAAAATATATAAAGAACTCATGCACCTCAACAAACAAAAAGCAAATAATCCAATTAGGAAATGGGCAGAGGACATGAATAGACACTTCTCCAAAGAAGAAATTCAGATGGCCAACAGGCATATGAAGAGATGCTCCACATCGCTAATCATCAGAGAAATGCAGATTAAAACCACAATGAGATATCACCTCACACCAGTGAGGATGGCCAACATCCAAAACACAAACAACAACAAATGTTGGCGAGGATGTGGAGAAAAGGGAACCCTCCTACACTGCTGGTGGGAATGCAAATTAGTTCAATCATTGTGGAAAGCATTATGGAGGTTCCTCAAAAAACTCAAAATAGAAATACCATTTGACCCAGGAATTCCACTCCTAGGAATTTACCCTAAGAATGCAGCAGCCCAATTTGAAAAAGACAGATGCACCCCTATGTTTATCGCAGCACTATTTACAATAGCCAAGAAATGGAAGCAACCTAAGTGTCCATCAGTAGATGAATGGATAAAGAAGAGGTGGTACATATACACAATGGAATATTATTCAGCCATAAGAAGAAAACAAATCCTACCATTTGCAACAACATGGATGGAGCTAGAGGGTATTATGCTCAGTGAAATAAGCCAAGCTGAAAAAGATAAGTATCAAATGATTTCACTCATATGTGGAGTATAAGAACAAAGAAGAAACTGAAGGAACAAAACAGCAGCAGACTCACAGAACCCAAGAACGGACTAATAGTTACCAAAGGGAAAGGGACTGGGGAGGATGGGTAGGAAGGGAGGGATAAGGAGGAAAAAGGGGCATTACGATTAGCAGATGTAATGTTGGGGGGCACGGGGAGGGCTGTACAACTCAGAGAAGACAAGTAGTGATTCTATAGCATCTCACTACACTGATGGACAGTGACTGTAATGGGGTTGGTGGGGGGACCTGATGAAGGGTGTAGTTTAATAATCATAATATTGCACATGTAATTGTAGATTAATGATACCAAAATCAATTATAAAATAAATAAATAAATAATCTTAATCCGGAATAGTTTTAGACTTACAGAAAAACTGAAAATAGCACAGAGAGTTCCCATATACCCCACACTCAGTCTCATCTCTTACAAAATATATACTAACATCTTATATTAATATGGTATATGCATTTGTCACAATTAATGAACCAATATTGATATATTAACTAATCTTCCTATTTTATTTGGATTTCCTTTGATTTTTACCTAATGTCTTTCTGGTGTTCCAGGATCTCATCCAGGATCCAAATTATCTTTAGTTGTCATTCCCAGGAAGCATTTAAAAACCCTTAAAAATCTTTCAAGAAAGCAACAAAGTTTAAACTGCCTTTGGTTCCAATATCTGCAACTAAAATCACTAAAAGAAAATTGAATTCTTACTTTTCTAAAACCTAATTCTTTCAATAGTTGAATATAGATGAAAGGAAAAAGCTTAAGGCTTACACCTTTAGGAAATCGTTCAAGGGACTTTATGGGACTATGATAATGTATAACTGGAGGTGGAAGATATTAATCCCTTTTTATTATTCTGGATGCAGGTAATTAAAATATTAATGGTTTGCCAGCCATTTCTTGTATCTCCTCTCCTAGCAAAGGAATGGCTCTTAAAATCACTCAATGGAGAGCAGTTAGGGCAGTGGCAATCTGTGACAACAGTATGTATAAACTCTGCTCATGCTTCCTTAAGCCTTGGGAGGGTGTGGAATGAGGTGGAAAGACAGTGATATGGGGCTCATGGTCCCCATTCTAGGCGAGTGTGTTTCACTCTGTGTCCCCATCAGATGCACAGGGATGCTCCAAGGCAACAGCACACCCTAGACGATGTTCACTGGAAGAGTCGCAGGAGGTTGGGGATGCCTCATGCGACTTTTACCAGATGACATTCAACAGCTTTTAAGGAGACTCACAGGCTACTGAGCTCAAGTTTCCTGCCCCCTCACCTATACACAAACTCTCATTATGCTTCCTTTGTCTTAACCAGGCCACAAGCTGAAATTCCTACTGAGGAGAAAGTAGAAGAAAAAGTAAAGGTTGGATAACATGCATTTTTACCTTACCTAATGGCTGGATTCATTTGGACAATATAAACATTCATGGGGTGTCTCTCTGTGTCAGGTGTAGTGCTACGGACTGGGGAAACCAGTCAGCAAGAAGAACAGGTCTTTGTCACATCAGAAACCTGACTGACACAGCACACCAACAGCAAAGGACCCAGCATCCAATAAGCAAATCAGTGGGTGAAATCAACACCCAGTTGAGCCCAATGCTCTCAAAACACAAAAGGTCTGCTTTTCAACTGGTTCTTGGTCATCTTAATGTAGAAGCTTCTGAGCACTTTCACCCACTTCTATTATTAAATATATTTAATCTCAAAACACTAATGCAGCTGGTACTTGAAGAGATCCTGGCTTCACCAACCACTGGGCACAAATAAGGTTCAATTAACACTAGAAGCTGCACTTTGCCGGTTCGTACTCCCACCTGCCTGATACAGGTCCTCTATCCCTCCCACCACTATGCACAGTGGATTCACCTCCCATCATTTCTTGGAGCTCCCAGGAGTGTCCTACTTGTCTCACAATTGGTCCTCTCACCTGGTTCTGTCCCCAGCCACCACTGGATGTTGACTGTCCCTTGCCTCTGCCTACAGGCTTCCTGTTGATTCACTGCCCAGAGAGCAGAGTCCGGGGCGTTCCCAGTCTGTCTTCCAGGAGGGGCCACATGGTGCTGTCTGCCTCTCATTCTCACTGCACCAGAGCCATCCTGTACTCAGTGCAGAAGTGGGCAGAATGACTCTGTCCCCTGCTCAGTGTCACACTCTGTCTCCTGGGCAGGGGCCCCTTGTGCCCCACATCTCAGAGTTCATGATAGCAGTCCATGCAGCTCCACTAGACTTGGCCCAAGTCATTAATTAGTCCAGGCTGAGAAGAGACGAGTGCCATCCTGTCCCTCCACTCATCCCTGCCCTAGGCCTTCACACATCACCCTCATCCTTCCTTCTTTTGTCCTCCACAATTTCTCACGTGCACACAGCCACCTGACTGCAGTGCCTCCGACCGTGTGAGGCATGTGCAGAAGTGTCTGTTCAGGCTGGGCTGGGGCTGATGCAGGGTGACTACTCTGTGACAGCTTGGAGCTTGGTACTTCAGAAGAAGAGGAAAGGAGCTCAGGACATAGGCACCCCAAGAGCTTCTGATCTGGTCTACTGAGAGGAAGGAGGCACAGGAAACAATCAGCCAGAGCTGCTGGGCTGTGGACAACGAGGGGCTGGTTGTTTGGGCCAAAGGGTGATGAAGTAACTGCGGGTAAAAAGGGATGATTTGTTTGGTCCTAAGGAAATGAAAATTCTGAGGCTCATACCAGGGGTGGGGGTGTGTTGCTGTGGAATGGGAAGAACAAAAAATAATAATAACACTTAGTACAGTAAGAAAACACGGGAGAGATCCAAATTAACCCTCATCTAGAAAAGGTGATGAATGGCTGAAGGAATAATGTCCCCTAAACATGTCCATGTCCTAGTTCCCAGAACCTATGAGTGTCGTCTTAGAAAGCAAGAGGGACTTTGCAGATGTGATTAAGTTAGGGATCTAGAGCTGGGAGATTATGCTGGATAATCTGGGTAGGTCTGATGTAATCACAAGGGTCCTTCTAGGAAAGATACAGGAGGAGGTAGAGAAGGAAAAGGCAATGTGACTACAGAAGTAGAAACTGGAGCGATGTGTCCCCAAGCCAAGGAATGCCTGCAGCCTCTAGATGCTAGAGAAGGCAAGAAAGGACTCTTCCCTACAGTCTCCAGAGGAAACTAGCTCTGCTGACACCTTGACTTTAGCACAGCCAGACTCATTTTGGACTTCTGACCTCCAGACATGGAAGCATAAATTTCTTTTGTTTTAGCCACTGTTACAGTAGTAATAGGAAACTAGTATAGACATTATGAGGAACCTACAGAACACCCATATCAAACCACCAAACAAATCACCCCTTTTTACCCACAGTTACTTCATCACCCTTTGGCCCAAACAACCAGCCTCTCGTTGTCCACAGCCCAGCAGCTCTGGCTGATTGTTTCCTGTGCCTCCTTCCTCTCAGTAGACCAGATCAGAAGCTCTTGGGGTGCCTATGTCCTGAGCTCCTTTCCTCTTCTTCTGAAGTACCAAGCTCCAAGCTGTCACAGAGTAGTCACCCTGCATCAGCCCCAGCCCAGCCTGAACAGACACTTCTGCACATGCCTCACACGGTCGGAGGCACTGCAGTCAGGTGGCTGTGTGCACGTGAGAAATTGAGGAGGACAAAAGAAGGAAGGATGAGGGTGATGTGTGAAGGCCTAGGGCAGGGATGAGTGGAGGGACAGGATGGCACTCGTCTCTTCTCAGCCTGGACTAATTAATGACTTGGGCCAAGTCTAGTGGAGCTGCATGGACTGCTATCATGAACTCTGAGATGTGGGGCACAAGGGGCCCCTGCCCAGGAGACAGAGTGTGACACTGAGCAGGGGACAGAGTCATTCTGCCCACTTTCGCACTGAAGCCCACCACAATGTCTAGCAGGCACAGTAGGAGATCAGAAAGTGTTTTGATCTTAGCTCTGAGTCCTGCTGGTCCCTTAAACATTTTATACGCATTTAAATGAGCAAAAATGGGAATTGGACAATTATTTCCATTTACCAGATTTGCTCACTTAATAATCTCAAGGCCTGCCATTCCCCAGAATTCACAGAGGACGTTTGTAGATCGGATTTGTTTGTTACAGAAAAAACTATGCAAAGAAGCCTTTTGGTTTTATCCTGAGTCTATTCTCTATTCAAATTTTCAATGCACGTAGTGCATAAAGTGAACTAGTTACTTTAGATTTCTTTGGGGTGGCTTTTGCATGCCCTCAGCATATTCTAATATACTGCTATTATCACTGTAATTGTGACATTATATAATATCATGGTTTATGAATAGTACTACAAATACTATGTGTATCATAGTATCCTGACTAGCAGCCATAGTATTTCTGAGTAGCACTAATAGGCCATATATATAACTACATGCATCCTGCTTTGCTCTTATTATGTCCTAGCATGGTAGGCATGATCATCCCCATGCCACACTGAGAAAAGTGATTCAAAGTTTCTCTGACTGTCCTACAATGTACAATGAGTTGCACATGAACAACTACAAAAATACTTTTAATTGTGTCCTTTTAAGACACAAATTGCATGCTTGAAGCTAATTTTTCCCAAATTCCAACTTACAGAGACACAAACTTTCACTTCCTCTTTTTCTAGATGAGGAAAGATATCAGATAGAAAATAATTTGAATCTTATTATATAAATTAAATGAGATACTGATCACATAAGAATCACAGTGAACTCAGTTTCTTGCCATTCACAATAAACTATGTAAATCTCAATGAAAGGGAAAGAGGCTCTTCATCAGTAAAGACTCTACAAAGTGGTGACTTCAGAATTACACACTTGAAGATGAGAAAATCAGTGGCTCCTATCAGGGGTGGGGGTGTGTTGTTGCGGAATGTGAAGAAAGAAAAAACAACACTTAACACAGAAAGAAAACACTGGGGAGAGACCCAAATTAACTAACTTCCAACATTATAAGCTTTGAAATATTAAGCAACAAGGATATGACTCCTCTTATAAATATCATGACATAGTGTTTATCTCTAACCTATCTCTTGCCGTGCATTTGTGAACCAGAGCCAAAGAAAAGAAAAATGCTAAAACTAATTTTTCTCAAAGAGATTCTCAAGGTCCTACACCTACACCCTCGTACAGAGTGTTTGGGAGCCTGTCATCCACATGATACAGAGTAGCCAACACTTCTCCTTGGTCTACCTGGGCAGGATGACCGCACAGCATTGAACTCATGGGAACTGGGCCTGAGAACAGAGGATGCTCAGTTCTGGGGTCTTAGTGAGGCGTGTCCATCCCACACTTCTCTCATGCTTCCTGTTTAACCCTTGCTGTCCGTCAAACATGAGACAAGATAGGGATAAGGCTTAAAGTACAATACCCTTGGGTGAAAATGTATTTATTCAAATTCATATTAAGGCTTAAACAAATGATAGTAGACCCCATATGAGAGTGAGTTTTGAGCACTGGGCATCTGGAAAGAGTGGAAGATGAATTCAGATGAAGGCACAATCAGGAGGCCCTGGGGAAGGGAGGGATACTGACTATATAAGCTTGTCTATCACCAGTCTCATTAGCCATTAATGTTGCTACCAGTCTAACAAAACCACTAAGAGGCTCTTGACTGGGAGAGTAAACTGTACCTTTCCTGTGGCTGTCAGGGGCAAAGTGATGACTCCAGAGTACAGTCCCAGACCAGCCACGTTGGGATGCTAGGAAGGAAACAATGAATGTTTTCTCATGCCCCATGTGGGACTTCCTGTCTCCTTCTCCACCCATTCCTTCCCAGGGGTCCATACAGGTGTCCCACCTGCAACCATAGCAGGACAGGAGCTCATCCCCATCCCTACCTCCTAAATCCTTTTCTCTTGGATCTCATCCCCTCAAGGATTCCAGATATTGAAAGAGATTTATCTGGAGCCTGCAGGTAGAGTCAGCAAATGGAGGGAGGTAAACCTTTACACAAGAAAAGCATCTCTTACTGAGAACTCATTGTCCTCTCTGCATCCTACTTTTCCAATTCAACTTCTACCTGGCGTTTAAATGACCTTAAGTACAGATCCAAACAGGTCTCTTCTGCTTACAAACCTTCAGTGCCCCATTTTTTCTCTTTCAGGGGCCTCCAAATGGGGTGTTTGCATGAAAAGGAGTGCACAAGCCAAGCCAATGGGTAGAGTTAAAAATGCTCCAACTTTACTTTTCATCTCAAAATCTAAAAATTCTACTCTTTGTGTATTATTCACAATGTAGATAATATATATCTGGTATTTATAACACCTTTATAAATAAAAACTAACATCTATTGGGGAGGGCTTTTTAAAGGTTGTATTGATCAGAAGAGTTTGGAGATCAAACCCCTAGCTTTGCTAGCAAGATCCCTAAGCCTTCCCTGCCTCCATTCCCAGCCTCCTGTATCCTGAGACCCGCCAAGTACTCTAGTCTGAGATTTTGCTCAAGGGAGCCTTGGCCCTGCAGCTCCTCTCCTGTCCTCTCCGCAGCTCCTTCCCTGTCCACCCAAACAGCACCTCCTTTGGGCATCTTATCCACTTCTTCCTGCCAAACACTAGATCTGTATCTTTAACAAGCCCTCATCAATCACTGCCTTATAATTTGTTGCCTGGTTGTTTGTTTCCAGAGTATATGCTAAGTTCTTCGGCAACCCGTTAGACCCCTGGGGTGAGCAAGGCCAGCTTACTGCTTTCAATGTTAGCAAACCCTGGGTGGGCAGCCTTTTGATAAAATACATTTCAAGAGTGTAGGTATATGTCTCATCTTCGTGGAACACACCCCAGATTCCAAACTGTCTCCTTTTCTGGAATGCCTCTCATTTTTGCCGCCTCAGAATCTTCAAGAGGTTTGCAGGAACACACTTTAGGGATTGCATTTGTGAGAGACATCCTTGTCCAGCTTCCCAAGTCCTGGCTTCAAAGTGGGTTTCTTGGGGTGCCCAGACATTGGCTTTCTTCTTTCTTCCCAGCACTGCAGCTCAGATTATATTTTAGACCATCTACTTCTTGCTGCAGCATCTCACCAATGTCTGTTCCTCTTATTTTCCCAGTTTCTTCAACTGAGTCTTTTCTCCAAGTGATTTTCTACTTTTAAAATAAAAATCACTTCTAATTTCAAAATTAAACTCCCTTCTGAGTTAAAATTTTAAATTGTTCTAGATTTTTAGTTGGTGTAAGGATTGGGAGAATACCACTGTATTTTTCCACGATCACATTTTTTGCCTTTTGTGTTAAGGCAGTAGAGCTCAAAACACCATTATTCATGACACTTTTTATCTGTTTTGGGCAAATGGTCCAAATGCTATCCTCCCACTGACACAGGATCTCCTTACTAGTAATATCTTCTTACAAATAGAGCTAGTCCAGTTTGAAATATTCCTTTTGGAGTCAAATATAAACATTATCTAAATGTTGGGTGTAGTCCTAGATTGAGAAGGAATCCCTGTGGAATTTGTTTTGAAGTAACTAATGTCTGTGTCTGCCCAAGTCTTTGCTTTCATGCAGCTAGTTGCTAGTGTTAATTGCTTTCAAGAGTTCCTCAGCTACAATACAAATAATAATGTTTAAATTATTGAATCTAAATAGCTCTGGTTTTTAAGTGATTTAAAGGCTCATACATGGTTTTCAGACTCTTGACTGAAAAATGTAGGTGAATTACCAGGATCTGAGCTTTTGTCAGGGTTTCACAAAGCTGTTTATTATGTCTTACAACCTCAGCATGTCAGAAACTTTAAGTGCCCACGAATACCTGTGCCCGCCTTCCTCCCCTGGTAGAGCGCTGGGTTTCATTTCCAAGTGGTGAGGTGGTGCCATGTGACTGAGTTTGGGCCGATGAAATGTGGCGAGAAAATCCTATGGAGGACCTGAGAGCCACAGATGATGGCAGAACTACAGACAAAAGCGGGAGTCCCTGAATGACTCTGTGGAGCACAACACACCCTCCCCATCCCCAAAAGCAATAGACCGTAATATAAAAGGGGAATTGACCTTACCTTTGTTTCACTATGTATTTATTCACTTATGGGCAGACTCCAGTATGGCATAAGCATTTCACATTGCCCCTGCCTCTTGCTATGTCCTTCCTCCCCTGTAGTGGGGGTGGAGAGGATGCTAACATTAGGACACAGGAGGCAAGTGTCAGTGGTGGAGCACACAAGAAGCTGAGAGAAGATGATGTATCAGGGCAAGTCAGAAGAATCCTTGGGCTTTCCTCTCCCACTGCCACCCATGCCTTCCCCATAACCTGTCAATCTCTCTGTCCTACTTTTGTATTTTTCCAATTCTGGTCACACTACGCTATTACATAGGTAATTTTCTTGCTCTTTTTCCAACTCAGGAAATATTCCCCTATTCAGATATTACATCCTCTGTGAAACTTATCATGACATCTTCCACTGCCAGGCAAAGTTAGGTATAGATTTAATACCCCATACAACTTGTTGTTATAGTGGTTATTATTTTGTACTGTGATTATTTGTTCAAGGGTCTCTTCCACTGGGTGTAACCCCTTGAGGGAGCTCTTATTGCTTTATATTCTCAGTTTCCAGCATAGTGCCTAGCACATAGCAAGGGCTCAACAAGTGTTTACTGAATGAATGAAAAAAACATAGTTTACCAAATGAAAAAAATAAGACTCTTTTAACTGCTTGTTAAATAAATCCAGTTCAGACTTGCTTGAGTAGAAGAAAAAATACTTGACTTACATATTTAAAAAATCAAGGAAGGATATCAGGTATGACTTGATCTAGGTGCTCAGAAAACGTTAGGAATGTCTCTACATTTCTTGTCTCTGTTTTCCTCTGCTTTGGCTCCATTGTCAGACAAGTTCACCCCTTCTGGAGATAAGATGACCATCAGTAGATCCAGATTTCTCTTCTACAAGCTGAGCAACCCTCAGAGACAAGTTTCTTTCCCAATAGTACCATCTCCACTATGGGAAAGGGTATAGCAAGGGGCAGGGGCAATGTGATGTATTTGCGCCTATTCTGCCTATACCATGCTAGAATCTGTCCACAAGTGAATAACTACATAGTGAAACTAGGTGTTCACAATCCATGTTCAAAAAAACCTAAAGAAAGAAGTCCATGATAAAACTGAAGTGGAGAAAAATGTCCAACTAACAACTTTGTGGAAACCCCATAAACTGTTTACCAGGGATATCTGTCCCATTTAGTACCTCTTCATGAGGCTTCATGCATCTGGCCTCCTTGTCTGGCCTTTGAGCTCCCTAATGTCCAGAAGGCAGGGGCCATCGTGAGGTCCAGCTAGGGCCCTGACTGCTCAGAAGTTGCTCACAAATCCCTTTAGGGATCTCCAGCCAAATATGCAGGATATCAATGTCCTTTTCCTTCTTACGCCTTTTCTTCTTCCATGCATGCCTCTGAATGGTTATCAGCACCTGAAAGAATGAAGTGGACATTTTTGTCACCAGGTTCTGGGCTGATGTATAGATAGATTCCCTTCACTCCCTTTCCCTCGAAGACTGGGATCAGAGCAGGCCAATGGTATTGATGAGAGCATTTCTAGTTTCTGGGATGACAGGGTTACTGAGTTATGAAGTCCTAAAAACCTCCAGTGGAATCTGGGACAGCTGATTATCCAAAATTATCTTATAATTAATAAATTATTTACTGTTCCTTACTAAGTGGGGTAGTCACCAACACATTCTAGAACTATTTAAAACTGTTAAGCCTGTCATTCAGGGAGAATTCTGGCTCTACACATTTCCCTTTATTTTACTAAAAAATGAACTAATGAATAAATCCTTTAGGAAAACCCTGTGCTAACTTCAAAACAAATACAAACACTATAAAGTGCTTATTCAATTCCCCAAATGGACTTTATGTGCTCTGTTCTTGTAACCGTACTTACATTCAGGAACGCTTTTCTCAGTTCAGCCTTGTTTGTCATATAAGTCCTTGGAGGGGAGGGTCTAGACCTTGTTCATCTTTGTTCCTTCTGTTTGGCCTTGGCACTTAGCCTGTGCTGAGCCTGACCTGACTCCTGCCGTTGCCTCGCTCCCCTCCCCACTGCAGTTCCTGGTTGTCACACGCAGGCCTGGCCCACTTTGGGCTCCAAAAGCTGAATCAAGTCCGTTAGAAAATAAGCCCCATAAGCTCATTGTCTTATTCTGGGCTGTATCCCCAGGGCTAACAAACTGCCCACCACCTAGTAACCTCCCAATAAGCATTTGTTGAATGAATGAAGTTAAATTGCTGTGAACCAGCTCTCACCTTCTGTGTACGTTTTTTTGGCTGAGTTTATTTTTAATCTCCCAGCACTCCAGCCACCTGCCTGTGGACCTTTGCTACCTGTCTATCTGACCATGGCATTTTAGCTTTACCTCCCTTGGGCTTATTACCTTGCTTTGTCACTCTGTGGCCTCATCTTGCACCCTAAGTGTTGCATGACTGCCTAGCTTCCTTCCTACTGTCACCTTTGTCTTTGGCCACGTTTAACTCCCCAGCCTGACTCTTCCATCTATTCCTTCCTGTGGGGGCCCTGGCAGTAGCTCTGGACTCTCCTAGTCTGAGGTCTCATTAAAAGTATCTTGTCAAAGAAAACAAATCCTACCATTTGCAACAACATGGATGGAGCTAGAGGGTATTATGCTCAGTGAAATAATCCAGGCAGAGAAAGACAAGTACCAAATAATTTCACTCATATGTGGAGTATAAGAACAAAGAAAAAACTGAAGGAACACAACAGCAGCAGACTCACAGAACCCAAGAATGGACTAACAGTTACCAAAGGGAAAGGGACTGGGGAAGATGGGTGGGAAGGGAGGGATAAAGGGAAAAAGGGCTATTAGAATTAGCACACATAATGTAGCAGGTGTGGGGGTGGGATGGGGGGATACAGGGAAGGCAGTATAACACAGAGAAGACAAGTAGTGATTCTATAACATCCTTCTATGCTGATGGACAGTGACTGCAATGGGGTATATGGTGGGGACTTGATAATAGGGGGAGTCTAGTAACCATAATGTTGCTCATGTAATTGTATATTAATAATAGCAAAAAAAATGACCAATTAAAAAAAAGTATCTTGTCAAATTTACAGTGCTCCAAATACATAGATGAACTGAATTATATCATTTGGTCTCTCTCTTCAGCCATCGGCTAATCAGGAGAAATTTTTTTTTTAACTGAAATCTGGTATCCTATGTCATAATGTGTGTCTTATTCCAATCACACCAGAAAAGAAGACCTCACATCTATTAGATACCAGGCACCATAGGGCATTTCCCCCCAGACCAGATGTCAGGGCTGCACTGTGAACTATGCCTGCATTCCTACTTACTTAGATCACTTAACAGTGCTTCTATAATTGCTTAGTTTTGGAGCCCTAAGTTCTTTGATAAAATCATTGCATAAAGTTTGTTCTGGGAAAGGAGTAGATAAATCAAGATCAATGTGATTAAATGGTGTGTCATTAGTGTTTTGCCTATTAACACAGTTAAAATCGACTCTAATACACTTCTAGGAGACCAGGAAAAGTATGAATGGACCTTTGAACAGATTAATATGATGGTGGGGCATGTTTGTCCAGTTAGAAATTAAAGTTTACCATTAACTAATGTTCATCTGGTATTCATGCTATGTTGTTTAAAAGGTAGCGCTTGAATAGCTGAATCCAACAAGAAACTGTTTGTCTCCTGAGTTCCAGGAAGTCAGATATCGAGGGGGAGGAGGGAATGTGCTTGTTTAGGGAGTTGACAGGTACTCAGTACTAGTACTAGGATGTGCCCACTCAAAGCAGTCCAAATCCTTGTGCGTGAACAGGCTGTGCTACAACTTGCTCACTTCTGGCGTGAGACAGTCCCCGTCAGCAGACATCACAGGCAGTTTTATGCCTCAGATGAGCAGAGTTCAGGGGGCTGGCTGCTGCCTTCCAAGAGACTCCGAAAAGAGAACCTCCCTGTTCCTGGGCTCCACACATCACTTGCCTTTGTTAGAAATGCAAGGGAGAAACATTTACAGTGAATCATTTCAGGGGCCCCTTTTCCATAAGCTGCATATTCATAATGAGATCCGTGATGGCGAAGCTGCATTCTTTCTTTCAGGTGAGTCCCAGTGAACTGGCTCATGTGGGGGGAACACAAAGACACACTGGCACGCACTGAAACAAGAATGGCACCACCCTCTGGGCCCAGCCTCCTTCTGATCAGTGCACTGAGCATCTTTACACTCAACAGCTTCACGAGAGGTCAGAAGAACAGCACACTGATTTTCACTAAGGAAAACACCATTCGGAACTGCAGCTGCTCTGCAGACATCCGGGACTGCGACTACAGTTTGGCCAATCTGATGTGCAGCTGCAAAACTGTACTGCCTTTTGCAGGAGAGCGAGCCAGCTACAGTGGCCACCTGACCATCTGGTTCACAGACACCTCTGCGTTGGGCCTCCTGCTGAACTTCACACTGGTCCGGGACCTGAAGCTGACTCTGTGCAGCACCAATACTCTGCCCACGGAGTACCTGGCTATCTGCGGGTTGAGGAGGCTTCGCATCAACACTGAGGCCAAGCAGTCCTCGCTGGAGCAGAGCTTGCTCCTCTACAGCAGTGGGGAGAATGAACCCAGAGAAAAGCCCATGTTGTTACACAAAGACTGGCAAACATGTATGTATATCTCTTTTTTAGATATGGCGCTTTTCAACAGGGAATCGTCCTTAAAATCATATAGTATTGAAAATGTGGCCAGCATTGCCAACAAATTTCCCTCCTTTTCTTACTTTAACACCTTCCCAGTTCTAAGCAACAAAAGCTATGTTGTCACATTCATTTACTGACATTATAACTGCATCCAACCACCAAAAACTCTGACCACTATGGATGACTTGAACAGGAATCTGGGAATAAGGCCAATGGTATCTCCCTACCCACAGCTTCGCTTGTCCCCCTGCCCCATTCACACACAAATAACCAGTCCTCTGCTCCACTCTGCCCAACCATGGGAGCTGTTTTGAAAACAAAATAAAAAGAAACCAAAAACCAACTTGAGTCCAGAAATATTGTCTTAAGGTCTTTGCTGCTGGGGTCTGTGGAGAAATGCCAGGTCAGAGATGATGGAGAAAGCAGAGCACACCAGGGATGGCTTAGTGGAATTCAGCGTAGGGAATGACCCCAAGAAGATTATCTTCCTTCAAAACAGGGCCTAAACTTGTTTCCGTATCATTGTATTTTATTGACTGGAATTCCCCTAGGTAGAGAACAATAGATTTCAGAGGTTCCGGGTCTGAGTTCCACAAAATGATGAGGTTCTCCTAGACTGATATTTTCCAGGTATTTTGCTAAGAACAGATGCACTGAGAAAGGGGAGATTTGAGAGTGTGTTTGTGGGGGAAAGGGTTGAAGCTTGGAGGTAGAACAGGCCTGGATAGGGTGGGATCTCAGGCTAAATAAGTCGCTAGGATTCTGAGGAGGGGGATACAGAAATGAAAATTGGGGAAGATAAAAACCAACTGCATAAGCTAAACTTTTTGCTAAGAGCAAGGCCTAAACCTAGGGAAAATCTGTCTTTTCCAGCCTTTCTCCATCATGCCTTCTTTCTTCCCCTTCTACCTTTGTCCTGCAGTACCCCATTTCTCCTTTCATTGCTTTCATCCCTCTCTTCCTCTTTCTCTTCCTGCTCTGGAGATCAGAACTTAGATTAATACCATTACAACTATGTTTAACTACATTAGGGGCTAGCTTGGGAATCTAACAATCACGTGCAATGTTATTCCTAGGAGTAAAAATGCTCATATTACTAAAAGATAATTAACAAAAGAACTTTTAGGGCTCAGTCCATTTGGAAGTTTAATTCTGGAAAGTGAAAATACTTTGTGTGACATGGTTAACACAAAATGGTTTTGTGTGTGTCAATAAAAGGAACCAAGGCAACATATATATTTTTTTAATTTAAAAAATTAAATGAGTGTCCAAAGAAAACTTTTTCCTCACAGAGATTCAACTTACCACTGAAGTGGACTATAAAGAATCCATGGCAATTATGGTACACATGTCTAAACCCAGAGTGCAAAGAAGTAGAAACATTATTGCATTCACAACACCATGAAGAAAAGAAATAACTTTATTATGAGATAACAGGTGTCTTGGAGTTGATGACTTTAGATCACATTCACCCCATTTTTCTCTTAACATTAACATAGGGCAAGTGATATAACCTGAAATGTCTACATTTGCCTAATTGGTGGGGGATTTGGACACTCAGGTGAATTAATTAGCATCAGTTCCTAATGTCAGTGTTGAAATTAGGCCAAAACTAAGACAGAAGTATGAATTTTAATAGAAAAACGCAGTGACCTCATTACTGACATCGTACTTGAGAGGTAAGATTGAAGTGATAGAAAAAGACAAAGGGGACAAAAAGGAGGAAAGACAGCAAGAAGGCTATAAGTGAAAAGATTAATAATGAATTTGCTGTCATTAATGAAAATGCAAAAAATTGAATTCCAATGAACTTTTATGAAGAAAGTATAAGATTAAATATTAGAAATTATGTGCATCTTAATATGTATATTTTCTATTTGGTGGCTTTGAATAGTTTCAATGCTCTTTCACATGTTTTATGTTTTAAGTGGTTCTTATAAGAAATAATTGTAGATAAATGGGACTTAAATCAATAGACTAGGAAAGTTAGTTTAGTTATAAATCAAGCCTTAAGTTTTCCAAATTTCTGGACTGAAAATGTAGTTCAGTTTGCATTAACAGGGTAAATAAGGAGCAGAGAAAAGCCACAGCACATATATGGGGAAATTGCATTTGGGGCTCAGACACAGGGGTAGGGGCACAGCAGGGAGTGGTGGGGATGTTGGCAAACAGAGTGTACATCTCACCTGAAGGGTCCATGGTGGTTCAGCTCCCATTGAGTGCTGCCATGAGGGAATATGAAGGGCCCAGATCCCACCCTTCATGAGACTTAGGAATTGCCCATATTCAGATGAAATTCACATCTGGTAAACATTTGCACACCACTCCACGTTTTTCTGTTTGTTGCTTTCAAAAACTCTGTGTGTAAAACAAACCATGTCAGTGGTCCCCATGAAGCCTGCAGATAACCATTCATTCCCTGTGACTAGTGATGTGCTGGTAAGAATTTAACCACCAGCTCTCCAAAAAAAAAAAAGTGCATAGATCTACATGTACATAGGTTTATTATAAATTCTACTGATATAAAAGATGTGTAGCACATAATTTACAAATGATAATAAACTATATAATACTATTTATTATAAGCTCTATGTACACAATTAATTGTCAAAGAATGCGTTAGTTGATTTTTGCCTAACTCTTGTATCCAAAGCCAAACCCAATATTGTGCTTGATGAGCGAGTTTGGTTCTGGCAGGAATGTTGGTTGATATTTCATTTACATTGGTAGTAAGAGGAAAATGAAACAACAAAGATGTATGTGGGAACATCATTTGTTAGTCAATGATATAAGCAACTCCTTTGCTGAAGCAAATAATAGTTTTCAAATCCTGGAGGGTTATTTCCTCAGTTTGGAGGACCATTCACAATGTAAGGGCTATAGACATGATACATTTTAAGTTTACTCTGCAATGTTAAGATTTGTTCCATCACACTCAACAAAACAATAAAAGAAAGCTTGATATGTATTGTTTTCCAATATCAGTCATGTAAACACTGCCACCATAACCAATTTCAAGCTACTCAGAGAAGTCATTGAACATAGAGTTGAGAAAAGATACACAGTAGGACATCATTAAATAGCATTTCTACCCTACAGAAACAATAGGTGTCAATAACTTCAAGAGTATAAATAATAGTAAAACATAGTAGAATAATTAAGAAGTGATGAGTTTGGGGGATTTATTATCTTTGTTTTTTATTTATTATTTCATTGTAAGTTTATATAATTTGATTTTTTTCTTTTGTTATCATTAATGTACAATTAAATGAGCAACATTATGTTTACTTGACTCCCCCCATCATCCAATCCCCAGAACATACCCCATTACAGTCATTGTACATCAGCCTGGTAAGATGATGTAGAATCACTTGTCTTCTCTGTGTTGAACAGCCCTCCCCATGCCCCCCACCACCACATTATGTCTGCTAATGGTAATGCCCCTTTTTTTCCCCCTTATCCCTCCCTTCCTACCCATCTTCCCTAGCCCCTTTCCCTTTGGTAACTATTAGTCCATTCTTGGGTTCTGTGAGTCTGCTGCTGTTTTGTTCCTTCAGTTTTTTTCTTTGTTCTTATATGCCACAGATGAATGAAATCATTTGATACCTGTCTTTTTCTGCCTGGCTTATTTCACTGAGCATAATACCCTCTAGCTCCATCCATGTTGTGGCAAATGGTAGGATTTGTTTTCTTCTTATGGTTGAATAATATTCCATTGTGTATATGTACCACCTCTTCTTTATCCATTCATCTACTGATGGACACTTAGGTTGCTTCCATTTCTTGGCTATTGTAAATAGTGCTGCGATAAACATAGGGGTGCATATGTCTTTTTCAAACTGGGCTGTTGTATTCTTAGGATAAATTCCTAGGAGTGGAATTCCTGGGTCAAATGGTATTTCTATTTTGAGTGTTTTGAGGAACCTCCATACTGCTTTCTACAATGGTTGAACTAGTTTACATTCCCCCAGCAGTGTAGGAGGGTGCCCCTTTCTCCACATCCTGGCCAACATTTGTTGTTTGTCTTTTGGATGGTGGCCATCCTTACTGGTGTGAGATGATATCTCATTGTGGTTTTAATTTGCATTTCTCTGATGATTAGCAATGTGGAGCATCTTTTCATGTGCCTGTTGGCCATCTGAATTTCTTCTTTGGAGAAGTGCCTGTTCAGATCTTCTGCCTGTTTTTTAATTGGATTATTGGCTTTTTGTTTGTTGAGGTGCATGAGCTCTTTATATATTTTGGATGTCAACCCTTTATCGGATATGTCATTCATGAATATATTCTCCCATACTATAGGATGCCTTTTTGTTCTATTGATGGTGTCCTTTGCTGTACAGAAGCTTTTCAGCTTGATATACTCCCACTTGTTCATTTTTGCTTTTATTTCCTTTGCTGGGAAAATAAAATTCAATATGTTCATGAAGAAGTTGCTCATGTTTATGTCCAAGAGATTTTTGCCTATGTTTTTTTCTAAGAGCTTTATGGTTTCATGACTTACATTCAGGTCTTTAATCCATTTTGAGTTTACTTTTGTTTATGGGGCTAGACAGTGGTCCAGTTTCATTCTCTTACATGTAGCTGTCCAGTTTTGCCAACACCAGCTGTTGGAGCGGCTGTCATTTCCCCATTGTACATCCATGGCTCCTTTATCATATATTTGGGTTAATATCTAGACTCTTTTTTTTAATATAATTTATTTTGGTATCATTAATCTACAATTACATGTGCAATATTATGGTTATTAAACTACCCCTTCATCAGGTCCCCCCACCAACCCCATTACAGTCACTGTGCATCAGAGTAGTGAGATGCTATAGAATCACTACTTGTCTTCTCTGAGTTGTACAGCCCTCCCCGTGCCCCCCCAACATTACGTCTGCTAATCACAATGCCCCTTTTTCCCCCTTGTCCCTCCCTTCCCACCGATCCTCCCCAGTCCCTTTCCCTTTGGTAACTATTAGTCTGTTCTTGGGTTCTGTGAGTCTGCTGCGGTTTTGTTCCTTCAGTATTTTTTCTTTGTTCTTATACTCCACATATGAGTGAAATCATTTGATACTTGTCTTTTTCGGCTTGGCTTATTTCACTGAGCATGATATTCTCTAGCTCCATCCATGTTGTTGCAAATGGTAGGATTTGTTTTCTTCTTATGGCTGAATAATATTCCATTGTGTATATGTACCACTTCTTCTTTATCCATTCATCTACTGATGGACACTTAGGTTGCTTCCATTTCTTGGCTATTGTAAATAGTGCTGCAATAAACATAGGGGAATATCTGGACTTTCTATTCTGTTCCACTGGTCTGTGGGTCTGTTCTTGTGCCAGTACCAAATTGTCTTGATTACTGTGGCTTTGTAGTAGAACTTGAAGTTGGGAAGCTAGATCTCTCCTGCTTTATTCTTCCTTCTCAGGATTGCTTTGGCGATTCGGGGTCTTTTGTGGTTCCATATGAATTTTAGGACTATTTGTTCCAGTTTATTGAAGAATGCTGTTGGTATTTTGATAGGGATTGCATTGAATCTGTAGATTGCTTTAGGCAGTATGGCCATTTTGACAATATTAACTCTTTCTAGCCAAGAGCATGGGATGAGTTTCCACTTGTTAGTGTCCTCTGTAATTTCTCTGAAGAGTGTCTTGTAGTTTTCAGGGTATAGGTCTTTCACTTCCTTGGTTAGGTTTATTCCTAGGTATTTTATTCTTTTTGATGCCATTGTGAATGAAATTGTTTTCCTGATTTCTCTTTCTGCTAGTTCATTGGTAATGTATAGGAATGCAACAGATTTCTGTGTGTTAATTTTGTATCCTGCAACTTTGCTGACTTCAGATATTAGTTCTAGTTTTGGAGTGGAGTCTTTAGGGTTTTTATGTACAATATCATGTCATCTGCAAATAATGACAGTTTGACTTCTTCTATACCAATCTGGATGCCTTGTATTTCTCTGTGTTGTCTGATTGCCGTGGCTAGGACCTCCAGTACTATGTTGAATAACAGTGGGGAGAGTGGGCATCCCTGTCTTGTTCCTGATCTTAGGTGAAAAGCTTTCAGCTTCTCACTGTTAAGTATGATGTTGGCTGTGGGTTTGTCATATATGGCCTTTATTATGTTGAGGTACTTGTCCTCTATACCCATTTTGCTGAGAGTTTTAATCATGAATGGATGTTGAATTTTGTCAAAGGGTTTTTCAGCATCTATGGAGATGATCATGTGGTTTTTGTTCTTCTTTTTGTTGATGTGGTGGATGATGTTGATGGATTTTCGAATGTTGTACCATCCTTGCATCCGTGAGATGAATCCCACTTGATCATGGTGTATGATCCTCTTGATGTAGTTTTGATTTGGTGTGCTAATATTTTGTTGAGTATTTTTCAATCTATGTTCATAAGGGATATTCTTTTTTGGTGGGGTCTTTGCCTGGTTTTGGTATTAGAGTGATGCTGGCTTCATAGAATGAGTTTGGAAGTATTCCCTCCTCTTCTAATTTTTGGAAAAGTTTAAGGAGAATGGGTATTATGTCTTCTCTAAATGTCTGATAAAATTCAGTGGTGAATCCATCTGGCCCGGGGCTCTTGTTCTTGGGTAGTTTTTTGATTACCAATTCAATTTCGTTCCTGGTAATTGGTATGTTTAGATTTTCTGTCTCTTACTGGGTCAGTCTTGGAAAGTTGTATTTTTCTAGGAAGTTGTCCATTTCTTCTATGTTATCCAGCTTGTTAGCATATAGATGTTCATAGTATTCTCTAATAATTCTTTGTATTTCTGTGGGGTCTGTCATGATTTTTCCTTTCTCATTTCTGATTCTGTTTGTGTGTAGATTCTCTTTTTCTCTTAATAAATCTGGCTAGGGGTTTATCTATTTTGTTTACTTTCTAAAAGAACGAGCTCTTGGTTTTATTGATTTTTTTCTATTGTTTTATTCTTCTCAATTTTATTTATTTCTTCTCTGATCTTTATTATGTCCCTCCTTCTGCTGACTTTGGGCCTCGTTTGTTCTTCCTTTTCCAGTTTCAATAATTGTGACTTTAGACTATTCATTTGTGATAGTTCTTTCTTCTTTAAATAGGCCTGGATTGCTATATACTTTCCTCTTAGGCCTGCCTTCACTGCGTCCCACAGATGTTGGGGCTTTGTGCTGTTGTTGTCATTTGTCTCTATATATTGCTTGATCTCTGTTTTAATTTGGTCATTGATCCATTGATTATTTAGGAGCATGTTATGAAGCCTCCATTTGTTTGTGAGCCTTTTTATTTTCTTCATACAATTTATCTCTAGTTTTGTACCTTTGTGATCTGAGAAGTTGGTTGGTAGAATTTCAATCTTTTAAAATTTACTGAGGCTCTTTTTGTGGCCTTGTATGTGGTCTATTCTGGAAAATGTTCCATGTGCACTTGAGAAGAATGTGTATCCTGTTGCTTTTGGGTGTGGAATTCTGTAGATGTCTGTTAGGTCCATCTGTTCTAGTGTGTTGTTCAGTGCCTCTGTGTCCTTACTTATTTTCTGTCTGGTTGATCTGTCCTTTGGAGTGAGTGGTGTGTTGAAGTCTCCTAGAATGAGTGCAATGCATTCTATTTCCTCCTTTAATTCTGTTAGTGTTTGTTTTGCATATGTCGGTGCTCCTGTGTTGTTTGCATAGATACTTATTATGATTATATCCTCTTGTTGGACTGCCCCCTTTATCATTATGTAATGTCCTTCTTTATCTCTTGTTACTTTCTTTGCTTTGAAGTCTATTTTGTCTGACACAAGTACTGCAACACCTGCTTTTTTCTCCCTATTGTTTGCATGAAATATCTTTTTCCATCCCTTCACTTTTAGTCTGTGTATGTCTTTGGGTTTGAGGTGAGTCTCTTGTAGGCAGCATATAGATGGGTCTGGCTTTTTTATTCATTCTGTTACTCTGTGTCTTTTGATTGGTGCATTCAGACCATTTACATTTAGGGTGATTATCAAAAGATATGTACTTATTGCCATTGCAGGCTTTGGATGTGTGGTTACCAAAGGTTCACGGGTAGCTTCTTTACTAACCTTCTAACTTAACTCTCTTATTAAGCTATAAACACAGTCTGATGATTCTTTTTCTTCTTTTTTATTCTTCCTCCTCCATTCTTTATATGTTAGGTGTTTTATTCTGTACTCTTTTGTGTTTCCTTTGACTGCTTTTGTGGATAGTTGATTTTATTTTTTGCCTTTAGTTAGTATTTGATTGGTCTGCTTTCTTTGCTGTGATTTTATTTTCTCTGATGACATCTATTTAGCCTTAGGAGTGCTTCCATCTAGAGCAGTCCCTTTAAAATATCCTGTAGAGGTCGTTTGTGGGAGGCAAATTCCCTCAACTTTTGCTTGTCTGGGAATTGCTTAATCCCTCCTTCAAATTTAAATGATAATCGTGCTGGATACAGTATTCTTGGTTCAAGGCCCTTCTGTTTCATTCCATTAAATACATCATGCCATTCTCTTCTGGCCTGTAAAGTTTCTCTTGAGGAGTCTGATGATAGCCTGGTGGGTTTTTCTTTGTAGGTGATCTCTTTTCTCTCTCTGGCTGCCTTTAATACTCTGTCCTTGTCTTTGATCTTTGCCATTTTCATTATTATATGTCTTGGTGTTGTTCTCTTTGGGTCTCTTGTGTTGGGAGATCTGTGGGCTTCCATGGTCTGAGAGACTATTACTTTCCCGAGCTTGGGGAAGTTTTCAGCAATTATCTCTTCAAAGACACTTTCTATCCCTTTTCTCTCTCATTTTCTTCTTGTACCCCTATAATGCAAATGTTGTTCCATTTGGATTAGTCACACAGTTCTCTTAATATTCTTTCATTCCTGGAGATCCTTTTATCTCTCTCTGCCTCAGCTTCTCTGTATTCCTGTTCTCTGATTTCTATTCCATTAACAGTCTCTTGTACCTTGTCCAGTCTGCTCTTAAGACCTTGTATCGATTGTTTCATTTCTGTTATCTCCCTCCAGACTTCATTCCTTAGCTCTTGCATATTTCTCTGCAGGTCCATCAGCATGGTAATGACTTTTATTTTGAAATATTTTTCAGGAAGATTGGTTGTATCCCACTCCCTCACCACTCTGATTCTTTGCCTCCCTCCAGTGAGCTTGCGTTGGGGGAGTGCTCGGGTCCCACCGGGTCACGGCTTTGTATCTTACCCTTTTTGTGAGAAGCTGACTTCTTGCAGATGTAGATGTAGCCTGGACTTTGTACTGTATCTCCTGGTCTCTCTTTTAGGAGTAGTTGTATTTGTTGTATTTTCAAAAATATGTATGGTTTTGGGAGGAGATTTCTGCCGCCCTACTTATGCCACCATCTTGAGCTCCTCCTCAACATTAAAGATTCTTTGAGCCTCTTGATAGCTAGGAATGATCCCTGAATGGAGATTCTTTCATTGGATTCCCAAGGACTGAAGCATAAAGTTGGGATTTTCCTTTTTAGCTCTGATACCAGACTTTCTAGAGTGTCTTGACCCAAAAAAATAGAAAGATATAGGTGAACACTTACAGAGCTAAAGACCTTTTCACTAAAGTGAGAGACTGCATTACACAGGTCCACACACCACACATTAGTCCAAACATCTCCCCTAGATAGTGTTTCTTTTTTCCAATGACCTTCTTTGCCACTAGAAACTACCACTCAGGACTCGTCTTCCTGGACTCCTCTTCTCCTTAGCTCATTAGTCCATCCCATAAACCACACTCTCCCCGCCTGTGCCTCCACCACTATAATTTGATTTTTAATGACTGTATTTAACCACCAGCTTGCAAAATTCCTGAAAACAATTAGCTCTCATGAGCCAGTGCATGTCTGCCTGGCATCCCACTGACTCTGGTAGAAAGTATTGCTGAAGGAACTAAATGAGCACAATGACTCACATGAAATGAAATCCATATAGACAATTACTGAATTAAAAAATTATCTCTACTAAGAGAGATACAACAGGATCCCAAAAGGTGGGCACACACACAAAAAAAGCTATTTAATATCAAGTTTTATCATACTTGTAGGTTAGTAGATACTCTCATATAATGTTGGTGGGAGAAAAAAGTGGTACTCCACTTTCATGTACAACTTAGGAATGTGTATTAAAATACACATAGGCTAGAAGCCAATTCTACTTCTTTATGTCTACCATAAACACCCTCCCTCACAGATACACACACGTCAATTAGTAAAAATTCACCTAGCTATTCACCTAGAGTAAGTGCACTATTCTGTGCCTTATACTTCAATAAAAAACTTTTAAAAGAAGAGTGAGTAACTTAATAATAATTATGTAAGTATCATTCAGAATTGACAAATATGAACATTTTGTCACACTTATTTTCAGATTTTTAAATTGAAATAAAACAATATTAGTTTTAAAAAACCTCAAACAAATTATGAACTTTACTTTGTAAGCTTGTGTTGGTGGTAGTATTGGCACAACAATTCTGAAAGTATTCTGTGTGTATTGTAAGACTGTGCAAAAGAGTAAATACATCGAAGGTTTACAGGAGCCGGAGTTCTAATAGTGGGAAATATGAACTGAGGGAAGGAGAAGCAGCAGCCTGGGTTTGTAACTAAAGGGGTTAGTACAAACAAGTGATTTATCAGACATATATTTCTTAGCTTTATCTACTGAGAGGGCCAAGAAGCAATGACGCCCATGTTGCAAGCAACACCCAAACACCTAAACTTTGTTTTCTGAAAACCATTCCCCATTAAAACAAACAAATGGCAACAACAAAGAAATTAGGGCCTTGGAAGTGTGGCTGATTCCAGGGTGCTAGGGCAGAAAAAATGTAAGTTAGCCTGGAACATCTAATTGTGACAGAATGTAAGAAAAGCTCAATAAATTTATGCGGACATGTTAAAAAATATAGGAGCCAGTTTAGAGGAGTCCACTGTCTACAACAAAAATAACCTAAGAACCAATATGATCAAATACAGGAATGGATTATAACATATTGATTTGAAAATGATTCATATTATGTACTGTCACAAAAGGAAGGAAGGAAGGGAGGGAGGGAGGAAGGAAGGAAGGGTAGAAAGGAGGGAGAGAGGGAGGAAGGACAGAAAGACCTGCTTTACAAGAATGGCAACTAATAAATACAGAAGGAGTAATAGAAATACAAAATCACCTTTCTACAAATACCATAGTAATAATGAATTCTGAAAAGAATCATTAATAGATACTAAAATCATTGGGTGAAATACTGAGGAATATTCACACTGCCTGAAAGTACCATCATCCCACAGATTACCTATAAATTATAAATGGTACCTATGATGGAGAAAGGTCCCTAGGTTTGAGGTCTGTACTTCATATGAGACAAATTGAGCTCATGGGCTGTCTGATGTGATACAAGGACACATTACTATGACAACAACAAAGAGAGGATACAACATTACTATGTAGTATTCTTGCCAAAAATGTTAAGCCTGCATCTAATCCAAATCCAAATTGAGAGATGTTCTGCAAAAATAAAAAAAGCAAATAAACAAACCAAAACAACTGGTCTGGATCCTTCAAAAATATCAATGTCATGAAAGCTTAAAAGAAAGGAATGGCCTGTTTCAGAATGACGGAGACTAAAAAAGCCACGACAACTAAATGTAATGCACAATCTTTGCTGGATCCAGGATTGGGGAAAAAACAACAGTGATAAAAAAGTAGAAGATGCATGTCTCAGCACAAAAGTGAGAGTTCATTCACCTTTTCTTCCCCTTTTTGTTCTATTCAGGCCCTCAGTGGATTGGATGATGCCCCCTCACATTGATGAGGGCGATCTTATCTCTACCCAAAACACCCTCATAGACATACCCAGAAGTGATGTTTTACCAGCTATCTGGGCATGCCTTAGCCCAGTCAAGCTGACAAATAAAATTAACCATCACAGATAGGGAAAGAAATCCACAGAGTAAACATCTATTTTATCCAGTGAGGACAAATCACTGCCCCCTTCATGGAAAGGGTCTAGTATAAATGAAACTCACTGGTCCTTTCAGGGAATGTTCCATTTTGGGGGATCAACATTGATCTCTGAGGCTGATCTCTAACAGATCAGCCTTGGTGAGAGAAGTCCATGCTGTTGAATTCACACAAAACCTTCATCCCTGACACCATGGCTACGTTGTTCATGAGCCTACTGTGTAAGCACTGGCATGGCTAGAAAAAGAGGTAGACTGGCAGCCACAGAATGAGTCTTCTTATCCACTTGGTTATTGAGAGCATCATTTTTGGTAGGGGGACTTTGGAGTATTCATACAGGGGGACTTTGGAATATCCTCCTACTTGTGCCTATTCTGAGTCTATCCACATAACTCTTTGCCTCCTCACCTTGTCTTATTCCTTCTAAGACCCTGACCATTTATCCCAGCCTTTCTCACTGTGGGTTCTGTGAGAGAATTAAACTACATAGAAAATGATTTTTCTATTTTCTCAATTATCCCAAGATGGAACTTACCTAGATACATATAGGATAGGTTAATTTATTACATAAAATGTTTTCTTTAGGGTGCTGAGGTTAATTCTCTTGAGGACCCCAGTTGAGAAGTGGTGATCAGACCAAACCATTAGTTACTATTAATGAGTCAGAATAGATCTGTATTTCTAGCCATGCTCTTTCCAGGCAAAGTGGACAACCAGATGAATTGCTTGGTGTTCTGCCTCCTGGGAGGATTTCCCTTCCGTTTCCTTCCAGTTTGCTACTGACTTGGGCTATAATGCTAAAAAGCCCAATTTAGATGGTGCCAAACCATCACATGGAACCATGTGACCTAGACTTGAATTTTTTCTTCCCTCATCAGTTGGTCATAGGGAATTCCTAAAGAGGCCATAGGTATGGTTTGAGGGACAGGTAGAAATGTAGCAAGAGTAAGAGTGACAAAGCACAGGGAGCACATGCTATCCAAACCTGCTTGTGTCTTTTGAGATCTTCTGGTATCCAATCACATATATACTACTTCCACTCATTTGTAGAGGGCTGTTTTGCATGCTCAACTTCATATTTTAGTAGATCAGGTAACTTCGGTTTATTTGGAGTAGCTAAGATTGCATGGTCACTGGGTGTCCATGGTTAGGCAGTCATTCTCTTATTAGGACTTAGGGCAAGCCAGGAGCAATTTCTCAAAAAGTCTACTTGTCACTTAGTTGAATTCAATTTCAGCTTATGAGCAGATCCATATTGGTCACAGGCCCAAGATCATCCTTAGTGTGAGAGTTCTTAAAGCCACAAGACTAATTCAATCATCTAATGAGAGGATGAAAAAGGGGGCCTGGAATCAAACAATAAAGAACTTGAATGCTTAGGCATCATTTAAAGGAGGTCCACTAAAAGGTTGACAAAGTTAGCAAAGAAGGCAGTAACATGAGCCTGGGGTGGTTTTGAAGCAGGAGTGCTCTGGTAAATGTTTAATAACCAGCTCTCCAGAGAGAAGAGATCTGATAGGAGGCATTTTCTGATTCTCCCACGGTGTTAATACTCTTATCATGGCCATCTCAAGCTACAGTGTGATATGACTAAACCTGAAGTTCAGAAGACATGTACACAATCAGCTCTGGTAAGCCCAAAGGAGCCAGTGCCAGCAGTCCACTGAGAGGACACGTGTCAAGGAGGAGAGTGGGGTCAATTGGGTTGATGGGTCAAATAAGATGATCAGAGAAGTATCCTCTGAATTTGCAAAAAGAAAATCACTGGAGACCTTGAAAAGAGGAGCATGAGTAAAACTGTGGGGACAGAAGTCAAACTGGAGAGGTTTCAGAAATGAATGAAAGATGAGGAAGTGGTAGCTGTGAATAGTGACACATGTGTGGAGAACTTTGGCTGTGAAGGAGACCAGAGAAAAGGAGCTAGAAACATGTCCAAGGAAGTTTTAGGGTGGAACTGGAACAAACTAAAGTAGGTGTGCATACTGACAGGAATGGCACTTCAGGAAAAGCTGAGGAGGCAGAAGACAGGGTGGAAAGCTCCAAGAGTGAAGTCCCTAAGAGAGCAGAATGCAGTGCAGAGGTTGATAGGCTAATTCTTAGACAGGAGGGACACTTTTTTCATTGACGAGTGGAGGGAGGGAAGAGGTATACAGATGCAAGTAGGCTTGTAGACGTGGTTCCCTCAGATAGCTTGATCTTCTCAGTAAAGAATTGTGCGGTTTTTAGCTATGGACAGGATGATGGGCTTTTTGTTTTGTTTTTTAATTAAGGTATCATTGACATACAATCTTATGAAGGTTTCACATGAACAACATTGTGGTTTCAACATTCACCCATATTATCGAGTCTTCCCTCCCCACCCCATTGCAGTCACTATCTATCAGCATAGTAAGACGCTATAGAGTCGCTACATGTCTTCTCTGTGCTGTACTGCCTTCCCTGTGACCTACCTATACTGTGTGTTAATTATAGTGCCCCTTAATCCCTTTCTCTCTGCCTCCCCATCCACCCTCCCCAGTCTCTTCCCTTTGGTAACAACTAGTCCCTTCTTGATGTCTGCCAATCTGCTGCTATTTTGTTCCTTCAGCTTTGCTTTGTTATTATACCCCATAAATGAGTGAAATCATTTGGTACTTGTCTTTCTCCACCTGGCTTATTTCACTGAGCATAAATAGGTATCATATCTAGTATGTAGGGTTTTGAGATGAGGCGGTTTAACAATTTCATGATATAGGAAAGGAAACACATTGAAAATACTGAATAAATTTATTGAAATCCTCATGTGCAGGCTCTCTCATGATCTCTTCAGTGCCATGTTTATACATTTTAAAGCCTTTGCTATTGTTTCACTGGGGTGATGGGAGAAGGAACTGATAAAAACATGTGGTCATTTCCAAGATCTTTAACTTAAAATCTATTTACCTCTTACTTTCTGGCTTCTTTGCTTATTGGTTTGTTAAGAGCTATTAGGCTCTTAAGTCAGTTCTGTGAAATTTGTGTTTTACCAGAAAATACATTTTCTGTAGAATTTCAAATATATTGTCACTAGGTTCCACATAACATTTTCTCATAATTAATTTGGCTCTTATCCTGGTTAAATCTAAAGTTGTGTGTGTGTGTGTGTGTGTGTGTGTGTGTGTGTGAGTGTCTGTGTGTGTTGTGTTGTTTCTTTATTAGGCTTGCATCTTTCTTTGTAATTTCTATGTTTTGATTTTTATTTTGTTATTTTCTAATTTATCTTTGAATATTCCTGTTCCCCACATTGTTTGAATTGTTTTGCTGCATTACTTCTTTTGTCAGTTCTGAGTTGGAATACTTTATTTCTGTTACTTTTGTAATCATAAACAAGTTATACATTATTCTGAGTACCCCTTTAGCTATGTACCACATATTTTTATATGGACATATCAACATTTTTATTAATTTCTAGGGTTTTTATATAATTTATAACATTTTATTTCCTCAGAGCTTTAGATGATTTAGATCACTGTTCATTAATTCCCAAGTAATTATGGCTTTCTTTTTTTAACTTAGGAAGGGTTGCTCACTTTTTTGCATTTGGTTTGTCATTCAACTTTTTCTCGGGTTAGAGAAGTGCCCTGTAAAATCTTTTTGAAGAATTTGTTTAGGGTTTTTTTTTTTTGTAGCCAGGTAAGGATTAACAGTTATAAATGTTTCACAGGTGAAATAGATGATTAAATAGTCTCTGGAGAGTACAACATTCTATCAATCTATCTATACATTTGAACTCACTGATTATATCATTAAAATGACATATAACCTGATATATTATTTGGCTACTTCATCTGATTCAGACAGAGAGGCATATTAAAATAATGTATTATAAAGAAAAATAGTGTATTTAGTGTCCACTTGAGTCTGTAGTTAAAATCAGGGAAGTTAGGTAATTGGGTAGATATAGAGAAGGTCACAGTCTGGCTCATCTATGGCTAGGGTTTCGCTAGTGCAATGGAAGGAATTGGGGAAGGAGAGTTGCAGTTGTTGCAAGGGAGTGACTATAATCTTGCCCAATATAATCCAACCTGGATAAGGAGGAAGAGAGTTGACAATGAAAAGTGATGGGTTCACTGAACTAGAGGTAGAGTGAGCCAACTTGGAAGGATGGAAGGAATGCAATTGCTCAAGAAGACTTCCAGCAACTTGGAGAAGCCTAAGGTGCAATCATTATGGTGTGAGGTATAAGTGCAATGGCGGACAATATCATGAAAGATGAGGAGTTCAGAGAACTAACTCTAAGTATATTATGCACTGGAATGTTGAAGCCACTAAAAATGAATGACTGTTCATAAAATAATTCTGGAAGGAAATGCACCAAAAATGAAGTGTTAAGATTACAAGTGATTCTTATTTTCTTCTTTGTATTGCTCTGAGTTTTTTAAATTTCTAAAATGAGCAGAAGTACTTTTATATAGAAAAAAGTTATTATTAAAAGTCCACTTAGCTTTTAAGGAATTCAAAACTTGATTTGACTCTTCCCTCTGTATAATCATACTATAATGTTACTGTACCTTTACTGTATAACTTTGATGCCCTCTAGTAAAACTAAATAACACAGAAAAAGAAACACTAATAATTATTCTCTTTTATAGCCACTAGAGATACTTATAACTCTGTTTTCTTTAATAATTTATCTGCTTTTAATTTTTTTTCCCAAGAAGGACAGACGATAGTATGTGAATGATATTGAGATAACTCACTGAGATAAGTGAGTTCTTTCAGAAAGGATATTTTAGGAGGTATAGCTCAGGGGTAGAGCATTTGACTGTAGACAGGATGAGTTTCTACTTTTGCTTTTGCATTGGTTGTATAGTTCTTAGATGTCTTCATCAAGTGTCCATTATGAATATAGTACAAATATCATCAGTACTATGATTATGAATTATACCCTTTCACATAGTAACACTAGAAGATGTAAAATATTTAACAGGATAAAATGATTTCAATTGCTCTTCATTTTACATGAAATATTGTAGGAAAAGTTTATTAAAGGAAACATCTGGAGCTATTAATTTTAATCATCTTAAAGGAAAATGTTCTGCCTTAATCCCAGGAATCTTTACACATGTATTAATGATAAAGACAATCAAATGGCCATTGGCACATAGGAAAAAATGAATCAAGTTGAAATTTCTGTCATTTCATATCTGTGGTTCTTAAGATGTAGTAACTAACTGATTTCTTCACATTAACTGTAATTAGTATTTTTACTTACTTGTTTATCTGTCTCCAGCATCTGACTACAGATCTAGAAGGAGAAAAAACACATCTGTCTTGTTCACAATTATATTCCTATTGCCTAGCACAATGTGTAGTAGAACCTAGCAAATGCTCAATAAATTTTTTGGATGAATGGATGATACTAGAATTGCCTGCTCTAAATAGCAGATGTATTTTTAAAATACTGATTAATATCAATATTTCCGTGCAAGGAAAAAAACATTGTTTACTTTTATTATGACACTCTAAATTGGGTAAAGAAAAAAATTTCACCAACTTTCTTTTTGTCAAAGACAACTGTCATTTCAGAAAATAAAGGAATAGCTATTACAGTTGAACTGCTAATACATTCATAAAAGTTGAGTGTTTCTCCACAGGAGATACTAATGTAGCAAAAAAAATTTTTTTGAAAGCCTGAATCTTTTTATGTCTTCAAAAAAAATCTGTATTCCATCATTAATAATGGTTTGATAGAAAACATAATCTTACTGAATTAGATACAATGGCTAAATTTCAATGGGGCTTAAGAATTTAGAAATTTTCTAACATTTTAAATAGTACTATTCACAGGCTTTGGATGGAGATACTCTTCTCTACTTACAATCACTATATATTTGCAAGATAATGCATTTTCCTCATTTCTGCCCACTGCTTAAATGCCAGTAAGCATATCTGCATGGATATCTAAAAAAAAAAAGAAAAGAAAGAAAAGGTCCTTTGTGAGCAAAAGCTATAGCTGAAGAGTTATTAAGTTGGTAAACCTTTTTTAAAAATTATATAATTTGCATGAATATAATTAACACTACAAAATTAACTCTTGGCTATTTTGTTAGAATTCTTTGGCCCTAACTAGTGGAAACAAAACTGAAACAAGCAAACATATATCCAAACAAGCAAACATTGTCATTGACAACAAAACAAAGAAATTTACACTAAGGGCTCTGGGGTATCTAAGAGAACCCGGACTCGTCTATTTCAAGAGCAACATCTTGGGAGAACCTGAATGGCCCATCTTGGGTCAGGTGCCCATCCTTTGCCCAGTCAGTACAGCGTAACCAGGCTTCCAGCTTCCACTGGGTGGGGATGCCTTTCTCCTATAGGAGGCAGCTCCCAAGATGGATTGGGAGGTATTTATTACCACTTTTAAGAACTAATCTATCTAGTAACAAATGCATTGTGATCTGTTTTGAGAAAAAAAGGGATGCAAGGTTAAGAAGATGTTAATTTATCTCAACATAGGGTAAGATATTTATAATATTTAAATAAACAGATGATGTTAGTACCATTCAGTGAACAAATATTTATTGCCTGTTGTATGCCAGGAGCTATGGTAGCCACTGTAAAGACAGCAGGGAATAAAACATAAAATCTCTTCTCCCATGACACTTTTGTTCTACTTCAAGGAAATGTAGGGCTGCCTTCAGCAAGGCAAGGTCTAAAGTAAACTAATTAAATGATTTCTTCATTTTTTTCCCAGAGAAGAATTACTGAGCTTTAGAAAGACAAGAAAAATTCCTAGATAAGGGATCCCTAGACTATGAGATCTGGTAGGCCAAATAAAATTTTGAGATAAAACAAAAATTTGGGAGGACTCTCAAACAGCTTTCACTACTTTTTAGTTGGCCAAATAAGGGTGTAAAAACAAACAAAACCCATACCATGTGCTAGCATCATTATTTCATAGAAAGAAAGAGATTTTAGTATCTTAACATGGAAAGTGAAAGACAATCTCAGAATTCAGAATAAAGGATTATTTTTACCCCAAGAAAGGACATCTGTCCTCACTCTTTTTGTTTGGCAGAAGAGGGGAAACTTTTCACAGGTCTGTAGATCTGCAACTGGCAACCATCATTCTAGACTAGAGTCTAAGACTGAGTTGGCAAATAAACAAAACTGGCTTTCCTATTTTGTCTGAATTTCCTGGTCAATCCATGTAAAGTGACAATTTGGTGAAGAAAACTAATCAGAATTATTGCTTTGGAAAGATGCCTTTTTAAAAAGAATTGAAGTAACTTATTTATTCACATAAAATGGTTGATGTAACAATTCTATGGAAGTAGTCTTCGTCTTCCCAGAATATTAAAGACATTCCAATATTAAATGGTGATGGCATACTACATTCAATAAACAAATTAGTCAGTTTAATACTCAGAGCATAGAAGCATTTTATAAAATTAGTTTCAGATAATATACTGGCTGACAAGCGATTAAAGCAGCTATTCAGTTTCAGGAGTTTAACTTCTGAAGTTAACCTTAAACCTTTAACCTTAAAGGACCTTTGGCTTGCTTGTGCAGCAAGGTAACTTCTGTGTTTAAATTTATGTGTATAACTTTTCCCTTTAATTATCTGAATAGGTAGATTGTCAAAATTATAAATACATTTGCTGTCTTTTAATATCTTGGCTTACTTTAAAATGACAAGTGTTCTCCCTTCTATCCTTATTCACAACCACTTTTACAGTGGAAAATTTTTCTGAAGTTTTAGGTCAAGATATTAGTATATTCTGCTCTGGACCTTATCTTTGTTACCTCTACCCTAATCATGTTACTGCTAATCTGTCTCCTTGCTCAGGTGTCCAGAGGCTGACCAGGCACAATTTGAATCTTTTTGTGACAGGTATTAGAGTTCAATTTCACCAATGCAATGCTATGTTGGAATCAGAACTTAAGTTAATGCTGAATAGCCAAAATATAAGAATTTAGAGTAATTCAAGTAGAACCAAAGCCAGCTATTATTAACTTTTCATAATACCTAGAAGAACATGTCACAGAGGATCCTCTTAGCTTAGGTCATCTTTCCAGTTTCCTAAAGTGGGTCCTAGGTGGGCAGACCTCAAATCCAATTAAAAAAAGAGAGAGAGAGAAAAAAGAGGCAGATGTGTATGACATAGAAACTCTTGCAAGCTTGGGATCTTCCATTTCAACTTGAACCTTAAATCTAAAGTGAATTTTGACAAGATGGTGTAGGCAAATAGGCACTCTCATGTATTTTGGTGTGAGTACAAATTGGTAGTTTCTATAAAGAGTAACTTCGAATTAGCAAAATTACAAATGTACACATTTGGATCTAGCAATTTCAATTTTAATTCATCCTACAGATGTGACATTCTTCACAGCTTTTCATTGCAGTGTTATTAAAGCAAGACTGGAAAAAAACCTCTCTATCAACATTTATGGGACTGGTTAATAATTTAGGGTGCATTCCAACGATGGCTCACTATGTGTCTTGGGTAAGAGACAATACTTCATGATAAAAACCAATATCCAATTTATGTTACACTAAAAATGCACACTGTGTTTTAAAAAAGGTAATTTATAAAAATATACATATTTGCTTTTATGTTCATAGATTATCTGGAAGGCTACTAGAAATGGGAGAGCTTTTTTCACTGTATGAATGCTCTTTGCCACCTTTTGAATTTTAAGACATGGAAAGGAATTCACACATTTGCGCAGACGCTAAGTTAAAGGCCCCAAATTTGGTGATACAACAGGAAAGCCTGGGTGTTCGACCTGAGTCCAGAACCCTGTGCCGGCCTTGCCAGTTAAGGTACCTCTGCGATGCAAGGCTGAAATGTGTCACAACCAACCCGCCCCGCACCCCCCCCCCCACAAACCCCAAGTCGACTTCCCTTTCGTTTGGTTCTGAAATCAACTGTTTCAGAACTTCTGGCAAACTTGGCATTCTTTCGAAAACACAGAAACACTTTTGTTTTCCTTGTAATTGAGGAGAAGGCTAAGATATCAGGCCAGGTGACATTTTACCATACATGAAATTCGGTGGTTTGGAACGTGCTCGGTAGCTATAAAGCTATAGAAATACGAAGTAATATTTACCATATTACACCTCAATTCATAGTTTCCAGAAGAACATCCCACCTTTCGGATTCCACTTTCCCTCAGCAAACCTGGCTTGTCTTCCTCTCCCTGCTTTCTTTATTGCTCCCCAGTCTCCCTCGCGTTCCCTCCCGTCCCCCTCCTCCTCCCTCTGCTCCTCCTAGCGTTTGGCGGGAGGATTCCTCCCCAGACGGCTCTGCGTAGACGCGGAAGACGCACTGCAGCACCTTCGGAGACGACGACAGCGCTTACTTACTCTTTGCTCTCGTCTCTATGATCCTCGTTGTGACCCGTGGGGGTGGTACCAGAGACCCTGAGTTCCATGCCAGTAGTCCTCCACGCCGACAGGAGACAGTGCAAATAGCTAGCGTTCTCGCGGGAAGCTCGCAGTGCTAAGTGGTGGTAGTGCGTGCGTGCGCATGCGTATTCGTGGTCCGCCGTAGCGGGAGGGAAGGCGGGACCCGGCTGGAACTCGAGGAGCGCGCGTGCGCTGTAGCGATCTCGGCGCTGCCGGGGCTGCCGTGTGGGAGCGAGTGTGAGACCGACTTGCGGGCCGCGGGAATGTTCCGAAAGGCCCGGCGAGTGAACGTGCGCAAGCGGAATGACTCGGAGGAAGAAGAGCGAGAGCGTGATGAGGAGCAGGAGTCGCCGCCGTTGCTGCCGCCGCCAGGCACCGGCGAAGAGCCGGGCTCCGGCAGCGGCGACAGGGCCCCCGGGGGGGAGTCGCTCCTGGGCCCCGGGCCGTTGCCGCCTTCCGCGCTGACCCCGGGTCCCGGGGCTGAGGCCGGGGGTTGCTTCCCTGTCGGCGCGGAGCCCGGCAACGGGCTGAAGCCGCGCAAGAGGCCGCGCGAGAACAAAGAGGTGCCCCGGGCCAGCCTGCTCAGCTTCCAGGACGAGGAGGAAGGTAACCACCGCACATCTGTCCCCCGACCCCCGCATCCCTTAACCAGGCCTGCACTTCGGGTCCCTACATTCCCTGGATGCCCACCCCGCGCACCTCGGAACGGAACCCCTTCGGGCCCGAACGACAGCACATCCTTCCCCGCCTCCGGCCTCCTGCTCCGGCAGAGGACGCGTTCCCGCGTCGCCATCAGCCTTAACAACCACCGCCTCCTCCCCGTCCTTCTGTGCATTTTCTATTACGAGGGGCCGGGGCTCATATCGGTCATTCTGAATTTTTCACATGGAAAGACAGTGTCCCCTGTCCAGACTAGACTAGTGTGTTTGAGGGAGAACTCGAGTTGGGGCCGCTGGCCGCTCTTGGCACGTTCTCTGAGCCCTCTGCAGGCCAGTGTGTCTGCACCTCTTGGGGGATCTGTCCAGACATCCTTGACCAGGAAAACCGGGTTTGTAAAGAAAAGTACCAGGTCTGGAACAGAAGCCTGGAGTTGAACCCTGGTTCTGAGTGACCTTGGGCTTATCCCTTGCAATCGCTGATCCTGTTTCCCAAAAAAGTAAATAGGAGTACAGATGTCCGGCCTTGCTCGCATTGACTTTTGAACAGTGCAGGGAGACTAGTAGTAATTCAAGGCAGGTTCTCCAGTCCCGTGTGAGAGGCCACGCTGTAGTGGATTTAGATTTGTGATCTTAAGTGAGTCTTAAATCTTTTTACTTCTTGAGTGTGTGTTTATATAACCCATTTAAGTCCATGTTTTGAAAAAAGTAAATACTGGGATATTTCACTTGCATCTTAATGTGAGATGCTTTTGTGTTTTCGGTAAGGTAGGTTGTTTTCTTTTGGTCTGATATTTTTAAGTCTGAGAGAAGTTCAGATTTGGTTTTGGTTATGCAGGGACTATTCGTAAAGTGTTTGAGTTTGACTTTAAAAATTTGTAATTAAAGATGAAGGATCTACCCTCAAAACTTATTTTTGAAATTGGTTTGGTCTCAGCTTAGTCTTGAATAATAATATGTCAGTTTGTGATGGACATGGAGTCA
Organism: Smutsia gigantea; assembly: GCA_032199065.1. Classification (NCBI taxonomy): domain Eukaryota; kingdom Metazoa; phylum Chordata; class Mammalia; order Pholidota; family Manidae; genus Smutsia; species Smutsia gigantea. Next base: position 247,760 of record JAVSCE010005732.1, on the reverse strand, counting down.
CTCAGAGGTTGCAACTGTTAACCATTACGTTTTGATTTTGAATATTCTGTTTCAGATACCTTAATAATCTGGTGATAAAGTGGTTTTTCAGTGATCTGTTTCTTCCAGAAATGGATGATTCAAAGAAGACAACAAAACCTAGGAAAATTTTGTGCAGTTACATGTGTTAAGCATTTTTAAAAGTCTCAATTTGTTATTCTGGATTAATTCATAAAGTTGATTTCAATTTTTGAGAGCCTATGACAGATTTGAAATAACTTCGAATTCTGCAATGATTTAGGGTGTGAATATATCTTTGGAAGAATTTGAAAAGCACGTAAGATCATGTGAAAGTTAGAAGGGAAGATACTGTCTGAAAATGGTTGCTACAGACTTCGTTTAATTTCTTTTTAAGAAAATGAAGAAGTTTTCAAAGTGAAGAAGTCAAGTTATAGCAAAAAGATAGTAAAATTGCTTAAGAAAGAATACAAAGAAGATCTTGAAAAATCCAAGATTAAGACAGAACTCAACTCATCAGCAGACAGTAAGTACCAAACTAAAATAATTCTTTTGAAATGACAAAATGGAAGCTTTTTCTCACAGGGTTTGAATGAAATTGCTACTTACATATTGTAAACTCATTCAGTTGATTTGTCTTTGCCAAAGGTCCAAATTGGGTAATGATACAGTCCTGTTATTTAATTCTAACAATTGCACCAGAAATGCATTTTTTAAAAGGCAGCATCACTGCCACTGGGAATATTTCTGCTGCAATGACAAAATCCTCTCCCAATTTTCCTACTGGTTTTCAGACTGCTTTTGAACAGAGAAAGAAGGTGTCCCACTTGACCTGAGACATCTTATTCTTGCTTGAGGGAGTACTCTTCAAATTCCTGTACTTGTATTTTATAGAGTGAGCTTTTAAATTTCTCTGGTGGTGTTTCCACAGTTGGCTGATTCTTAGAGAACTTTAGGAGCCCTAAGTTTAATGTTGGTAATACTCCTGCTCAGCAGCCTTATCAGATACATGGATGAAGACTCCTCAATGTGAGGCACGTGCCTACCTTGTACAGACATCTCTGTACATGTCTTCTCAGATGTAGATTTAGGTATGGTGCTTATTAAAGGTGGTAATTAAAATCAAAGTTAAGACATCTCTGTACATGTCTTCTCACAACCTAAGTTTAAAAAGTTAAGCAAGTACTGTCTTTATGAAAGTGGACCCATTATATTACGGTCTGAGTTATTCTTATGCAAATCCCTTAGGGAAATCTTTTTATGAATTTAAAGACAGAATTTTTATTTTCCATTTTCTCAGCTGTAGGCTTAATGTAAAAAGTTCGTCATTATACCTCAAATTTACAAACTGACTTTGGAGACAGCATCACTTCACTGTTTAATTGGACCCAGTGTTTGGTAAAATCTCCAATGAGTGATTTCAAGAGCAGCTACACCCTGTTGTAGAGACTGGAGAACTAATGCTTTATAGAGAAAGTGAAATTTGTAGCTGGATCTTTGATAATTTAAATCCCAAAAAATAGAAAAGGGAGGGTAGGGGGTTGCTATCAAAGTTAAGGTGACTAAGACTATTTTGGAAAAGAGCAAGTATCCCTGACAAGCCAAAATAGATGACTTGAGGATGTAGAGATGAAGGATGCAAGGTATGTTGCTGATAGATTGTGAAGGATGTTTAGTATCTAGTAAAGGGTTTCAAGTTGCTGTGTTCAGTGGCTTGCAAAGATGGTGACATGATAAATGCCTTTTGAAACCTTAACTTGGTGTTAGCTTGCAGCATGGATTGGCATGAGGAGAGATTGGAGGCCGAAATTAGTTTAAATGCAAGGGCCAGCTTTGATCCATTAATAGTGGTTTAAAAGGTTTCAGTTGATAAAGACTGAGGCTTTTCCTAACTCTGAAAAATTATTGATGAGTTAAAAATGTTTGCCGTGGTTGTGGGAAAAGAAATGTAAAGAAAGGATTATTTGAGAAACATTCAAAGGGAAGAATTGGTAGATTTGTTTTAACTCTTTGATTAAAAAGAACTAGTCAAATTTGAGCTTTTGTGCCAGGATGACTGAAGAGAATTACTTATTATATATAGAAATAAGGCAGGTGTAAGGAGGAGTATTTTTAGGGGAACCTATTATGTCGTAGTCTAGGAAACTGCTCCATTTTGCCCAAATCTCTTGAGAAACAACTATGTACATTGAAATAGTATAAGAAAGGTTAGGAAAAGTGGGAACTGAAAAAGAACCATTTACTGTTAGGTTTAGAAATTGAAGCATGTATGAAGTTTATGAGGCCATGTCCTGTGACCTTCTGTCTTTGACTTTCACATAACTCTGATATTCCCCTCACCAGATAGCTCAGTTAATGTCCTCTGCAAAGATGGAGAGGTATGTTACAGATTGTCATCATTATCCTTGAAATGTTGGTGCTATGGAGCTCTTTAATCCACACAATCCTGAACTCTTTCTATGCCAACCCTCCTTAGATAGGTGGAGATGCATTAACCTCAAATCCAGGGTGGTATCAACTTGGAGTCTATTTTTGTGGTATTCCTAAAATAGTGATTTCACTCTTAAAGTTGAATTTGAGTGGAAGTAGCCAGTGAACAGTTGGAGATGTAGATTTAGGTATGGTGCTTATTAAAGGTGGTAATTAAAATCAGAGTTAAGTGGAATTGATGAGGGAACATCATAAAGGAAAATCCCTGAGGCCTGTGTAAGCATGCATGCAGAGAAGAGGATTTACTAAAGAGATAAGAGAATCATAAAGGTCAAAGAAGAAAAGACCAGAAAGTTGCAAGATGATGATGGTCTGTATATGAAATAGTACCAGAAAGGTCAGAAAAAGTAGAGACTGAGAAAGGGCTTTTTTTGCTATTGTTTTTTCTAGAGTAAGGCATCTGGTAAAAATGACTAGTCTACTAGCCAAACCCTGTGCATGTTTGGAGGTAGAAATATTTTTTGCTAAATTGCTCAATATTGTATGAATTAGCTGTGGCTCCAGCCATTGGGTTAGCTGGTGAACTTGGAATGAGAGAAATCAAAGGCCATTTGCCTGGATTGAGGCATGCAAGTTGGTGAGGAAGTAGAAGGCAGCAGGTCCACACCGCCTCTTTGGGAAGTTTAGCAGAGAGCATAGAAGAGGACAGTAGCTATAGAGACCGGTAGAAATCCTTTTGATAAAGAGAAGCTGTATCTTTTTGTAGATAGAAGAAGAGATGAGCAGGAGAACCTGACCAAGTTCAAGGTAAAGAGAATATTTGTGAGAGCAAGTTTCCTGAAGTAGTAGTAAACTAAATTGAGAGTACAAGAGAAGCCTAGAAAAGGGTTATTTAGCATCTCTTTTTATAAAGATGTCTGGAGGGGTACTATGTGACTGTTAACAAAAATGCAGTGTCACCATGTTTTGGAGCTCTATTTGCTCGGTCACAAATACTTGTGAACTTAATGAAAATTGAATCTTTTAAGATTTGTAGAAATTTATCTGAGCATATCTGATTCAGTAGACCTTTCACAGTTGTTTCATCTGTTAAGACACACTGATTTAGTGTGGTTTAAAGCATAAGGAAATGGATAGGTTTTTACTCCATCTAACCTTATCTGTGTGATAAAGTGAGTTTTAAAATCTTGTAGTCTCAGAATGCACTTCAGAAGGAAGACTGGCTACCGAGGTATGATGGTAAATTAAAAAAAAATGTAAAAGCCTGAAGTAGGATGACCCGAATCTTCTCAGCAAAGTTAAAAGGGGGTGGGGGTGGGGATGTTATACCTGGGAGTCTTTATTTAGGGAAGTAGAATGTGGTTTGAGAAGAATAGAGAACTTTGAAGGAGTTTTGGGGAGGGGAACAGGGCTCGGGAAACAATAGCTTTTATATCTAGAATAAGCTTTTGTTTTACTCTTTCATTATATTGATTGGCCCTTTTGTGTGCATTGACAGGTTCACAGCTTCAGGGTGAAAAGCAGTTTGATTTTCTTGCTTACCTTGGGATAAGGGTGTAATAGGACTAATCAGTTATAAGTAAAATAAACCATTGTGTAGATACAGTGGTGCCTTCTAGAACCCAAAGGCCAGAGAGCAGTCTTGAAACTGGCCTCAGGAGTGACCTGAGAATCAGAGTTCTCTTCTCCATCCAGTGGCAGAATACGGGCCACTCCACAGCTACCTTCCTGGTTTGCCTTTGGTTGTTCTTAGTGCTACCTGGTCTCACTTGTCTGTTCCAGTTCCACATTCCCAGGAAGAGAACCAGGTTGTCTCTGTTTTGGTAATAGATCCACTCTTAAAACATTCAGTCATGCTCTATAGCATCTTAGTATGCTGATAGACAGTGACTGCAGTAGTGGGGGGTGAGGACTTGATAATATGGGTGAATGTTGAAACCACAGTGTTTTTCATGTGAAACCTTCATGAGATTGTGTATCAATGATACTTAATAAAAAAAGAAAATCATTTACCCTGTCTCACGCACACCACAAAAAAAAAACCCAACATTCAGTCATGGCAGTGGGGTCAGTTTTACAGAGTGTAAATGTGACTTTTGGGTTTCACTCCTGAAAATGAGTGGCAAATGGTTATGAACTAAGACGATTTCCCACAAAGTGTTCATGACAGAAAGATTTATTTGATCTGTAAACTTTGCTCTTGGTAGAAAGCTCCTCGAATGGGCTTGGATTAATGAAATGGTGATATGTAAAATGAAATAATGCTTTGGAGAGGTACAAACAGTTATGTTAGTTGAGGGAAGAAATGATTGATTTTGATAAATTAGTAAGATTATGATAAAATTAACTCAAGGTAGCCTTGTGCAGGGTCTCCAGTGCATCCCTGTGTTGCCTATATTATTTTTACTTCCCAGTTATGTCTATTGTTGTGATATTTCACTTTCATACATCTACAGTTTGTGTTGTTTATAAACAAAATAGTTCAAGCTTTAATGAATTCAGCCCATAATTTTAAAGTGCCTCCTTTATTTATGGATTTTGTTTGAAATAAATTTTATTTATTTTCTTCAAAAATGTAGACGAAGCACCTTTGGACAAAATAGGACATGTTAAGGATGCCAGTCAAGAAGATGGAGTTATCATCAGTGAACACGGTGAAGATGAAATGGATATGGAAAGCGAGAAAGAGGAAGAAAAGCCAAAGGCTGGTGGAGCCTTTTCAAATGCTTTATCTTCTTTGAATGTTCTTCGTCCAGGTGTGTACTGCAAATATTTCTCAGAACTGAAGTAAGCCCTTAAGAATGAGCTGTCTGTAAAGATGACTGTTTAGGAAGGAGTTAGCTAAGTGGTGTTTCTTGTGACATCCCCGTTTGAAGCCAGACTGTTCCCTTTTGCAAATGTAGAAAGTAAGAGAACTAGAAACATTGCAATTTTCCAAGTCCATTCTCAGACAGTTCTGTTACCAAAGCAAATGTGGGGCTTCAAGTAAATGGATAAATTTAAATTTAAACACAGATAAATAAAATAAACACAGTACTAACTAAAGTTTTACTATGTTTCAGATCAAGACTTTTAACTTCTTAAGAATTGCTACTAAAAGCAAAACTTAACTGCTATTAGTTTATGCCCACACTTTCTTCCTTTTTACTTTTCTATAGGAAATAGTTGGCAAATCTTTTCACTGGCTAATCAGCTTTAGAATGAAGTAAATGCTTAGTTCCCCAATTCAGATTATGAAGAGGTATCATTTAACTCATTAACACTTACAAAATTTAAAAATGCTTACTCTGGGCTAGTAAAGTTGTGAAAAATCACGTACATAGATCTAGTAGCATTCTAATTGGTATAGTTCTTATGGAACACTATTTGGCAATATGAATTAATAGACTATAAATGTTCTCATTCTTTGACCCTGTAATTCCCTATCTAGAAATTTATTCCAAGAAACAATATTTCATTGCAACGTAATTTGCTTTGAGGAAATTTTAGAAAGAATAGTCTAGCAGGAGAGGAACAGCTTAGTAAATTAAAGTATATTTATAAGATGGGATATTATATAGGTATTATAATAACATTAGACAATGTAGGCATTAATTTTTACTGTAGGTGAAAAAGCTCAATTCAGTTATATAGTAGATTATGCTTTATCTGCTCAATGAATGTTATTAAACCATTAAAAATATGCAAAACAACAACATGGAGAAAAACATGTTTAGTATGAAGAAAAATTAGGTATGGAATTATATATTCAGTATACCTACAGGTGAACTGAAAACTATTTTCAAGAGAAATATAAATCTAATAGCACTTTAAGGTTGTAAGATTATGGGTACCTTTTTTTATCTGTTTTCTAGTTTATTTATGATTTGATTACTTTTGTTTATTTCTTAAAAATGAAAAAAATTACAGTTAAAGTAAAACTGCTTTGGTGGGTCGTCACCCCCCCGCATTTCCCATACATATTGCCATTACATATTCTTTCTAGTTTCTTTAGTAACTTTTAGTTTCTATTTAAACTAAACTAAAAATAAATCACTTGGATTGTAGGCATAGTTTGGGAAGGGGGTGCCAGCAACTAACAGAACACCACTGTGACAAGGCTGTCTTGGTGAGATTATTTTACCCTTCATATTTTTAAGAAAATAGAAACTTTACAGTCTAATACTGCTGTATTTTACAATCTGTACCATTTGTTTCTAGGAGAAATTCCAGATGCAGCTTTTATACATGCTGCAAGGAAAAAGCGTCAGATGGCCCGAGAATTGGGAGATTTCACTCCTCATGATAGTGAGCCTGGTAAAGGCCGCCTTGTTAGAGAAGATGAGAATGATGCCAGCGATGATGAAGATGATGATGAGAAACGCCGCATAGTTTTTTCTGTGAAAGAAAAGTCGCAAAGACAAAAAATTGCTGAAGAAATAGGTAGTTTGATTTAACAGAATATTAAGCCTGTTACATTGTTACTAAATGTGATTTGATACTGTGGTCAAATAAGTACCTATATTTATTTAACTGTTTAATATTAGAAGACTATTTTTGATTGGTACAAGTGTCTTAACTGGAATTTTTTAAAAGCTATAGCATGATTATGATAGCTAATATTTACTGAGCACATCCTCTGTGGCTTTTGTTGTGCTAAGCACTTTACGTGCATAAATCTCTGTAATCTGCTTAACATTTTTAGGATCTATTAGGATTTGTTCTTCCCATTGTTGAGTTGATGTGAAGCTCAGATTAGGAAACCTGTCTAAGGTTTTATCTGTTACATTAATACTGCCTTTTGCTTTAAGAGGTTCTGTGTGTAAGATAAGCAAAGTCAGGAGTATCAAGTGAGAGGAGATCATGATAAACATTTCAGTAAGATTGAGTTAATACCAATAGTTTTGCTTCATGTTTGTGAAATACTAGGATAGCATGTCTTCCCTCCCTGTTTTTCTGGTATTGCTTACTCTTTGTCACTTACGGCCGCAGGTATTGAGGGGAGTGATGATGATGCTTTAGTAACCGGAGAACAAGATGAAGAGCTCAGCCGATGGGAACAGGAGCAGATAAGAAAAGGAATTAATATCCCTCAGGTAAGAACTAAAGAATAAGATACCAAAAATTTGAAAGTTAAAAAACAACATATTGAATTGAGTCTTGGTAATTCATTCAAGTAACATAATTAAGAAAATTACATGAAATTGCGTATCCAGTAAGCTTTTAGGAGAAACTATTATATTTCACTTTTTACAGTCAGAATGGTGGAAGAAATTCTGGTTTCTTGTATCAATGTTTCTCAAAGTGGTCCTTCCACCAGTAGCATCAGCAGCATCTGGTAGCTCTTTGAATTGTAAATTCTCACTCTCCTGAGACCTAGTGAATGAGAAACTTGGCGGTGAGGCCCAGCTCTCTTGTTTAACAAGCCTTCCAGGTGATTCTGATGTGCACATTAAAGTTGGAGAGCCACTGTATAGATAACATGTTCCTTTCCCATACAGTTGACACTTGAACAACATGGGTTTGAACTGCATGGGTCCACTTAAATGTGGTTTTTTTTCCCCAATAAATGTCTTGGAAAATATTTTGGAGATTTGTAACAATTTAAAAAACATATTTTTTTTCTCTAGTTTACTTTATTGAAAGAATATACATATTTACAATATATATACATATTATATGAATATACAAAAAGAATATACATGTATAGTATAATACATGTAACATACAAAATATGTGTTAATCAACAGTTCCTGTTCTCAATAAGGCTTCCAGTCAACAGTAGGTTATTAGTAGTTAAGTTTTGGGGGAGTCAAACTTCTACATGGATTTTCAACTATGTGGGGTTCAGTGCCCCAGCCCGCCACATTGCTCAAGGGTCAATTTTATAGCTTGTATTTTCTGACTTTAAAAATTATTTTATAAAAGTTGGACTTTTCAGTAATATAAAAACTTATTTTAGATAAAAAATATTTGTCTATGGAGTTATAACAATTTGTTTTATAGAAGTAAGTAATACAGTGGAAATGTTGCATAAATGTAAAATATTTTTGTTATTTATGCTTTGACATAGAATTTTCCTGGCATTTGTGTTAAGAAAATAGGGTATAGTAGGAAAAGTCCTGGAGTAGGTGTCAGGAGTCTTAGATGGTAGTAAATCTCTGCTTATCTATTTATTCTATGATCATAACAAGTCATTTATCCTCTTACATTAATAAAATGGTGGCCTTGGATAATTTTTAATGTCCCTTCTAACTTTAAATTTTTTAATAACTTTTTCTGGAAATAATTAGAAATGAATTTGTAATCCCTGAAGGTTTAGAATATTCATCCAGCCCCACTTTTGTTTGTTTTTTAAGAACTCTGCAATTATTTATTTTAATAACATACTATTAGGAAAATAGGTACAGTTTTGCTTTTAGTGTTTCTTTTTATCCCTAAGGGCATGATATTATTCTTTTCAATAATTTTAGCTGCTAGTTTTCATATACATCCCATTTCTTTTCTAGGTTCAAGCAAGTCAGCCCACTGAAGTGAATATGTATTACCAGAACACTTACCAGACAATGCCTTACGGTTCTTCCTATGGCATTCCTTATAGTTACACGGCCTATGGATCATCTGATGCCAAATCTCAAAAAACAGATAATACAGTCCCTTTCAAAACTCCCAGTAATGAGATGACTCCCGTTACTATTGATTTGGTAAAGAAACAGCTTAAAGACAGGTAGGGCAGACCAACTTCTTAAAGACCTGTCTTCTAGCTTTCTGTTCCCTCAGGCAACAAGTAGTCTGGGGTAGCAGATGCAGAATATCATCAAAGAAGATTCACTGGCCCATCTTCAAAAGCTAAACAGAAGATGACTTCATACTTTGTTCTGCTACCTTCTTGGATTACTTCTGTGGAAGCCTCGAAAAGTTATAAAAAAATGCCACTCCATGATCTTGTTGAAGACAGTTCTGAGTTTGCACCTCTTGGACTCTGAAAAAGTGTAGTCAAGATATGGGGGGAAAAGCAAAACAGATTTGGTTAGACCACCAAATAACTTTATGTGGAGTCTGTAAACTGCCGTTTTTGAGAAAAAAGCAGTACAGATGAAAAGATGCCACTCCAAGTATTTTTGTATTCTATTAGTGGAACTAAATGCATTATTATAATATTGCAAGAGTCCTGACAGCATCAACTTTTGGATGTAAATGTGTTATATTTATCCTTTTGTGTTCTTAAGGTTGGACTCCATGAAAGAAGTACACAAAACAAATCGACAGCAGCATGAGAAACATCTGCAAAGCCGAGTGGACTCTACCAGGGCTATTGAAAGATTAGAAGGGTCTTCTGGGGGTATTGGTGAACGGTATAAATTTTTGCAAGAAATGCGAGGGTATGTCCAAGACTTGCTTGAGTGTTTCAGTGAAAAGGTAAGAATGCAAAAATATTAATCTCTTTGAATAGGCAAAATTAGGGAGGTCTAGATAGTAGGTCATCCCTGTATTTCTCAGAAAATACCCACTGAAATCAACTTTAGACGTGATGAAAAGTCATGCTTCATTTTCTTTACGTCATTAGCGGCATCTGCTTGGGGGCAATAGAGTACCTTTGTCAAAAACAAAGATAACTCAAAGCACATGTCAAGTCCTGCCTTAATGTAATGGTAGATTATTGGCCTGCCCTGAATTATTAGAATATAAAGGACTCATCTGATGGAATTTTCTTTTTTTATGGTTCAGGTCTAATTAAACTGTTTCTACACGTTCTTTCAATGTGCCAAAAGTTGCAAGTTTTTAGTATTAATTTTTTACCTAGATAGGGTTGGTCACCATTGTTGCTAATAGTTTTCATCTAAATAAGTCTATGCTTCATCCATTTCAGGAACCATTCATTGGCCATAAATTTCTTTTTAAAGTCCGATTTCTTCCAAGTTCATTTTTTCTTTTAGTATGGTAATAAATTGGCACAACTTTTTTGCATCCTATTGTACCATTTATTGTTTGCTTTTATAGAATTAGCTGTACACAGTATCCCCTTTCTTAAATAATCTCAATTAGTTTTACTTCTTTAAGATGTATTGTTTGACACTTGGTTTATAAGCATTTGTGGCCTCATCTTTTTAAAAAAATCAAAATCATGGTGCTCTGAAAATCCTGTCTCTAAACTTTGAAATGATACAGGATTATAAGGCACACTTTCCCTTATTCTTGGCTGTGTGGATTAGCATAGAATCTATAAGCATATAGTCTGTTTAAGTATTTTAACTTTTTAGTATCTCTGTTGATTACTTCAGTACCCTAAAGCCAAAGTTTCACAGAAGAACACTGCCAGACTGTGTCTTCTGATGGGTCTTAATTCTAAGATCCAGGCTGACAGCATTTGCCAGGTTCTCTCTGTAGGATTTATCATGTTTTTGTCCTTGCCACCTGGTTTCTGGAGAAGTAGCTACAGTCTGAGCTATGATATCCCTTGTGGCATATTGGTGACTTAGAATGACAAGTATGGGGGTGGGAAAGAAACAGGTGTGATGGTGCAGGGGGCTAGAGTCAAGACAGGAAGTGGACATAAGTGTCATAAGTGTCAGAGCTGGTGGTTGTGTCTTCCCTACTAATAAGACCCTTTTGAGCCCAGCAGGAATGTTGGGAGCTGGTCTGACAACCTTTTGTGACTAGAGAAAGGCTCTTTGTCTTAAACCATTCTTTGTGAGATTTGTCTCTGAACTTTTTCCTTGAAGTATCTTGGCCTTTGCTTTGAATTTGAAACTTACTTGAGTAAATGTATACACTTATAAAGGCAAACTAAACTCTTAAAAAATATTGATAGTAATATGATCAATGAAATTATACCATTCTTGAATTAAAGAGACTAGGTAGGAAATCTCATTCATATAGTTTTCAGTTGCTTACTACTTTAAAAACTATTAGGAGTGTGCTTTATCTTTCCTTGAGTACCCTGCTTCTAGAGAAGTCTAGTTCAGGTTGTGCTAACATGGTTTCAGAGTCACTGAGATAATTGTTTTTGGAGCAGATCTTAAGCCTTATATATTATACAGTGACTGTGTTTTAATTAAAAGAGTGGTAGATAACCCCCTCTTTTAAAGATGAACACTGTACTGAATTTTTACATTTTCTTATGTATTCAGTTTTATTAAGAGACTACATCTGAGTTAATAATCTCATAAATTGTTTCCTTGGTACTGTTTAGGGGAAGTTGGATAGATTTGGATATTCATTTTAGTTATAAAAATATTGTTTCAGGGTAAGACCATAAAAAGATGAACATTCCTTTGTTTTTTCTTCTTTTGTTATAGAAGTTTAAGTAGTTTTAAACTTAAATTTTTAATATTTGCAGATCATTTTAATTTCCCATTATTTTGTTTCCCTATAGTCACCCTCCTTCTTGTGTTCTTCACCTAGATTTGGTCTTGAAATAATAATAGTCAATAACAGTTTTGAGCTGGGAGAGGGTAAAGAAATTGTTGTGGTGTATACTCTTGGTCTAAGTCAGTATTGTTAGGAAATGTGAATGAGAGCTGAAAATGTGTTTTAGGCCTTTTATTCTTAGTAGAACTTTCTCTGGGCTTTGTTAAAGGGCATTCCATTACCTAAACAGAAAAATTACATTATCAGAATTTTAACTATAAATTGAATAGTTAAGTTCTGTATGATGCAACCTCAGGTGTGAAGCTTTTTACAGTAGAGGAATGTTAACAATCTGCAGGGCTAAAAGAGTGCACCTGAGGCACATAGGTACATTTGTCTTTAGTCCTGTATGGTTTGAGAAAAAATGACGGGGTGGGGAAGTGAGTCATGCATATGGCAGTAATTGCTTTAAAAAACTATTATAGTAAATTTAAAGATAGTCTCTGGGCCTAGCTATCAAAGATAATCAATGAAGATTTGGGGACATTGTTGCCCATGGTGTGGCATATTAAGGAATAAAATTCTCCATCAGTTTGACCTTTCAAAGAAAGGAATTTGCTGCTTTTGCAATGGAATCATGCAAGTGTATAAAATTGCTTTTATTAAAGACATCTTTGTATTCCACCTACCTTTTTTTATTTTCCATTTGCAGTCTGTTCAGTTCAGGAAGCTGCTATAACACTTGGTGCCAGTGTTCCCAAACTCTAAATAATGTGTTTTCCATTTGCATTAACCATCAGGAAACTAGAATTTCTGGTTTCCTCAGGTATGTGTAGTGGTTGTTAGTGTTTTGTGAAAGTCTCATAGCATTTGGTTATAATATAAAGTATTTATAAAGGCAAAGTTTTCTGCTTTGTTCTTTTTAAGTTAGGTCTCATTCTATAAGATTTGTATTCTGTATGAATCAAGTGAATGCTTAGCTGTGGAAAATTTATTGATTTTGTGAACTGACAATTCATGTGAAGAATTTTATTAAAAATATGGAAAACTTAAACATTTGATAGGAAGAGAAAAACTTGCTGAGTTTGAGATACATTGGCTTTAGACAGATTAGTGATCACTAGAAATTTTGTTTTAAAGTAAATGAATGTAGTTCACCTTTATAAAATGTAATAATAGCTACAAAATAGTATGACTTTTCTGTAAGGTTCTTAATACATACAAGTGGCAGAGCAATTTAAGTGTCCAAACAGGCAGTTAGCTGACTCCTGTTCTTACTAACTTGTAGAGCCATTACATTCTTTTTGGTATCACACAATTATAATCGTTATTTTAAACTACAAAATTCTGGGGTAGATCACGTTGCTGCAAGATTAAAAATGGACTTTAAAAGATTTCCAAATACTTTATTCTAAAAGAAACTAAAATTTTGACATTTCTTTACTTGTTCTCTTTACTAATATTGAAGTGTTAAGTTTCCTAACCAAACTTTTGCTCCAATAACTAGGCACTGGACATTATAGCTCTATTTATGGATTAAAAGAAGAAGTGATATTTCTTAAACATCGTAAAACTGAATTGTTATTTGTGTCCCATTGGGAATTCATGATTATTCTGTCCATAGAGGGTACTTTTTCAGAAATCCGGAAATAGTATGGAACCCTCAAATGAGTAAGGAGCTGAGGAGTTTGGTGTTACGGAGTGTGTTGTATTTTTACAGGTGCCACTGATTAATGAACTTGAATCAGCAATACATCAGCTGTACAAACAGCGAGCTTCCCGCCTTGTCCAAAGACGACAAGATGATATTAAAGATGAATCTTCGGAGTTTTCAAGCCATTCAAGTCAGTCCATCTTGAAGGTTTTTATTATTCATTAAACAACCTTGTTTACTTAGTGCAGCCTAATTGAACATTAGAGACCTCAGAGCATTTATTATTTTTTAAAGGAATGGATTTCCTTGCTCTTGTGTCAGGTGGATCTAAAAATTATAATAGCATGTACTTGGATTGTGTTTAAGAAGATAGAGCTTCCCAAAGGAACACAAAAACATGCACTAGTATTCTGTCAGTCTTACTCTTCTTTGGACATATTTTTTCATTCTTCAGCATACAGAAAAGACATTATCAATATTTTGTCTTAAAATCACTAACAATTTGTCCCTAAATCATTTTCCCCACATTTTCATCTTGTTCATAACACCAATACAGAAATTGTTGTTGGTTACACTGAAAGATTTTGGATTTAGGGACTGGGGGATTTTGGAAAGGAGATGGGGGTGTCTTCCTATGTTGATAAAACTCCAAGATTTAGGGGAGTTTCTGAGCTTCACCCCTTGGAAAGCAAAATTTTTGTATTTAAAATATTTATATATTTTCTAGTTTGCCTTATATACAAGCTTTTTTAGTAAGTCCATTGATGGCTACACTTCTTGAATTTTAGTGTAAAATTTAGAAATTGAATTTATATTCCTTTCATTATGATGTGTATTATGGAAAACCAAAATTAATCGGAACTTTTATTAAATAGTTTAGCTCAGATTCTTTTACCAGATGTTTTAAACCTTTTAATTCCATTTTTCCATTGCCCTCCATATTCTTGGGTGCTCTAATAGGAATTGCCGTAGCATGGATTTCTTGTGGCTTCATTTGTCATCTGTTTGTTCCATATGTCAGCTGTTCTCAAGGGGAAGTGAGCATCAGAATTACTCCTGATATTAATTTAAAATGCAAATTTCCTGGTCCTATCCCCAGAGATTCTTGCTAGGTCTTGGATGGTATTCAGTAATCTGCATGTTAAACAGCCACCCCACGTGATGCAAATGCAAAGGATCCTTGTGTTGCTCCTTCTGAAAACAATGCTTTGTTGTACAGGGTGTCCTCTAAATTAGGGAGACATTGGATCCCTGAGAAAGTAACCTCCTATGTGCTAGGTGGGTTTTGGATGTCATAAAGAGGTGGTAATATGGCCCTCAGAGCTTAGTGAGATTCAGGTGTGAGCCATATGAATGGCTTTGACCTTCTGTTCCTACCCCCCCACCCCTCGCAAGTTTAGATTGTTTTATTGCCATATTGGGCACCTAAATGACTAATGCCGCCCTCCCAGATCACTTTCAGTCCAGACAGAACCAGATATCTGGGACAGATTACAGGTAACCAGTATACTTATGAAAGGAAATAATTTCCTTTTAAGTTAAATGGTTTGTGTGAGCTGTGCATTTTATCAAATACCTTTTCTTGCCTGTATCTGTTTTTAATAATTTTGAGGTATTTACATGCATAGAACTAAGGGTTGAATGATAATGGTTAATTAGATTGAAAATTGAAAAGAAATTGAAAGGTAATAAAGTGAAAAATAATTGCCCTAGAGGGAGTATTCATTAATTGTCAAAGATTTGAGGAAAATTACATGGCATACTGAAGTATTAATTCTATTTCTGATCTCTTTTTAAAGAAACAAAAAAGACTAAATTCATTTGTTTAGATTTGTAACCACATCTCATAATTACTGCATATAGTTATTACAGAAATGAAGGAGGCTATCACTTAAGTTAGCTACTCTGTTATATCTCCCTAAAAATAAGAATTTTGTATAAATGTAGCAACATTTTAAGTACTTGTTACAGTAGTGAGTATTCTTTAAGATACTCCTTTAATGAAGGATACCTCTTAAAAAGGCAGGAATCATTTCTGTAGGTTAGGACTTTTTAGCTAATTCATCTACAGTGAGTAGTGAACTCACAGTTAAGATAGTGCTGGGGCATCTTTCTTGTTTACTAATCTTTATAGTTAGTGAACTTGAATGCACTTCCATACTAATATCTAAGCTATTTTGAAATATGAATGAAAAACTCAGTTAAGAAAGTCAACTTTTAAAAATAGTATGGTCTAGGATAGTTAGGTACACTGAAGTAGAGAGCTAAGTTTTATGTTTCCTGTTGCTGCTCTTAGTGACACATCTCTGTTATCAGTGAAAAGAATGAGCAAAATCCTTAAATTGTTATCTTATATTTTGCATATTTCCCCCCATCCTTTGAGTTACTTGCTTCCCATTACTTTCCTATATATTACAGAATGTCTTCAGGGTGTGGAACTAAAATGTAGAAATGAGGAAACTATTGCAGGTAGAATTTCCCCCAGTCCTCCTATCCGAGCCAGGAGATTAGAGGACCTTTCTCTGGAGAAAGAGAATGGGTCCAGAGTAGTTGCGGAGACAATAAAATCCGGGATCCCCCAACAAAAGAGTTGACTTTCTACCCAGTGATTTAGTGTAGTTGCCTCAGTTACGAGCTCTCACCTCTGTCCATAGAACTTCCAATCTTGTTCTTTTATATGAGGTGGTTAACAATCATCAGAGAGACCAAGACAAGCAATAGAACCAAAGGGACTGTGGAAACGAAGATGGTGCAGTTGGCAGAATAAAATAAAACGTAATTGATATCCTCAGGGAAATACTAGGTGTCCTATACATAACACAAGGAGGAGATGCTATAGGTAGAGAAGAAATATTCTACCAGAACCATCTCTTGGAAACTAAAAACACGGTAACTAAAATAATAGATTTAAGTAGGAATGTTGAAGGCTAAAACTAGAAAGTTTTCCTATAAAGTTAAGAGACGGACAATAGGAGGAGAAACAGAAATAAGCAAAAGTACTTTGAAAGAGTAGTAGTGTTTGAAAAAGCATAAGTTGGTCCTGTTCAGATACGGTTGTCAGTCTACATGTTGACTCAGCCTTGTAAAAATAGTAATGGATAATAAGTTACTACACAGCAAAATTTCAATAAAAAATAAACTCCTGCAAGAAAACTGGTTTCTCATCCTTCCTACCTATGTTTCTTTGCTGTCATTTCATATAATTCAGCATGTGATGCGTAAGTTCTTCTTCCTCAGAATAATCTATTATTTTTTCCTTTGCACAGGTAATTGAGATTTTTAATTAATTTAGTCATCATGATAGCATAAACAAGTTCTATTACTTAGACATAAAAATAATGATTAAGCCCAGTTGCATTTGTATAGGGTTGTTGAACTCTCCATTTATTTTTCTATTCCTTTTCATGGGAACACAGAATAATATTGAGATTTGCTCCAAGCTAGAAAACTACCTGGTTTACCAGTTATTGCAGAATCCTGCTGTTGAGATTAGCAAGCAGTCTGTCATTATGGCTTATTCTGTGCAAACTCTTTCCTCAGGATTGTTGAAGGAAGGCTTTTAATTTTAGGCATTGTTGTTTTGCAGATAAAGCCCTGATGGCACCAAATCTCGATTCCTTTGGACGAGATCGGGCACTGTATCAAGAGCATGCAAAACGTCGCATTGCAGAACGGGAGGCCAGGAGGTAATTCTAAAAATGTTTGCTATTGGTTGGTTTGTGAAGGTAGGAATCTTTTTTATCTGGTTTGGGAACTCAATTTTTGTTATTTAGGACCCGTCGTAGACAAGCCAGAGAGCAAACCGGTAAGATGGCAGATCACCTTGAAGGCCTTTCCAGTGATGATGAAGAAACTTCTACAGATATTACAAATTTCAATCTGGAAAAAGGTATTTGGGATGAGTTTCATTGTCGTTTAGTTTGTATTTGGGTGTGATTTTTACCATGAAATGGTTTATCATGAAATATCATGAGTTCTTTAACAATGGTAATAATACCTTGTCATGGGGCTTATTTAATATTAGCATAATAAATGATATTATTCTTCAGATTTACAGAATTTTAAGTGACAAAAAAATGCATCAGATCTCAAGGGCAGCCCTAATGCAGCCTGTCTGGTCTAGAAAGGTAAAACTTGGCAGTAGGGGGCTTAGCCCTGAAGGAAATTCCTGATTTGGGGGATCCTGAATAATTTCAACCAAGGGGAATACTTAGTACTGTTGTGTGCTAGGCATTTCGAGAAGCATCCCCCAAATAAAAATCTAAATTTCCTACCATTAGCTCTATTTATTTGGAATTATATTGACTGCAACCCATTTGGAACTTAGTTAGAGAAGCTTATTTTTCTCCTACTTACCTATAGTGAACATTTCTCACATAGAAAATTGGAAAGAATAGTACAGTGATCACCCATATACCTGTCATCCAGATCCAGTTATTTACCATTATTTAACCAAGTTTTCTTTAACTCTATATGGATATGTGTGTGTGTTGCTGAACCATTTGAAAGTAACTTATAGACATCATGGCACTTCCCTCTAAAACTTTAGCATATCTCTCCTAAAAATGGATATTTTTCTACCTAATCACAATGCCAATTGACACACCTAAGAAAATTAACTAAAATTTCTTAATATCTTGTTTGTATTCAATTTTCCTAAGTAGCAGTCCCCCCACAAAAAGTACCTCCTGAAACTTTTTGTGTGTCATTCTGTTTTCCAAACCAGGATCCCCCCACGGTGCCTGCCTTGCACATGGTTGTACATCTTTATATCTAGAGTTAATGACTGTCCCTGAGTATCTTACATATACACATACCCTTATTATTTATTTGTTTAAGACATTAACAATAAGAGGCCAGGCCACTTGTCTTACAGAATGTCCTCCATTCTAGATTTGTCTGTTTCCTGATGGTATTAATTTATTCTTCTGTTCACTCTATTCTTGTAAACTAGAATTTACGTCTGAATCCTTGGTTAGATTCAGGTTAAACTTTTGGCAAGAATATTTCATACAGGATGCTGTTTCTTACTGCATAATATCAGATGACAAAAATTGTTCCCCTATTAGCCATGCTAAGATTAATCTTGAGAAGTAGATTGTCATGACTAGGTATTTCCATTATAAAGATTCCCTTTTCCCAAGTCATCTGGGACATCAAATAACTTTCACTTAAAGATTCTAGCATCTATTGCTGATTCTTGTCTGCATCAGTTAATACAGTCTCCAACAGACTTTGAAAGAAGCTGTATGATTGGTCATTGATCATGATGCACATCTGTTACACAGTGATTTGTGGACTGAAGAACTAGCAGCAAAGTTTGTGCTTTATGCAATTACAGTTAATACACCATGGAACTGAAATGTGGGCCAAGTTGTTGGGGCACAGGTGTTATTTATTTAACTAAACTGTAGTAACAGAATATGGTGCATACTGGAACCTTGCAAAACAGGCTGCTTGCACTTTGGTTTGCATAATAGACATTTGAAACCTAAACTTCTGTGTTTATCATTTCTTTTAAATTGCAATTAACAGTTTTTATTTTGTTAATGAGTCTGTTCTATTGATACTCAAGCTACAAAGAAAATACTAAAAATATTGAACTGTGTAATTTCAACTACATACTAAATCATGGTTCTTTCTGGGGTTTTTTTGGTATTGCTTTTAGATCGCATTTCAAAAGAATCCAGCAAAGTTTTTGAAGATGTCCTTGAAAGTTTCTATTCAATCGACTGTATTAAATCCCAGTTTGAAGCTTGGCGTTCAAAGTACTACATGTCCTACAAGGATGCGTATATTGGCCTTTGTTTGCCAAAGTTATTCAACCCCCTTATAAGGCTGCAGCTTCTTACTTGGACTCCACTTGAAGTGAGTGGCTTCTGTCACTATTAGAAAGCATGGTTACTGGGTAATTTTAATCTCAAAGCTAAAGGTGTAAACTTAAAGTATTTTTCTTTTTTTTAATTTATTTTTTTTATTTTGGTATCATTAATATACAGTCACATGAGGAACATTGTGGTTACTAGATTCCCTCCATTATCAAGTCCCCGCCATATACCCCATTACAGTCACTGTCTGTTAGCGTAGCAAGATGTTATAGTCACTACTTGTCTTCTCTGTGCTATTATGCCTTCCCCATGCCCCCACTACATTATGTGTGCTAATCGTAATGCCCCTTTTTCCCCTTCTCCCTCCCTTCCCACCCACCCTCCCCAGTCCCTTTCCCTTTGGTAACTGTTAGTCCATTCTTGTGTTCTGTGAGTCTGCTGCTGTTTTGTTCCCTCAGTTTTTGCTTTGTTCTTAATGCTCTACAGATGAGCGAAATCATTTGGTACTTGTCTTTCTCTGCCTGGCTTATTTCACTGAGCATAATACCCTCTAGCTCCATCCATGTTGTTGCAAATGGTAGGATTTGTTTTCTTCTTATGGCTGAATAATATTCCATTGTGTATATGTACCACCTCTTCTTTATCCATTCATCTACTGATGGACACTTAGGTTGCTTCCATTTCTTGGCTATTATAAATAACCTGCGATAAGCATAGGGGTGCATATGTCTTTTTGAAACTGGGCTGCTGCATTCTTAGGGTAAATTCCTAGGAGTGAAATTCTTGGGTCAAATGGTATTTGTATTTTGAGTTTTTTGAGGAACCTCCATACTGCTTTCCACAATGGTTGAACTAGTTTACATTCCCACCAGCAGTGTAGGAGGGTTCCCCTTTCTCTGCGTCCTCGCCAGCATTTGTTCTGATTCTTTTCTGTGTTGGCCATCCTAACTGGTGTGAGGTGATACCTCATTGTGGTTTTAATTGGCATTTCCCTGATAATTAGTGATGTGGAGCATCTTTTCATGTGCCTGTTGGCCATCTGAATTTCTTCTTTGGAAAAGTTTCTGTTCATATCCTCCACCCATTTTTTAATAGGGTTATTTGCTTAAGCAAAGTATTTTTCAAAGAAGATAGGGCACAAGGCTATAATTGATACAGATTATAGCTGGGTATAATCTTAGGATCTTTCCTTTTCTGCTCCACCCCTTCTCAAGAGAGCTGCCTATTGCTTTTCAGTTTATATACAGTGTCTTTCTCATATGTTATGACATTGGGATATGACATGAATGAATAATAAGAACTTGGTCCTTGGATCCTAGAAAAACTTAGACCCTCATGGGAAAGCTCCATTAGACAGGCAGGAAGTGATGAGCTGAATTCAGTCAGTGGTAAGGCAAGTCGGGAGGATGAGACAAACTGATACATTTAGGAGGTAGAATTGTAGGTCCTGTTGGCCTGATATGTAAGGGAAGAGACTAGAAGTGAGTTTTGTATCTGTTCGTGTTTAAAATGTGGTTTTGCATGTTATCAGAATGTGGATGGAGCCGTGAGCATGGATGAGATGGGCTTGGTTGAATGTTCTGTAAACTATATGAACAAGAGAGCTTATAGTTGAAGCCCTGGAAACAATTGAGAAACACATGAGCTCTGGGAAGCATTCAGCCCATGGCTCCGGTTGCTCTTTGCCAGACCTTGCAGAATTTCTCCCTGTGCATATGTCTCAGTGTTCAACAAGGGCTCAAGAGACTTATATGCACTTGGGAGTTGTTTTTCTGTGTAGCTCCTCATCTGTCCCATAGCTTCCAGCTGTCTCAGCCTCCCTGAACTCAATTTGTCTCCTCAACTCAGCAAAACTGCTCTGCTTGTGATCCCCCATCCTGCTCTGTTCTGACAGGAGTGCTCTCATTTGATTCCTCCTTGCAGGAGTCATGGTCCCATACTGCCTATGGTCCATTGTCTGAAAATAGATGTTTCGTGTACTTTGTCCCATTTTTAGTTGTATGACTGAAGCTAAATCCATCTCCTGTTACTCTTCTCATGCCTAGAAGCAGAAATAGCCATTATTTTAAATGTCTAAGTAACCTTTAAAATATTTTCTAGGCAAAATGTCGTGACTTTGAGAATATGCTGTGGTTTGAATCTTTGCTGTTTTATGGTTGCGAAGAACGAGAACAAGAAAAAGATGACGTAGATGTTGCACTATTACCTACCATTGTGGAAAAGGTGATTCTTCCTAAACTAACGGGTAAGATTTCTGAATTGAACATTCAGACATACTGGGTTTCTGAAATCTGTTTTTAAGTTTTTAATTAGAGTATATTTCCTTATAGAAGTTACATTAAAAATGATAAAGTAAGTAATCACCAGGCCCAGAGATGGCTAAAGGGTGGACATCTCTTAACCTGGAACTTGGAGACCACCTTCAGGTGGGCCTGGAGGTGGGGCAGTAATTAATCCACAGGTGAATTTTAGAGACTCTCAAAAATTGTCTGAAGCAAAACTGAATACATAGTTGGAGGTATGCATTTTTCTGAGGAGTATTTTCATTACTTTCTTCAATTTCTCAAAAAGATAGGCATCATTGATACAGGAACCTATGTAAAATATTAAAAATAACTTTCAACTTTAGGTAGAAATTTTTTTCTCCTTGCCCATCTTTTCTTTTTAATTGGAATAAAGTTTGTGTAATATTATATTGGTTTCAGATGTACAATATAGTGACTCAGTATTTATATACATTACTAGATGCTTGCCATGGTAAGTGTAGTTCCCCCTGTTAATGCCTAGATATTACAATATTATGGTTATATTTTCTATGTTGTATTTCTATTCCTGTGACTAATTTTTTTTAGAATTTGCAGTTTGTACCTCTTTATCCCCTTCACCTATTTCACTCATCACTAATTCCTCCCAATGGTATCCAGTTGTCTGTTGTTCATATTTATGGATCTGGTTCTTTTTTGTTTTGTTTTTTAGATTCCACATATAAGTGAAATCATGGTATCTGTCTTTCTCTGTCTGACTGACTTTACTTAGTGTGATGCCCTCTAGGTCTGTCCATGTTGTCACAAATGGCAAGATTTCCTTTTTTTTTTATGGCTAATATTCCATTGTGTATATACACATCTTCTTTACCCATTCATCTATTGATGGGTCCTTGGATTGCTTCTGTATCTTGGCTATTATAAATAATGCTGTAGTGAACATAGGTGTACATATATCTTTTCGAACTAGTGATTTTGTTTTCTTCAGGTAAATTCCCAGAAGTAGAATTGCTAGGTTGTATTGTATTTCTATTTTTAGTTTTTTGAGGATCTCCATACTGCTTTCCATAGTGGCTAGTGGCTGCACCAATTTACATTCCCACCAGCAGTGTAAGATGGTTCCCTTTTTTCCACATCTTCACCAACACTTGTTATTTCTTGTCTTTTGGCAGTAGCCATTCTGACTGGTGTGAGGTAATATCTCACTGTGGTTTTGATTTGCATTTTCCTGATGATTAGTGATGAGCATCTTTTCATGTGTCTGTTGGCCATCTGTATGTCATAAGAAGAATGTCTGTTCAGGTCCTCTGCCCATGTTTTAATTGGATTTAGAAATTCTTGATGTTGGGACAGCACCTCCTAGGATACAGAAATCCTTTTTTCTCCCAATTGTTATCATCACTGAGTAGCAGAAAATAAGAGGAATCTATCCCCTCTCCACATTTTCCTAAAATGCCCAACATTCTCAGAGTTAGGACAAAAAAGGCTGAAGCTTATACTCTAGAGAGAGAAAAAATAAAAAAAAGTGTCAGGACTGGCATTTATAAGTTGAGGACTGCGTGACATCAGATTTAAGTCAATTGCAAATTTACTTCTGTATCTCAGCACATCCTTTTTTTTTTTAATAGTGATAGCTGAAAATATGTGGGATCCTTTTTCTACAACACAGACTTCAAGAATGGTTGGAATTACACTAAAATTAATAAATGGATATCCTTCAGTAGTGAATGCAGAAAACAAAAATACACAGGTAATTTAGTATTTATGAAAGGTTTTTTTTTTACCCCCTCTCCTTTTGAAAATGAGCAATATTTCAGAGAACAAATGGTTGTGTTCTAAACCAGCCAGAAAATTTGGTTTTCCTCCTTGGGTATCTGGTCCTTTATAGCCTGAAATACAGAAAATTTGCGATAGCAATTTCCAGTTCTAAATTTCTCCATGGAAGGATGATGGTATCAGTCTAGGTAGCCTCTTCATTGTACTCTTCTCCCACAGTCCTTACCACCCTGCCCCCTCTCCCTCTGGAATTAATCAAACATCCCCTTAGGAACTGCATGTTTTAAGAAAAAAGAAAAATGTAAAACTACTAGAATGGGTACCAGTTGATTTAAATGCTAAAACATTTAAAAAGCATATAAACAACTAAGTGTTACTTTATAACTAGTTTCTAAACTTCAAATCGCTGCCATCCTGCTGCACATTCTTACGAGCTCTTAGACACGGAAAAGGTGTGCTTTGTCTTTGTTATATTGTCATTTACCTCACTTTGAGAAGAACTAGATTGTGTGTCTCATCTTAAATCTTTATACCATAGATTAAGGGGTTGAAACTTTTCTAAATGGCTTTATTGCTTGATAATTAATGAGGGATGAACCAAGAGTAGTAAGTATTCAAGACCTTAGACCTTCAATGAGGAAAGACAAACATTTGAGAAGACAGTTCACTCAAAATTGAATACTCAGTTATATGATTTGGAATATGGCTTGTTTTTATTCTTAAAATTTAACTTTAATCCTGTTATTAAACTGTGTGATCTGTTTTTAACTCTTCAGGTGTACCTAAAAGCACTTTTATTGAGAATGAGGAGAACATTAGATGATGATGTATTCATGCCCTTATATCCTAAAAAGTAAGTAACTTCTAAGAACATTAAAGGTGATTATATTCTCCTTTATCTTCAGAGAAGCTTTTTAAATTTTGGAAAAGCTAAAGGTAGTTTAAAATATAAACTTTACCCATGTAGTGTAAACCTGTAGCCCAGACAGACTACCTTAGTGGAGAAATTGTTCCCTTAGGCAGAATAAAGCAAAAAATACTCTTTGTTCTCCCTTAGTCTTGCAGAGTAAATTTCTACAACGTTTTAAACTTACTGTCTTCTGAAATACAGTTCTTTGAAAATTTGAAAAATATAATTCTTCTGTTCACCTATTTTACTTGCAGAAATCGTTTCTTCTAGGAATCAGCTGGCACGTACATAGAAAACATTTGATCATGGTTGTTTCTCTTTTTTCTTAGTGTCTTGGAAAATAAAAATTCTGGGCCTTATTTGTTTTTTCAGCGACAGTTTTGGTCTTCAGTTAAGGTATGTGTCTGTAGGCTGTTCAAAAAGAATCAGGTTTTGTTTGATTTCATATATTTTGAGAAGCAGTTTAATATTTGGTTAAGTAACTCCATAGGCTTAGGCCTTTGTCTATATAAAAAGTCTCCATTTCACAAACTAATTTTATTCTAAAAGTTTATTCATGTTTGATATTTCCACAGGAGAAGATAAATTCTGAGATCCAAAATAAGGTCCAAGCTAGTATACAAAATGCTTTACTGGACCACGGCTCATTTATTCAGCAAATAGAGTTCTAGGTACTCTTGCAAGTTGAGGGATATAGCACTGACTAAGACCCAAGTGAAGCCTTCATACAGTTTATGATCCAGCACAGTTTACAGATCACGAACAAGTAATCACGTGTGATGAGTTAACCAGAAGTTGAAGATAGTTTGGGAGCATATGACAAGGGGCACAGAGACCTTGACTGCTGAGTCACGGAAGATCTTCTCTCCTGAGGAAATGGTATTTTTAGGCTCTTAGACCAGAAGAATCAATAGGAGTTGGCCCTGAGCACGGTACATTAGAATCACTGAGGAAAGGCAGGGATGGTTAGACTTAGGGGAATAAGCAGCCCAGATGTTACAGGAGCTATAGTTACTTAGAGACACGTTATCACCAAAAGCAAGATGTGGAACACTTCGAATGACTCCCAGAATTCCCCATACCCTTTTGTAGCTAAGCCCAGCCCTGCACCCTGGCAACTCCTCTTTATTGTCCGTGGTTTTCTCTGGGAGAATGTCTTACGAGTGGAATTAGATACTAGTTAGCATTATGCACTTTGATTTATCAGTGTTGGCATATGTTATTGGTTGATCATTCCTTTTTATTGCTAGGTAGTACTCTATTCTATGGTGGATATACCACAGAATATATTGGTTCGGTTTGGTTTAGTTTTTATTCATTCTCCAGTTGAGGGCCATTGGATTGTTTCCAGTTTAGAGTGGTTATGAATAAAGCTTCTGTAAGTATTTGCATGAAGGTTTTTTTCTGGGTTTAATAAGTTTTCATTTTACTTGGGTAAATACCTAGATGAAGCTATTTTACAAACCAACAGTACATTAGTGTTTTAGTTATTCACTTAATTCTGCATTCTCACCTCACACTACACTTAGTACAGTCATTTTTCTTTTTAAGTCATTTTAGGTGTGTAGTGGTATCTTGTTACTATTTTACATGCCTTTCCCTAATGACCAGTGATGCTGAGCATGTTTTTGTGTGCTTATTTACATTTGTATATATTCTTTAGTGAAGTATATGTTCAGATCTTTTGCATTTTTAAAAATTGGGTTTTTATTGAACTTTGAGTTCTATATTCTGGATACAAGTTCTTTATGAGATTCAGATTTTGCTGAGTTCTTTTTCCCCCCCAGTCTGTGGCTTGTCTTCATTTTCTTAACAGTCTTTCAAACCCCAGAAATTCTTTGATGAAATTCAATTTACCACTTTTCCTGTTACAGATTGTGCTTAAGGTGTTGTATCTAAGATATCTTTGCCTAACCCGAGATCACAAAATTTTCTCCTTTCTTCTAGATGTTTTATAGTTTTGAGTTTTAAGTCTATGATCCATTTTGAGTTAATTTTTATATAGAGTGTGACGCCTGAATTTAAGTTGATTTGCTTCAGCATTGTTTTTGGAAAGACTATCCTTTCTTTATTAATTGCTTTTGTAACTTTGTCAAAGATTAGTTGATATGTGGGTCATGGAAGGGGTTTTAAGCAGAAAAGTGACATGAACAAATTGTCATTTTTAAGATTACTCTGCTGCGGTGTAAAGTAGCTAAGGATAGTAATAAAATGAGAATTAGTAATTAGTATATATTTACTGTGTGCCAAAAACTGTGCCATACCCTTTGTGTAGATGATCTTTGGAATCCTCATACCAGCTCTTTGAGATAGACACTATTACCCTCACTCTTCTGATAGGACAGTGTGGCACAGAATAACTTGCCCCAGGGTCACTCCTTTGTAAAGTGGTAGAGGTGGGAGTCTGACATAAATGGAGCAGCTCTTCTCAACTGTGGTCCTGGGAAAGAATTAATACCTAAGGCCCTAAGGCACCCTTTGTGTATAATGAATTCCTTTCTTTACTGTGTATCTGGAATAGTGTCTAGGTGCATCTAGCTGTGTACCAACCTGGAGCAATGTAAGTTAGGAGTCCCTCAAATCATTTTCTGTAGGTAGGTTTTAGTTCTGTCACAGAACCCTGCTTGAGAAGGGTTACTCCAGAGCTCAAGCTCATAACTACTGGAGTAATTTCAGGATCTAGAAGAGATGATGGCAGCTTGGATTGGGGGTGGGGGGATAGCAGGGAAATGGGGAGAAATGTACAGAGTGGATGGAGGCGGGGCCAAACAACTTGAAGGAAAGGTCAAGAATGACGGTAAGAATTAGCACTTTGCCCAATAGTACTTTCTGTTTTGATGGACAATACAATGTATCTGCACTGTCTCATACAGTAGTCACTAGCTCCTTATGGCAGTTTAAATTTCAGTTAATTAATTATGCATTAATTAAAATTTAAAAATCAGTCCTCAGTCATTCTAGGAAATACTTGGACTCTTTAAAACTGCTTATTATTACTTATGTAGTATAAACTTAATTAGTACTTATTAGTATAAACTGTAAGACATGGTCCACTGTATTTCATAAGGTGCTTTACTATGAAACTAATTTCCCTGGTATTTAAATGCTTAAATTGCTTCTCAGTCATAGTTTTTTCCTTCTAAAAAAGCCAGATGTATAGAAAGATCAGATTAGTGGTTGCCAGAGGTGGAGCATTAGGGGTTAGGTGTAGGGAGTTAAAAGTTACAAACTTCCAGTTGTTAGATAAAATAAGTTCTGAGGATGTCACGTGTAGCATGATGACCCTAGTTAACAGTACTGTATTGTATATTTAAAACTTGATAAGTTCTCATGACAAGGGGAAAAAAATATTGTAATTATATGAGGTGAGCGATGTTAACTAAACTTACTGTGACAATCATTTCACAATATATATCTATATCAAATCATATTGTACATCTTAAATTTATACAATGTTATATGTCAATTATATAAATAAAACTGGGGAAAAATTTTTTTCTCTTTCTAGCTATTAGGGAATTTTCTTCAGTGGTATGGCATTTTCTCGAATAAAACTCTTCAGGAGTTATCGATAGACGGTTTGTTAAATAGGTACATTCTCATGGCTTTTCAGAATTCAGAATATGGAGATGACAGCATCAAAAAAGCCCAAAATGTGAGTTAAATGACACATAGTTTTTTAAGCACATAAATTAAAGTGAATTAAGTTTTCTTTGTTTGAAGAGAGATTTGAGAAGTTTGTGAAAACCCCTTTGATTATTGAACTTGTCATGTTGATAGTTTGCTTCCCAGGTAATTCCAAACCCCTTAGCATTTTTTACACAACAATTTGTACTATTATATATGTGTATGTATATCCTCCTATACATCTTTCTGTATCAGTTTTTTCATAGATATTAACACTTTTAATGGCAGGGTAATATAGAACATTTAAATGAGTGCTATTTTGAGTGATAAGCCTCTTTTCTCATTTAAATAATTTAATATTTGTTTTCTACTTTATATACATTAGTTAACACAATTTGATCCTTTTTAAAACTATTGTTTAACAATCACAAAATTAAAATGTACAACTATAGAGTGTTTTTTCCATTAACCATGTTAGACTAAGTCTCTGTGACACCCCCACCATCCTTAAGTACTTTTGTGTCTATTTCCTATAAACCTGGATATTATATGTGATTACAATAACCATTAACATTAGAAAATTAACATTTATGTGACTGTCACCTAATCCTTAGATCCCTCTTCAAGGTTTGTCAGTTACCTCAGTAATATCCATCATTGGCAAAAGAGATTTTCAGATCATCCTTTGCATTTAATTTTCATGTCTCTTTATCTCCTTTAAGCTGGAAGAGTTCTTCAGTTTTTCCTTGACCTTCCTTACTTACTCTGACACTTTTGAAGATGTCTGCCAGCATTTTTTTTGTAGAATGACCCTTAATTAGGGTTTGTGTAATAATAGTCTCTGATAATTACATTTAAATTCTGCATCTTTGACAGGAATTCTCTCAAGTTTCATTTAGTGAGAGTCCCTTCAGGTCGACTTCTGTGACCTTATGTGCTTTCATTTTGGGGATCACTTACTTTAGAGGCACATGATGTTCCAGGCTCATTGTATACTTGCTCCGCCCCAGTCCTGGAATCAGTCATTTCTCCAAGTATCCTTAGGTTCTTTAGTGGGGAATCTTCCTTACCTGCTTGAACTGACTTTCCCCAGTAAACTGCCCCCTCCCATGTGGGAATCAGTCTCACCGTGGCTAGGTTTTGTATGCCACCATGCCCTGTTCATCCTCCTGAGGCTCTTGTTCTTGCTACCTGCCTGGTGTGATGCTCTTTTCACCCCACTGTGGGCCAGCATGGCTCCCACTGCCAGTCTGGATGTCTACCAGCTGAATTGTTCAGGATGGGGAGGGGCTGCCATTTGATATTTATACTACACATGTTTTTGCATCAAATGCTGCTGATAAAAGAACAATTCAGTTCATTTAAGACTTCCTGAACCTGGAAAATGAAGCAATTGGTTGTCAATTTTATGTCCCTAATTTACTTAAATATTGGAGAAATGATTTATTTTTTGAGTGCCTATCTTGTTGAAGTTAAAAATTCAGATATATTCAGGTATATTTGTGTAGTTAATAAAATAAAGAGTATCCCTTCAAAGTAATTAGTTACATGCAACTCAGTAACAACTCTTCTAGTTAAATACATTATATCCATTATCTCGATTCAGCTTTTAGACAGTTTGATTTATTTTAGCTATTTTATGTTATGTTACATTTTTCTTCTTTTCTGTAGGTTATCAATTGTTTCCCTAAACAGTGGTTCATGAATCTGAAAGGAGAAAGAACTATTTCTCAGTTAGAAAACTTTTGTCGATACCTTGTACACTTAGCAGATACAATTTACAGAAACAGTATTGGATGCTCTGATGTGGAAAAAAGAAATGCAAGGTAATTATTTGTAATTATTTAATGAAACAGTGGTATAGAATCTTCAGTTGTCACATTTAGCATTATTAAAATGTTATAAGTAGAGACGTATTTTACTTTAAACTGTATATTGACTTAGTATTGGTAAACCAACCAAAAATACACATCATATTTCATTTTTGCAATTTCTACCTAATCTTTTTTCAGTATGTTATTTATTTAAAGGTATTAAGGAAAGATTTCTGGTAAGCTCCAGCCCTAAGGGGAATGAATGAATCGTTTCTCTGTCTCCTCTCCTCCCTTTAAGAATTGGGGAAATCTTAGAAATCTTAAAAATGTCATGGATCTTGGTCTTTGGAGAGTCATTATACAAATATAAACCCTAGAAGAGATAGATGGTTGCTGAAACCCAAAGTACAGTGAAGGTTCTATCCCAATTTTGGGATGTTCATATTGAGTTTTTCTGTGTCCATGTTGTGGGTTAAAGATAATCATTATTTTTGGAGAGCAGCTAATGCATATTTTTCATGGAGGGTTGCAGGGAAGGGATGACTAAATCAACCATTATCTCTTTTTGTGGACACTGTCTGGAATGTTCGTGTAAATTTTGGGATAAATTTCTAGCATAAAAAGTAAGTAATAATAATAACTAGTACAATTTCAAATAGAATTTCCTTCTTAAAGTTTCATTTCATATATTATTCCTAATGTCATAGTTTCATTTTTGTTTAGATGGCACCATTAGTCATATCCCTATAACAAAACTTCTTTTCCCTTATTTTCTTGAGAGAAAATTATGCTTTTCTTTTAAAATTAAAAGTAGAGTAGATAATAAAGTTTTAGTGGTAAAACTCTCTTGGGGAAGTGATTTTGATTTATATTTTAATTTCATCCTTTGTGTCAATTTGGTGTTGGTTGTTACTTATTGGCACTAATGTTCTCAGCGTGTTTTTTTTCACCAGATTATACTTTTTAAACTTTTACATATATTTAGGAGTTAAATATCAACAAACAATATTTACTTTTCTACAGAAAAGAAGTTTAGCAGCTATTTAAGCACCTGCTGTGTGCAGTGCACATAAAATTGGTTCTACATGGGTTACAAAGTTTTACAAATTAGAATCCTTTCCTAAGAGGTCCTCACTATAGTTTTTTTTTTGGTATCATTAATATACAGTTACATGAACAACATTGTGGTTACTAGATTCCCCCCATTATAGTCACTGTCCATCAGTGAAGTAAGATGCTATAGAATCACTACTTGTCTTCTCTGTGCTGTAACTGCCTTCCCAATGCCACCCCCCTACATTGTGTGTGCTAATTGTAATGCTCCTTATTCCCCTTCTCCCTCCCTCCCCACTCACCCCCACCCCAGTCCCTTTTCCTTTGGCAACTGTTAGTCCATTCTTGTGTTCTGTGAGTCTGCTGCTGTTTTGTTCCTTCAGTTTTTGCTTTGTTCTTAGCCTCCACAGATGAGTGAAATCACTTGATACTTGTCTTTCTCCGCCTGGCTTATTTCACTGAGCATAATACCCCCTAGCTCCATCCATGTTGTTGCAAATGGCAGGATTTGTTTTCTTCTTATGGCTGAATAATATTCCATTGTGTATATGTGCCACCTCTTCTTTATCTATTCATCTACTGATGGACACTTAGGTTGCTTCCATTTCTTGGCTGTTGTAAATAGTGCTGCGATAAGCATAGGGGTGCATATGTCTTTTTGAAACTGGGCTGCAGCATTCTTAGGGTAAATTCCTAGGAGTGGGATTCCTGGGTCAAATGGTATTTCTATTTTGAGGTTTTTGAGGAACCTCCATACTGCTTTCCACAATGGTTGAACTAGTTTACATTCCCACCAGCAGTATAGGAGGGTTCCCCTTTCTCCGCATCTTCGCCAGCATTTGTTGTTCCTATTCTTTTCTGTGTTGGCCATCCTAACTGGTGTGAGGTGATATGTCGTTGTGGTTTTAATTTGCATTTCCCTGATAATTAGCGATGTGGAGCATCTTTTCATGTGCCTGTTGGCCATCTGAATTTCTTTGGAGAAGTGTCTGTTCATATCCTCTGCCCATTTTTTAATAGGGTTATTTGCTTTTTGGGTGTTGAGGCATATGAGTTCTTTATATATTTTGGATGTTAACCCCTTGTCAGATATGTCATTTACAAATATATTCTCCTATGCTGTAGGATGCCTTTTTGTTCTGCTGATAGTGTTCTTTGCTGTATTCACTATAGTTTTATAGAGTAGAAGAGACAACTAATAATGTCAGTTGTGTGCAGTTTCTCACAAGTGGTTCAAACTAAAGGTTAAAAGAGTCATTCTTAAAGTGGTTGCTGGACCAACAGCATCAGCATCAGGTGGGTGTTTTGTTAGAAACACAAATTCTCAGGCCCAACGGCAGACCTACTGAATCAATTCTGGGGGTGGCGCCTGGTGATCCATTCTTTAACAACCTTCTAGGTAATTGTGATGTTTGCTAATGCATTTCTCAGAATGACTTCTAGCTGGGGTGATACCGAAGTCAGGTTATGCTTTACTGGTGAATTTTGGAGGAGAGGATATTATGTTGGATCTTAACAGGTTGGCGGTAAATATGCACATATAATTTGTGTTCCAGGTATATTCTCAAAACCAGGGACATTGGTTTGGGAAGGAATGGGAGGTAAAGCTCTAAAGTAATTTGGCAGTAGATTGCTGTCTTTCCTTTCTAGATATTAATGAAAAAATTGCTGATCTGAATGAAATTTGTTTTTTTTTCATTTTTTTATTAAGGTTTTGATACACACTCTTATGAAAGGTTCACAAGAAAAACAATGTAGTTATTACATTCACCCTTATTATCGAGCCCCCCCATACCCCATTGCAGTCACTGTCCATCAGTGTAATAACATGCCACAGAGTCCCTGTTTGTCTTCTCTGAGCTACACTGTCTTCCCCGTGACCCCAGAGGGTTGTTTTTTTAATGGGTTCTCGGTTACCAGGTTAATTGTTTAAGCATATACAAGTTTTGTTTTATATGGATAAATTTTTTTCACACGCTGTAGCTTGCTTATCTGTTTTCCTTCTTTAAAAATGTATGCTTGAATCACCATACTATTACTCATTTAATTGTAGATTAATGATATCAAAATAAACTTATAAAAAAATAAAACAAGAAAAAAATGTATGCTTGAAAAAAACTGACTGCAAAACCCCCAAAATGTTTAAAAAGTCCAATAACAAATTTTCTCTTAAAGACTTTTATACTAAGTAATGAGATGCTGCTACATTTTTTTCTCTTTTAGGGAAAACATAAAACAAATAGTAAAACTTCTTGCAAGTGTTCGCGCTCTGGATCATGCTGTGTCTGTTGCAAGTGACCACAATGTGAAAGAATTTAAGTCTTTGATTGAAGGAAAATAGATCTGGGAGACAGAAAAAAAGCCTGTTTGCTTTA
Source organism: Smutsia gigantea (assembly GCA_032199065.1). Taxonomy (NCBI): domain Eukaryota; kingdom Metazoa; phylum Chordata; class Mammalia; order Pholidota; family Manidae; genus Smutsia; species Smutsia gigantea. Next base: position 214,702 of record JAVSCE010005732.1, on the reverse strand, counting down.
ATATCATTCCTGATGTGTAAATTTTGTATATATGTAAAGTTTCTTAAACTGTAAAATACCGATTCTTGTTTTAATACAGAGACATTATTAATATTCAATACTGTGTCCTTAAAGGCGATTTCTTCAGAATGAAAGGAATTCAGATTATTTCTAGGAAGTCAATGAATGTTTTCCTAACTGCCTGTCATACTTTGTTTACAGAAGTATTTTATATGGTCATACAGATTAACCCTCTCAGTTGTTTTCAGTAAACGATGTGTGTAGTATAAATTGTATAATTATGCATATATATTTATACCACCATGGAGTTACTTTCACACTGGAAATGTGTGGTGTATTTCTACAGAATAAGCCTTTTAAACAGCAGAAAATTATTCAGTAGCAGATTGCTTAGGGAAATTAACCACACTGTTGCAACAAAAGAGCTGGAAAGTGACTGAAGTGTTCACCACCTTGGGTTAGCAGTTGCTGTCTCTGCACCTGTGCTGCCTTAAACTTGAGAGGTGAGTGTGGAGTTAGTCACTGGGTGAAAGGTAAACCTTCTTCCTTGAATTCAGCATTGCAGTCAAATGTGGGTTTAATGTAAACTCTAAATAATATATGCAACATAGGATTTTGAGAAGAACATAGAAGTTTAATTTTTGGAAATAGACCCACACATTAACTGCATGATTTGGGGCTGACCAACCTGTCTCATTCATGATTTTATTCCCTGAGCAGCTTACAAAAATATATGAATTTGAATTTTAGTAGTCTTTCATTATATTTAAAATCCCACATATGTGAGTTACATATGCAATAAAGAATAGGTCTTGCTGAATAGCCACACCTAGGCAATTAAATATCCATGGTCTTCTATAATGTTTATATCATGTTGTAAATATTCAGAGAACTTGTTTTAAAGTTTATGCTTTCTGATTCTGTGATTTTCAAAGAGGAACTTTTTGGAAATTAAGGACAATTGTTTGATAATTATATATGTAATTAAGCTTTAGCCAAGCATTAAATTAATTTTTAAATAGATTCTTTGTTGTATTTTGCTGGCAATCAATTTTAGAGCATATCAAATCACTCTTATAGCGGGATTATTAGCATGGGTATCCTTGGTCAAGTCAAATAATATTTAAAACAGTGTCTTGCACTCTGATTGTTCTGTCATTTTTACCTGTTTGTAGGAACATTGCTTATCCCTACATATTCACTCTGAGTGGATTTTTTTGTTATACCTTAATAGCCTACTAAATGGAATTAAAATAAGAACACTTATTCTCAATTTCAATGGAATAAAACCTAAACGTGTCATATATATGATATGCACACCATTTGTGCCTTAAATTTCTAAATTTCTAAACACATTACACCGATTACTTTTCATACATCTGCTTTTAAGGACTCCTGCGGTAAATCCTGAGGTTTTTTATCTTATGAAATTCATCAGGCTATTTTGGTTTCAGGAATGGGCTTGAACACTGCACTAGGACCTTAATGTAAGGTGAATTTAGCATAGAACAAGTGGTTCTCATCTCAAACCAGAAAATGTTCATTCTTGAAATAGCTAAAGGACATCCTTTCTGATGACAGGAATTGCAAAGACAACTTCAGAAGGTGACATTTTAGCTGAAAGTTTTGTCTTTTCAGTTTTTCTTTTGGAGCAATCTTCTGAATGAACTCCCAAAATAGGTGAGGAAGGTTTTGAAAAGGAAAGTTATTTTATTGAGACAAAATAAATCACAATCATAAGGATTGATTAATATTATTGCATCAGATGTGTTTGGTGCACCACTTATACCCCTGTTAATGTCCTGGTGTCCCTACTGCAACCATCTGCAACCCTGTCCAAGGGCTTTCTTTTGGCCTGTGCAACAGACTTGAGTGTCAACCAGATAACGTCCCCAGGAGCAGCCCTCCAAAGGGAGAGGGAGCATGAGGACAAATACCCAATAGTTTGCGTCCTCTGGGGAACAGTCACTGAGATGGCATTAGATACTCAAGAGATTTATTGGGGGTGAATGACAATGAGGGGAAAGGAGAGGGAGGCTGGAGAAGGCTGGAAGACCTGAGAGCTGAGAGATCATGAGGCAGGTGTGACCTCTGGAGAGAGGGAATTAGGGAAGATCTCAGACGCTGTGCAGTTGTAAGAAAGTTTCAGCAAGGCTGACAGAGTCCTCAACCCAAAGTCATGATTCTGACATTTCATGTATCCAGGAGCCTGCCCGCCTTTGTCTCCCCACCATGCTCATTGGGGAGCATGGCCTGGTGTAACCATGGATCTTTGTAGATGGGGGAGGCATGATTACATGTCTGCCACACCAACTTTCTGATCTTGGATAGGAAAACAGGTATGTTTCCTGTCATCTCCGGGAAAGCTTCAGTGGATTTAAGCAGTTGCCTACTGTGATAACCACATCACCCAGAATTGACCAAAAATTCCACAAGTTTTACAGCATGTACCTTCCTCGTAAGAATATACTAGCATAGAATTTCCTAATTTTTTTTTAAAGCTAGGTTTGTTGAGGTATAATTTGTAAACAGTAAAGTTTACCCTTTTAAAGTGTTCACAGTTCAGTGAGTTTTGACAAAGGCCTAATTTTGTTTTCAAATGCCAGTTTCCCTTGAAATCATTATATCCTGAAAATGTCCAAATGTTGTAGAGCTGTAAAATACAATATGAAAATGTAAGTTGCTACATTGTAGTAGTTCTTTATGGTTAACAGAACTTGTCCCTAACGTGGTAATACCATATAAGAAAGGGACTGTTGCCATTCACGATTTTGACATTTTGATCTCCTTTCAAGTAAATGAAAATGAGAACAAACACTAGAATTTCTACATTTAGTGAGAACAGTGAAGTATGTCTGAGTGTTTAGGAGGCCTTATCCTTCGGTAATGCTGTCATTGTCCAAAGCATTTTGGAGACTGCCCTCCAAACTGAATTGAAACTGTCTATGGATATTAGGTTCACAGCTGCTTAGAGTGGCTTTAGACCACACAGCAAAGGCTAATTGGCTAAAAATCGTTAAATAGAATTGGTATTGTGTGCAATGTTGACTGTCCCCCAGCCTGCTTCTGGACCTCCAGGCCTCAATAATTTGAACTGGCTTTCCCATCAGCCCTAGCTTCAGCAGAAGTTTAGAGTTTAAAATCGTCCAGTATAACAGGAATGTGTAGCACAGCGTTTCATAGAATATATTATATACTAAGGTCCCCTAGTTCTGGACTCTTAGTTAAGAGATCTTTAGGAAAATGTACCATGTAGTCCTGTGCTTGATGATTTAAAACACATGGTAAATGATAAAAGGTTTGACGAAACCTGTAGAAATCATTTTAAGCTACTTTACAAAAGCACTTTGACCATGAACTTACCTTTTACATAAAACGATGGATGTTGAAATTCCAAAGGCTGCTTAGGAACCAAAAGCCAAGTTGAAGAGTGAACATCCTACAACTCTAATCTCAGTAAGGCTGAGCCCTCCGTGGCTCTGGTATTTTGATTAGTCAGTCCTTGTATATTGAAACAAACTCCTTCACCCGAGCTCTCTTGAGTCGGTCTCTTGTTCCAAGTGAAAACTGTCTCACACAAGTTCCTGGTTTGTTCAGTGGCAGTTTCCTTACCTGTGATATGTATGAGTCATTTTTCATCTTTGGAGTCTTAGTTTGATTTTATTCTCACAATGATTCTGCTTTCAAGGTTTACTATATTTTCTACTTAAAAGATTTCCTCGTTTCCAGTATAAAATCTTGTCCTTCACTCCTTACTATGAACTTACTCAAAGCAAATAGTTAATGCTATTTTTACCTACTCTTGTGTTGCCCCTCAAGACCAGTTTTCTTCCTGACGAGCCATCCCTTCCTATGTACTAATAGAACTCTGTAAATCCTGATAAAAAAAATTAGCTCTAGATTAACCTGAAAAAAAGCTATTAAAGATAATAGTTTTAATAAACTAAACTGGATTAAGCTATATATATTCCCCAAATTTGCCAAATGTTTAGCATTTTTGATAAAATCCAGGCTATAAGGAAAAGGAGAGCCTATTAACTAATTCAAGTGTCAAAATTCACAGTCTTGTAGCATATGGTATAGTTTATGTCATTATTTGGGAGTCATCAGTTATTTCTAAATCCTAGCTGTAGTTTACTGGGGATATACTATTGGATTGGGTCATATATAGACACTGTTTATATTTTTGACTGATAGATATGGCAATTGCATGTTTCAGTCCAATACAGAGGATCTCCCCCATAGAAGCAATAATGTGGTCAAGAACCAACTGATTTAAAAATCAAAGTGTTTGCCTTCGGTTTGTTGAAGCTGTTGGGTCATATGTGAAACACCTACCTGGGGCTGTTTTGCTGATCTCAGTTCTCTCCTAATGGAAAGTCACATAAGCCTTGTATTAGTTGTCTGTGGCTGTTGTAACATATTGCCACAAACTGGGAAATTTAAAACAACAGAAATTCATTTTCTCATGGTTCTAGGGTCCAGAAATTTGGTATCAAGATGCTGGCAGTACTGTGCTCCCTTCCGAAGTTTAGGGGAGAATACTACTGCTCTCTTCCAGCTTCTAGCAGCTGTTGACATTTCTTGGCTGGTGGCCACATTGCTCCAGTCTCTACTTGTCTTCACATTGTCCCTGAGTGTGTGTGTGTGTGTGTGTGTGTGTGTGTGTCTCGTGTCCCTCTGTTGCCTCATAAAGACATTTGTGATTGCTTTTAGGGCCTACTCAGATAATCCAAATAATCTCAAAATTAATAATATCTGCAAAGACTTGTTTTTCACATAAATTAACATTCACATGTTCCAGGATTAGGATTTGGTTATCTTTTTGGGGTGGTATTTTGCAGCCTACCATAAGCCTCATTGCTCATTTTCAAGGATCAAGAAACTGTCTGTCCATCTTTGTAGGCCCTTAGGACCTCACTAAGAAGTTTGTGTATGCCATTTAACCTGTATTTTAAGTCAGCCCACCCCAAAGACGTAATTCGAATTTGGTTAAAATTTGTCTATTTTCAACTACTATAACACAGAAGTAAAGATAGGAAAGAGGGACAAGAAAAAAAAGGAATAACAATTTTAAAAAATCACTGGTAAAATGGCCCTTATGTTTTCAAACCCTGGGCATGTGCTTATTTTATGACTAAAATGTTATTTCGAAAGGATTTGTAAAAGCTGTAACCTTCTGACAACCCTAGGAATAAGAGGCCTGCTTACCTCCCCAGTTAAATTTGAAAAAAGCAGCAAGAAACTGACCCTCAGTCTCCTTAGTCCGAAATCAAATGTACAGGCAGAACACCTGATAAAAGAGCCTGGCACCTGTACTCCCATTTTGAGAAAGGAGGAGTTCCTAGTCCACCTACGGTGGGAGGGATCTTAGGTTTGGGGTGGGGAACTCTGGTTTCAGGTCCCAACTCCACTTGAAACTGAGTGATGTTTCACAACTTTTCTGGGACTCAGTTGTCATAAAAAGCAACTTCCAAGCAATGTATTCAACTGACATCTCTCCTGGAGGAAGCTGTAACCTTCCATGTGTTTTTCTGGTATGTAACTCTTCTTCATCATTCCTTCGGGGATATAAAGGCATAACTGAAAAGGCAAATAAGAAAAAAAATGCCATTCTCACCCACTTCCATTTAGTTTTCTCTGTCAGATGTAATCTCTAGTTGAAATAGAATTTCCTGGGGGTGGGGGAAAAAGCAACTGTGGACCAGTAGAGTATCAATATGAGTTTCATTTTGAGGCTTTTGTGAGTAACCACTACAAAGAGCAAAACAGTTTTCCTAAGGAGATTAATGAGAGATACCCTTGAACTAAACCCAAATATCTTTGCATATCTTCTAGAAAAGAAGTGGCTTTTCTAATGAATTATAACTACTTCAGTATCCTGAAACCAGGATGGGTCCAGCTTCTCAAAATCGGATGAAATGTTAAATTGAGCCACATAACAGCCTGGAAGGGGAAGTGATTTTGTGCAGTATGCCAAATATAAATTATGCTTTTGCTGTTAAAAGCAAGAACGGGAAGAGGTAAAGAAAAAGCAAAGGCGAGTGAAAATAGTTTCTCAGAGTGCTGAGTTCTTCAGGATTTCAATTCCTTTTGGCCCCATTGGCTTTAACTTCATTTCCATATTTAGGTCTATTATGTAGAAACAGAATGAGAAGTCCGTGGGACACACTGATATTAGCCAGGAAGTATGATTTGTTTAAAAATGAGGATAAGATGTAAGGGTTAGATACCTTTAGTTTTTATTCCATGATTGGCAAAAGCTATTTGCCATTCAGTGACAACTGTAGTTGCCTCAGTAACAGCCATGTCATGACTCAGCCCTGAGATTCTGGTTTTTGACTTCCCACGCTCCACCGTTTGTACAACTGAGCCCTTTGCTATCCTACTCCCGAGAGCTCCAGAACACACCGGAAGAAAAGGCGGCAAGCACAGTTGTTCCAAAGCAGGCCTTAGTTTTCCATCTGCTACCCAGACGCCAGAGTATGAAACTCGGCGCTGTTGGCGGAGAGACACCATGGACAGCTCTCCAGGCGCCGCCCGGATGGCCCCGCGCGTGACTGTCATGAGCCCTCTGCTCCGGCCGTCAGGTAGGGGGTGGTCCTGACACCCATCTTGGGCACGTGTCAATACCAACCCCCAAAGCCTTTCCCCAGAGTCCCTCCCTGGCGCCCACTTGGAGGGTTGGTAAACTGCAGAGGGGGGCGAGGGAGGCTGGATCCTCCCTCTTCCCGCATCCCCAGGGGTGGGATCTGCAGCTGCGGCTTGGGGGACACGCGGGCCGAAGTGAAGGTCATTGCGCGTGTAGGCGACAGGCAGCCCACCGGAGCCGGGCCCCTACAGGGCGCGGAGTGGGCGGGGCCCCACCCGTAAGCCCCGCCCCCCCGAACGTAAGGGGCGGTTCTTCCGCCCCCGGCTGCGGCGCAATGCGGAAGAGATGGGCCTGCTGGAGCGGAAGTGACGCTTCCGGCGGCTGTGGTAGCGGCGGTTGAGGGGGAAGGAGGAGGAGGAGCCGGAGGAAGAGGTGAGCAAGCCGGCGGGGGGCGGGGAGCGGCCGCGGCCAGACCCACCGGCAGCCTGGCGTGCCGGCGGACGTTTCCTGAGGCTGTCTCGACCGCCGCAGTCTGCGCGGGAACGGTGAGGGGCAACTGTGGTTGGCTTGGACATGCGGGGCGAGCGGGGTTGTACGGGGCCGCGTCCGGCCGGGGGCTGTGGTGACAGCGGCTGTCACCCTGTTCGCGGGAATGGACTCGAGTCGCTCCGGGCGCCGGGTCATCTCTTCTGGCGCATAATGGAGGGTTGGGCTGCTTGGCGGCCCCGTCCCCCTGGGAAGGAGCTACCTGCCCGGCCGCCGACTGCCCGGGACCCCCGAGGACTCCCAGTCGGGTCCTTTCCTCGAGTCGTGACTCGTCCCGGATGGCCATTCATATTTACGGGCTCCCGCCTGCGGTGCTTGCAGCCAGCGGTGGCCTGGGGCTGGGAGGGAGGCGGCGGTAACCTGTGCCGCTTCCCTTGCCCTTCGCCGCCGCCCCCGGGAGCGCTCGTCGGCTCGGATAATCCAGTCCCTCCCGCCGACCCTTAAGGGGCTTTGAACCGGCTTGGTTAACCTTCCCTCCCACCTCCTCTCCCTTCCCCACCAAGGGAACGGCAAGTTTCCGAATCGGTTCCCTTTCAACGTAGTGACAAATCCTGAAGCAGGAAGCTAATAAACAACTCCGAACAAAAATACGCTCAGATTTTTTCCTTTTGGTAAACAAAGTAAACGGGAAACTCATGTTAACCAAACTGTTCATGGACTGAGAGTGATAGAACCTTGCTTTGCCTTGAGAATTGGTAGCTCTTCCTGTTGCTTGTTGGTAAAATTGAGTGACGACTTATCTTTTGGAATAAGCCATTCTCTCCCTGAGCTCCTTTCTTTCTACCCCACCCCCACCAAAACCTGGCAGGGAGGGACTTCTGGATGGCTTGCAGTCCTTGCTGCAGAAGGAAACGTTAGCTTCATTTGTTTTGCTTTGCTTGGTTTTCACAGGGCTGCCTCTGAAGAGAGAAGAATGGCGTTCAGCAAAGGATTTCGGATCTATCACAAATCGGACCCCCCACCTTTCAGTCTCATAGTGGAAACTAGGCATAAGGAAGAATGTCTCATGTTCGAGTCTGGGGCTGTAGCCGTGCTCTGTAAGTCATCTGTTATAACCCAACTGATCATGGCTTCTGTTTTGATTTGAAATAATTCACATTCAATCATTTTTTAGAAAAGACCCTAAGAACCCCTTCACTGTATTTTATCTAACAGATTATGCTTTTATTTTCCTTTAATCAAACCTTAAATTTTCTTTTAAACTTTGGTTTTCTTCCCTGTGTCTTACTTCAGGTTTCTGTTGGGGGTGGGGAGAGATGCAGGCCTTGGTTATAGGTGTTTGTTTTTCTGGGTTCTTCTGTTGTTTCTAAAAGTAAAATTTTCTTTCCGGAGAAATTGTTAGTTTCTATCACACCACCTAAATCCATACAATGGCTTGCTTGACATTTTTGCTGAAATGAACAGAATTTCTTACAGACAGCTAGAGTTATGAACTTTAAGAGTATTTATCTAATATTTTTGGAATATTTTCATTACAAGAATTGAAAACTGATAAAATGAGATTTTGGCATATAATGCCAGTTTGGGGTTATTTGAAATGTGATTGTGTTTTTAAAGGCTTCCTAGTGAAAAAAGAAAACTACTTGTTCTTTTTCCTGTTTTTGCTGTGTTGGCATCAGTTTAATTACGGTCTTATTTTTGAAAATTGAAAGTAGTGGTGGAAAGTCATACTTACAAATATAAGCCCCTAAAAATTTTAAACTATTATGTTTTCTTCTAAAGTGTTAACCTGATCATAATACTCTAAAATAGCAAAATTTTATCCTGACTGGGGAAAAGGGTAGTGATGTAATGAAAAGCCTTAAACAAAATAACAATATATAAGCAATATACGTATTTTCGGTATATATGGGAACCTGGCTTGAGTGAGCAGGAAGGGGATATATGTGTTCTAAAACAAGTATTGATAATATGGGTTATATGCAATCAGTATGCACTTATTCAAAATGATTTTTATGCTTAAACCAAAATAGAACTTGCTGCAGTATTAATTTTCATAGCATATTTTTTCATACTACAAATATAATTCTTACTCGGATGAATTCTTTTTAAAAAATATGTGGGGATAAAGGGTTTGGTTTAGTATATGAAGTAATGCAACATCTTCCAGCTGCTTATGTTTTTTGGTGACATTACCTGATTTCCTAATCTGTCTAAATTCTAAAAGTTTCTTTAATTGTGGTTACTGGTAATAATAGGGAGTCATATTTTCAGCTACAAAGTATATATTATCTATAATTACTGGGATTATTGCTATACTTTTCAGGAAGCCTAAGTATAATGACGCTTCCACACCTCCAGCGGTCTTTTTTTATGCCAAATAATAGTCAAAAAACAAATTCCCTAAACCATCCATTTTGTCATTGACAGTCATTTTAAGGAAAAAAGTTATTTAAAATACTGTCTTAGCTATTTATTGATTCTATTTATTTTCATTAGATTTAGACTAAGCAGTTCTTTCAGGAGAAAAAAATATGAGTATTACTTTTCTTGGTAAAGCTAGCATAAGTGTGTATATAATCTCTTGGGTCTGTTATTAACTTTCCTACTATAAACTTTACAGTAATACTATTAAGAGCTAACAAACCTTTTTGTTAATCATATGACTTGTAAAATTAATTTGACATCCAATTTGGAGTGAGGCCAATTTGTGCTGTAAAGAGTTCATATTTAAAACCTGCACATTTTTTAATGTCTGTTGTATTCAAGAAACAGTGCTTGGAAAAATACTGAGGTGTTTATATCTTCAGCAATCCCAGCCCCTTGAATTTTAGTGCATCCTGTGTATTAATCTATCAGAAAAATCTTCTAAAATCATTTTTTATATTAAAGTATAACCCCATTTTTCAGTAAAATTAAGTTCAACACTCTCAACATGTCTTCAAGGCCTTCCACATTTTGGTCCCACCTTGTTTGTCCAGTGTTGATGTCCTTTAAGGAGACTCTAGTTTTTTCTCAGTGCTTTCCCAGAGTACCATGCTTTTTCCAACCTTCATCATGTTGTTCCTTCATCATTCTTCGAGACTACTAGAATGGTTTTCTCTACCTTTCCTGTCCAAGCCTGTCAGTCACAGCTCTTGAGAATCTGTCCTACACACCCACTGAAGCTCAGTTTTGTCTTTTCCTTCATTTCTCTAGTACTTAGTCTGTATAACAAGATGAACACTTTTTATGTGCTGTTTTTCTTGTTTTCTTTGTGCTTGTATGCAGGTGTTTTTCTTGAAAATACATGGTGAAAGTGACCCATGCAGGACTCAGTCTTCATGTACTGGAAGTGTATGATTTCTACAGGCTACAGTTATCCAGGCTTTAAAGAGTGAATTTTTAAAAAGTAGACATTTTAGGCAATACATATTGTTGAGGATTGGCAATCAGTTATCTTGGCTTATGCCAGAACTGTCATGAGATACCCAATATGAAGTCTTATCTTTCATATTTTAGCACATATCAAAAAATAGGGTGCAAATGAAAATAATCTCAGATCATGGATCCTCTTACGTACTGAGTGTCCATTAATCCAGCCTCAGAACTCTGTCTCTTTATGTTGATAGAGTTCTCAGATTAAATCAGTCATGATTCTGTCTTAATCAGTCAATTAGCCAGTGATTTTCAGCTCTGGCTGCATGTTATAATCATTTGGGGAGGTTTTCCAAATATGGTGCGTGGGTTCCTCCCCAAGAGAGATTCTGATGTAATTAGGTTGGGATAATCATTTCTGAGCATCATTTGTATAGGCCTTTCCATGACAGGTTCTGGAGTAACTTTTCTGACTTGCATATTTTATCCAAAATAACCATGTTTCCTAAATTTCAGCGCTATTGTTGTCTCTTATAGAGCTAATAATTGGTTTTCTTGAGACCTTCAGCCTGAACCAAGTGCTAATACTCCCTTAACACTTTTAACTTTTATTAGTGTAGTGCCTTTACATTATGTTGAACTGTGCTCAGGGTTCTGTGTTTGGGTGCTGTGGTCTGAAGAAGAGGCCCATGTTTTAGTAATCCTTGTATCCCTAGTACTTAGTAGGGTTTTACTCACACTTGCAGAATAAATAACTAAATTAGTGGCATGGGGGAAAGATTAACCCAAACTAGGTTACCAAGGTGATAAAAAATTACTTATTGCTTGAAAGTATGGTATCTTTTCCTCTAAAATTTATTTTCTATCATTTAAAGAATTGCTGTTTGATGGAACTGCTAATATAAAAGATAAATATACGTTGTTTGGATTTGTCACTGAAAAATCCTGTTGGAAATGACTGTTAACACATTATGAAGGAACTTCTGAAATGCCAGTTAAAAATGTGTGTGACTCTTACATATGACTTATTAACAATTTGTTTCAAAATTACTTTTCCTTAGATGGAAAATAATTTCATTATTGATTCTTTACATGTTTTCATTTGTTTTTTAAAAACTTCTGAAACTTTTTTTTTGGAGAAATTTTTTTTTTGGTATTGAAACATTCTTATTCTTAATAGTTAACATCTTAAATAATAGTTAACAAGCAATAACCCATTTTTTGTGTTACTCACCTTTGAAAATTATTAGTCCAGAAAAATGTTGAATTAAACTGAAATTTGATGTCTACGGAGCAATGGTTCAGTGTCGCAAATAGATTCTCTGTGACTAGTATACTGTGTATACTGTCTGGTTCAGTCTTACTTGTCTTTCTACAGTTACACACACAAAAAGATCATTACGGGGAAAGGACAAGTAGCCAGTCAGATATATACATTAAATTTACAAGCTACCTCATTATTTTACACCCCATCTCATGCTTTGGTAAAGGTGAATAATTTACTTCATAATTGTATCCTAAGTAGAAGATGAAGCAAAGAGAGGGTCAACCCAGGGGAAATGGAGGATGATTGTAAAAACAGAAGGTATGGATTAGTTGTTTAAAAGACGGGGATGTAAGGTGGTGATGCAAATTCCTAACTCTTAAAATTAGAGTTTTTTTCTTTTTTATACCACATGGTAGTATGATAGTAAGGATTAATTGCTTTTATCTGTCTAGTGGTAAGATTATTTTCAGGTTTTCCAAGTAGCATATTTTGAATCAAATCAGGACTCACATATCATGTACTTAGTAGATAGGAAGGTCAAATCATTTAACTCCGAACCTGCTTTTACCCAAGGTTACTTCTCTGAGTTTCTTTGAATACCTCATTTTTTTCTTTTGTTGTGGAAATATGAACCATAAAACTGAAGGACAGCATCAGTATGTTGTTCAGCCCTCCCCCCAGGTAATTCCAATGCACAATCCAGTTTGAGAATTACTCTTCCATGTTCTGGCATGCCTGTGAAGAGAATTTTGTACATATTTGCCTAGAAATACTTGCAACTTTATACTAAGAACCAGTGGCACTCAACCTTACATGTCCATTGGCAATATCTGGGGAGCTTTAAGAAAGCTGATACCAATGGATAAAGAAGATGTGGTACATATACACAATGGAATATTACTCAGCCATAGAAGAAAACATCCTACCACTTGCAGCAACGTGGATGGAGCTAGAGGGTATTAATGCTCAGTGAAATAAGCCAAGAGGAGAAAGACAAGTACCAAATGATTTCCCTCATTTGTGGAGTATAACAACGAAGCAAAACTGAAGGAACAAAACAGCAGCAGATTCAGACTCCAAGAAGGGACTAGTGGGTATCAAAGGGGAGGGGTGGGGAAGGTGGATGGAGAGAGAGGGAGAAGGGGATTAAGGGGTATTATGACTGATACACATAGTGTATAGGGGGTCATGGGGAAAACAGTGTAGCACAAAGAAGACAAGTAGTGACTCTGTGGCATCTTACTATGTTGATGGACAGTGACTGCAGTGGGGTGTGAGGGGTGACTTGATAATATGGGTGAATGTAGTAACCACAGTGTTTTTCATGTGAAACCTATATGAGTGTATATCATTGATACCTTAATGAAAAATTAATTAAATTAAAAAAAACCAAAAAACTAAAGGACAGTATTTTAGAGATCACTTTCACAGAATGTGAAGTTAAACTGCATATTACAAAGGAATAATAATCATGAAATAATAGTTGCTGTGTACTGGAAGCTTCCTCTGCCATTCACAACATTAAGCTAGAAGTTCCTAAAGTTGATTGTTTTCATGTCTCATTAAGTTTTTCACCGCACTGCCAGAGCCACAGTTCTGTTTATTAAATAGTCAGGTCCAAACACTAAATATTTGTCCTAACAATTCTAGTAGCTGTTTGCAAAAGTAATGCAAATAAGTTGAAAAGAATTTATTTCCTTTGTAAATAACAAGTTATTTCCTTTGTAAGTAACTAATGTTGAGCGTTGAACAGCTTTTCAAACCTTGGAATTAGGTTGGACAGCTCCCTCCTTATTTCCTGTTCCATACTGATTTTGGAGTGGTGCTTGCTTTTTATCCCAGTAAACACTGAAAACCCAGGCCTACAAAGATATGTGCTGCAACCTAATGATAAAACTCTGAACTCTACCTCATGGTAATAGTTTGGGAAATTTCCAACACGTTGAGTATCTCCATGTTTTCCTTCAATTTAAAAGATTCTGCAGCTCTTCTGGGAGTTTGATGCACCGTGGAGCATCTGAGCATACAATTTAGAAGATGTGGCATTAGACATGCTTTATATAATTTAATTCTGTGTATGGGTTGTGCCTTTATCTCTATTTCATAGATATGGAAACTGAGGCTTGGAGAGAGTAAATAACAGGTCCAGTGACATAATCTTACCATTTGATTGTTTTCACTGTAATTATTATCTGTACTTTTTTTTTTTATCTGTACTTTTGTGAGGGGTATTATTACTGGGGTTGGAGAATGAAGACCAAAAAAGAAGGGAATGCCAGTGGAAGACTTTAAAGTTCGGAGTGAAATTGGTGGCATTTTCTAATGAGGGAGAGTTAAACTTGAAGAGTTTTTGCCTATGAACTATTAATATATTAATCATGATTTGATTTCAAGTTAGATCATTTAAAAAAAGTTTCTTTGCTCGGCCACGTTAAATGTCAGGTTTTAGAATTTTAGATGACAAGTGTAGTAGGTGGTGATGACAAGGAGTATGCAGTTGTTTTTTTAATTGCCAAATTCTGCCAGTCAGCATGATTTGCCCTTTAGATTTGTTGCAGTATCCTATGCCTTTTTAAGAAACATTTTCAACTTGAGGGAAGAAATGACTTTTTATGGTTGACTTTTTCTGCACAGAAAAGATGAAATTTAGACTTGTTATATATCACTTTATGTTAGGGTTGCAAAAATTCATTTTCTCTTTGTAAATAATTTTTGGGATGTTCATATTTAATAGAAGGGAAAGTAAACAGCAACATAAATATCCCACTTAAAAAAAATCAACCTAATTCTTCTATCCTGGGCCAGGTAGCAGGATTAGCTTATTAATGTAGGGCCAAACCAGTAGTTCCTAAGTGTTTTCACTTCTCTACCACTTAACTTTGCTATGAGGAAATAAATGGCAAAGGCAGAATTTCTCTCACTGAACAGTAAAACCCTGTTATGTGACTTTGATTATATGATTGCAGGTCTGTCAAATACTCTAACTTGTCCTATAAAGTACAACTAACTAACCTGAACTACAACAGGATTTTTTTGCTTCTGACCTTGATGGTCTAACCGGAACTAGATTTACCCTCCCACTTTAAATAACAACAACAAAACAAACACAATATATGAAATGATTTTCAAACATCGAGCATAGGCAGCACAAGACACTGATACCTGAAGGAAGGGAAACAAATGAGGTAAACTATGATCATTCCATCTTACTACCAGAGAGCTTCCAGGCTGCATGAGCAGTAGGGAGCTTGGGGAAGCCCAGGCACCTAGAATTCTCAGGGCTGAGTACCAAAGAGGAGACAGCTGCACAGAGAGCACCAGAGATGTGTATGGCTTCCACGTGAGATTCCAGCTGAGTACTGAGTACCTGTGCATGAGGTGGAGAGAGGCTTTACTGCCAACTGGTTATATGATCTTGGATGAGTCACCTAACATCCAGTCGTTTCGATCTGAAAATGAGTAGCTTGGATTGCATGATCTCTAGATCTTGCACTAGACGCTCTCTGGTTCTGCACCAAAATGCTACCTGCATGCAAACAAGCTTGACCACAAACTGTGGTGCATGCAACCACAGGCAAATTGTGATTCTAGGAAGATCATACTAATTTTTAATTTTGTTTTCACATTCTTACTGACTCTTTTTTAGCTTGGTCTTCTATATCAGCTGAAGGACAGTCTATTCCCCATCTAGAAGGTATGAGCCAAGCAGAATGTTGATATTGGATAGAAGGACCTTCATTGACTAGCTTAACCATTTAGTTTGAATTATTGTAATTTATCAGATTTGGAGAAATTTATATTTAAATTTAATCCTCAAAATACCATTTAGGTTAAAAGCAAATGACTTTTAAATTAACCAATGATCTTAGGTAATGGGTTAATTTTGTTTCTTTCTGTTCAGATGGTGGAGTTAGCAATGCAGTTGTGATTACCATGTGACAATTATTCTGGGTTTAATAAGCCCCTGTTTTAGAGTCAGGGAATAGGTATATGATTATGTTTCCATCTGAATTTCTCTAGTCTGATATTCTGCTTCATTATTTGCCTTAAATTCTAATTTAAGGGAGGGTTTAATACCAACAATGCTGAGTAATGCCAGCTATGTCATATGACAGACATAACATGATAAAAGTAAGCCACTCTGGCAAAAAAGTCTGTCAAATAGTGTGATAGAGAACAATTAGCATGTCAATTTTTGATAGAGAACAATAGGTATATTTATACTCAAGTGTTTTTGTAGTCTATATATCATTTCTGCAGCTCCTATTTTCATTGCTTTCCTGTAGCTTAAATAGGAAACATAGGTTAGGCCTGCCTTCAGTCATGAATTTGTTCAGTTAAAAGAACTTTGAGAAGATACACACAGATAAAATAATGAATGAGTTAAGTTACCTGAATTAAGCTGTAGAGTATCACTACCTAATGGCTTTATGTAGTTTTAAATATTTCTCAACCTCTTTTATAATGAGCAAAGTCAAAGTTACTATTTTTCAGGGATAGTTTCAATGGAGTATGTTGGTAAAGCTAAGTTATTTAGGATGAATGTAAGGTAAACATGACATAGTACAGCAATATGTACCCTTTCTGGGGTCTCCATTCTGGAATTACCAAGTATTTCCTGATTTAGTATGTATTTATTATTTGATGATTATATGAGAGCCTTGAGAAGAGCAGACTGTGGGGCCATTCTAAAGGTTGTAGGACTTCTTGCTCTCTTTCAAGTTACAAAGTCTAAATGCACACCAAACTTTGAACTAGTATTCCTCTGGTATAAGCAAATTTGAAGAAAGTACCCCTCTGATCACTTAAAATTCTAGTAGCCTCTGTCCTCTCACTGACTCTGGTCAGTTATCTTCTCTCCTTTCTGAATTTATCCAGTATGCCAAAGAATGTTGTCAGCATAAAATTTATAATCATTTTATTTGGGGGAAATATCAAACATACATCAAAGGAAGAGAGAATAGTGTCATTGACTCTCATGTATCTGTCACCCAGCCTGAACAATTACCAACTCATGGACACTTGTGTTTATTTACATCCCTATCCACTATCTCCCCCTCCCTGTTTTATTTGAAGTAAATCCCATACATCATGTAATTTCATCCATAAGTATGTTTATGAGAATTAATTTTATGGCATTTATTTTATTTTACCTTACATTCTACTCTGTGACCTTATTCATATTCCATATTTACTTAAAGTTCTAATGAGGTGAGGGAGGATATGTTTAAAAATATAATTTTAGCGTTGGGATTGGTATGGCTACTGAGGGGGACGTGGAGCTGGAATTGGAGACCGAGACCAGTGGTCCTGAGCGGCCTCCCGAGAAGCCACGAAAGCATGATAGTGGTGCAGCGGACCTGGAGCGAGTCACCGACTATGCCGAGGAGAAAGAAATCCAGAGTTCCAATCTGGAGACGGCCATGTCAGTGATTGGACACCGACAGTCCCTGGAGCAGAAAGCCAAACAGGAGAGGGAGAAGGAACTGGCAAAAGTTACCATCAAGAAGGAAGATCTGGAGCTGATAATGACAGAGATGGAGATCTCACGAGCAGCAGCAGAACGGAGCTTGAGGGAACACATGGGCAATGTAGTAGAGGCCCTTATTGCCCTAACCAACTGATTTGTGCTTTCTCAGACCTACCCACTGGATTATCTTATTTCAATAAAGATTTGGCCTTTTTTTTGCAAAAAAAAAAAATATATATATATATATATATATAATTTTAGATTTATGCTTAAGATAGCTCTGTGTTCTCAGGAAATGCATTCTCATGTTAGAACGAAAAAGAAAAAATTTAAGGTGTGAATGGAAGATACTGTTGAATGTGACAGAGGAAGAAGAGTTTTTTTCCCTTTAAAATAAACTATTGATGGAGTTGGGTACTGTTGATCCCCAAGTTAGAGAGTAACTTCGGAAGTCCGGCTTTGCCTTTACATGTTTAACAGGTGAGTTAACCAGGTGCCAGTCTCCTTGCCTTAGCTGAACTGCTAAAGATCTTGATCAGCTGAAAACAGTGGTCTTCTTGGACATTAATACCTACTTGTAGTTAGAGAAATCAGTTAACTTGTAAAAAGAAAGGTTTGTTTTTCCTGGCTTCTTGTTTGTTTAATAACACCAGCATGAACAGGAGAAAAAAATACAAACATGTCTACAAAAAGCAATCTGTTCCCCTCACTGGAAGCACAGCAGATACCTTGGAAGACAGCACTAGCAAGAGAGTGACGCGAACTTTCATTTCTGCTCATTCTTTCAGTTTGTTTTCCTCTGATTGCCACACACACCCGCTATTTAATAAACTCCACTAGTTTAAACCCTGGTAGAAATCCCTTAACAATGCCTGTCTTCCCCATCCCCATCTTCCACACCAGAGATAACACATTTGAAAATTTCCAAACATCACTGTGAGGAATTGTTAAACTCATAAACAATCATGAGGGCATTCAGATATTATCCATGATAAGATAAAATGTTTATCTTTTTATGTACTATTTTAAAACTAACAAAACACATCCCCTTTTGTGCTGCAACATCTCAGTTGTTTTGCCTATAGATGAATATTAACAGCTACAGTGTTCAGAGTCTCTAGTTATGTTAGTATTGTGCTGAGATACAAAGAAATGAAACCTGGGTTTTATTGCTGTTAGTATACAAGTGACTGTAGGATAAAATATAGAGTGGAAGGAGGTGTACTTCTAGCCAGAGTGAGTAGGGAAAACTTCAAGAAGGAAGTGGCATTTTAGTTAGGTATTGAAGGATGCATAATATTGAGAACTGAAAAGATGACTAAATGACATTCCAGATAGAAAGAACACTTTGAACAAAAAGAGGAGAGGGGAAAGGTTGTGGGACATGTGGAAGGGATGGCATGCAGCATGGGATGCAGGCGAAAGTATTAGAGGAGGAGGGATGGAGTAAACTCTTCACAAATGCTGTTTTACCTAAAGGTTATACACATTATTTTAAAATAGAATGGCTTTCTTATTTTAAGTAATCTCTTTGTAGTGGAAGGTCCTCTAATTATTTTCTAGAATTGAATTACCAGAGAGATGTGACAATAAGTTTAATTAGATCTCCCCCTCTTATATCATATATTTCTCTGTATTTCACAGAGTTTTATAAAATAAAGGAATCTTTTTTTTCCCCCATTAGGAAAAATATATGGGAAAGAGATAGCATGATATTAAAAGAGTTTATCTTAGTGCCATTTAGAGATAAAAGCTTCTTAATGTAGGAATATGCCCACGTAGTTTTCAAATTTATTTTCTCTGGTTATATTTAAATTTTTTTTAATTTTGAAATAATTACACATAGAAGAATTGAAGTTCAGTACAAAGCACTTTTATTCTGAACTGTTTGAGAGTAAGTTGATGAAATGATGCCCCATCACTTACAATATTTCATTACGTATTTCTTAGAAAGATTCTTCTGTATAACACAATATAATCATCAAAAAGTTAAACACTGTACTTCTTTCTAATCCTCATACTGCATTCAAGTTCATCAGTTGTCCCAACAATGACTTTTATAGCAAAAAGATCTAGTTTAGATTTATGGATTTTATTAGTTCCCATGTCTTTTTACTCTCCTTAAAGCTGGAAAAGTTCCTCAGTCTTTGACATTTATGACCTCAAAATTTCTGAAGATGACAGCCAATTGTTTAGTAGAATGTCCTTCACTTTGGGTTTGTCTGATGGTTCCTTATGCTCAGATTCAGGGTATATACATCTTGGCAGGAATATTACAGAGGGGTGCTGTGTACTTTTCGTTGTCTCCTGTCACACGGCACACAGTTTGACTTGTCCCATTACTGTTGGTATTCACTTTGATTACTTGATTACTTGGTTAAGGTGGTGTCTGCCAGGCATCTCTGGCACACTCTTTTTTCCTTTATAATTAGTAATTTAAGGTGAGGTACTTTGAAACTATGTAAATATCCCATTCCCATTAAACTTTCAAGTAATGGGCTTATTCAGTGGGTTATAATCTAACTCATTTCATTGCTCAGATTGTCCTAGGTTCCTCCATAGAAGCCCCTTCAAGCTAGCTTCTGCATTTTTTTCACATGTCTCCATTATTCTTTGAATGCTCTCTTACTTTGTGGCACAAGAATATGTTCCAGGCTCACCTTGTCTCTCCCCTTGCCCTGGAATCAGCCATTTCTCCAATAAGTCCTATTCCTTTTAGTGGAGAATGGTATTAGAAAGTAATATCTGGGTGCTACATGTGCTCATTGCTGTTCGGAGTATTGCTGATCCCAGGTCCTGTCAGTGAAGAGAGCTAAGAAGAATATGTAAGTATGTATGTATATGTGTATGTAATTATACACACTCATTTATAGCTCATTCTAGAAAACTATGAGTTCACACTGGCAATTCCAGTTCCAATCAGTACTGCAGTGTCCATTCTATTTTTCTCTCCCTCCATATTTGCACTTCCCTTGTGTAACAGTGAGAAACGTGGCTTCCATTATCCTTGATTATTCCCCTGTATGATCAATTAACCACTCTTCTGTTGCCCATGTAGCCTCCTCCTCCACGTGGGTGCCCTCCTCAGCCTACTGGGACTCCACTACCCTGTCCTGGGCTTCCCTCCAGTACACCCTGCCCTACCCACTCTTCTCGAGCTCCAATATACTATACCAGGCCACTCCCAACATCTTTGGGTAGATACCACCCTCCTCACCAGCTCAGACTTTTGTCATGCCAATCTGCCCTTCCCCCTAGGTGGATGCCCTCCTTTCCCCACCTCTGGCTTCAAATCCATGGACAGGGCCATCCTCCTTACTCTGCCTGGGCCCTGACAGCCTGCAAAGGACTTCCCTCCACTCTCTCCCAGATCTTTAATGTACATGTGGAAGAATACGGAAACATCTACTGTCCTTTAGATAAAAAATGTGTAAGAATAAGACACTCAGTTTTCTCTTCTGGAATTGAAAGTGTCTCTGTAATTAAAAGTGTATATGGCTCTGAAATTACATTCACCAATTCAATACACATAATTATTGAACTCCTACTGAGTGCCAGGTCACTGAGCTAGGGCAATAAACTAAACAGAGGTCCTCCCCTCGTGAAGCTGCATTCTCTGACTCTGGCTATTTAAGGTTAGGCATTTAGTAACAAATTAGTAACCTCTCTAAGCCTGTTTCCTTATATGTCAAATGGAAATAGTAGTTTTGCTCATGGAGTTGTTGTGAAAATTGAATAATGCATGAAAAATACCTAGCCGAGCGTAAGTTACTGTCATAATCATCACAGAAGCAGTATACAAGTACCTCAGCTAAAATATTACTCATTGATTTAAAAATCATTTTCAAATTTCATTTAGTATTTGGAGGGGAAACAAAAATATTGGCAGAACAAATGACATATCATCTGCTTGCTCAGTTATTTTTCCTTTCCTTTAGCATACTTTTGTCTAAGAATATGCACTTTAGTTTAAATTGTGTGCCTGTATGTCTGTCTAGTTTCTTGAGTCTCAGAATAAGACAGTTAATGAAAAGGTAGTTATTATGCATTATTAGAAGGGAGAGCATTTTGTTAAATGGTAATATAAGTTATAAAATGACTGTTTTTGTTTTCTGAGGTAAGATGATTTAATAATAAAAATATTTTTTCTTTTTAATTCTTACTAGCTGCTGATATTGAACCCAAATGATGATTGCTACTGAAAGTGATGTATCTTATGATAGCTATATTACTATATTACTGATGATATTTAAATACATATAGCATGTAACCTATAAAACCCTGTAATATTTGCCCTGGAAGCCATGCCTTCTACTATCAGAGTTATAAGAAGTCTCTTAATGTTTGTTTTTGTGTACATGTGGCACTCTTAATGAGGCATATTTAGGGGTAGGCAATATTGCTTTACATTATAAAATATAATTCACATTTAATGTTTTATATTGTATGCCTTGCCATTGAATGTTAATAACTGCTCTAAAAACACATGGGATAGTAATAATAAAAATAAGAACTCCAGTAATGTAGAAGGAGATACAAATCCCCATAACTTTAATGGCTTGGTGAAATCATCCCCACTCCCATTTTCATACTGGGTGGTTTGATAAAGATAAAAATCCACACTTAATGAACACACTGTGGCAGTATCAGGTAATTGAGAGATTCATTGAGTCATTTAGTCTTAGTCTCTGCTGCCAACTAGCAGAGCACAACTCAGAGGCAGAAGTCAGATAACTAGGAAGAAGGCTTGAGAGTAGATGGTTTAAAGAGAGGTGAAGCAGGCAGGGAAAGTGAGATGGTTTGTAGAAGCCTGGAGAAGAGCTCTGAGGCAAAGGAAAAAAATCTCTAATGCAAACTACCAAGGAGTATTAGGCAAAGCAGTGGGCTGACAAGATCTCCATAAAGATCACAATAAAAGATTGACAGGAAGTGGGAAGGCCAGAAGGATCTGCTTACATGCTTTTCTAATGTGGAGGGCACAGGTGTTGCCAAAATGGACTACGATTCTGTATCGTAGATGAGGAAGGACAGGAAAAGGGGATACGTGCAAGAGAGAGGAGTAAATAAGGAGTGAACCAGTCAGCCAAGAGGTGAGTTGGGGAGTGTGGGATAGAGTGGGTGAGAGGGCAGTAGAGAAGGGAAGAACTGGAAGGGAAAGGAGAGAATGTATTATTTGTGATTGTCCATTGACATACTAGCTGTAGTCTATATTTCTTGGGTTCTTTGTCAAATTTTTAATAACTGTGTTTTCTAAGAACTAGGAAGGTTTTTTCCTTTAAAAGTTTCAGGGTTTGTTTTCTCATTTTCTCAGTAGAACAACCACAACAGCCTGCTCTGGGGAAATTATTCTGTGTTTTATGTTTATTAGCAAGATAAGGCTAATTTTATAGCAGAAGAACTAAATCAAGACAAAAGCCATACTGAAGATTTTCTATTCCTATGCTAAACTCTTCAGTCAAGTATTGCCATCAGCTTTCCTGATTTAAACATTTGTCGGTCTTCTGTGTGTCAAGCACCATTCTAAGTGTCAAGGATATAAACGATGAATAGTATGGAGTTCCTGCCATCAAGAAGTGGGGTGGATAATGAGAAAGGCAAGGGAGGGTTATACCATAAAGAGGGAGCTGTGTTAAAGAACTGTGCCTGGAGAAGTAAAGAAAGGTTTTCAAAAAGGGGCCTTGTGCCCGTGCTTTTATAAGGCTAATAGAATTTTGCCAAGAGGCAAAGGTTAGAGCAGAAGGGTAGATTGATGTGCAGTTGTACAGAAATGTAAAAAAGTATGATTGGGCAATGGTGTGCGTTTAAGTTGGTTAGACCATAGGATGCAAGGGGCAGGAGGGAGGGGGGTAATGAAAAATGAAGCGGAGAGAGTATGCTGAGATCAGATTCTTCTGAGAGATGCCTTGTGAGGGAGTTGGGTGTCCTTTGGGCAATGCCATGACACTGCGGTACTGGCAGTAAGACAGGCAAACAGAAAAGTGGGACAGAGCAGAAGGGTCAGAACAGAACAATAATATCCAAATATGGATATTATTATTATTATTATTTTATTAGCCTTGTTAAGGAAAGGCCTCAAAAAATTGGCTAAAAACTCAGAATTGTTCCTCTCCATGGAAATCTTTAGTAAAAGGCGAAAGATTTATGCTATCTGAAAAGAAACCAGAGTATAAAATATGGATATTATTAAAGGCTATTCTTCAGATCAGTGGGAGAGGATGGATTAGTTAATAGATGGTGCTGGAACCATTAGCTAACTCTTTGGAGAGAAAAATTAAGTTACTGGTTGAGGAAATATTTTATGCAATACATTTATGTTTAGAATTTCAAATTTAGGCTTAGAAATTTTTGGTTGAAGCTCCAGTTTTATAGCTAAATAGAATCTGATGTTTCAGGTCATTTTTCTTACCCTAAATCTTTTTTTCGTAGCGTCTGCAGAAAAAGAGGCAATCAAGGGTACATACTCCAAAGTACTGGATGCATATGGACTTTTAGGTGTTTTACGTTTAAATCTTGGTAAGTTTATTAATTCAATATAATTAATCTTTTATCATTTCTATTTTTGTAATTCTGTGCATTTGAGAGATACTATATATTATTTAAAACTCCATATTTAAGCTATAAGTGGTACATCTTTTAAACTCTAATAAAGCTAATCTTGGAATAACGTTTGGTGACCAGAAAGGCATGCTTCATGCTCGAGCTCTTGTGATTTTAAGTTCCAGAAGCAGTGTCCTCTTTGAACACTTTCAGGGATTGGTATCAGTTGTCAAAGGAGAAATTCAGGGCATTGCCTTCTCTTTGCTTCAGTGCATTTAGGAAAAGATGTCTTAGTGGGAACCACACTGATTTCCCTAATTGTAGCGGGAAGGACATCTGCTTTGTATTCAGAAGGTCTCAGCTTGAATTTTTCTTTGCCCCTAATGTTATCATGGGCTGCAGAGTAACCTTTGTGATTACCAGTTTGGTTGTCTATATTGGTGTGACTCAAAGTACCTTTCCATGATTGTTTTGTTATTGGACTGGGATGAGATGAGGAGCTTGTACCATCATGCAAATCAATACATGGCTTCCTTCATTGATAAAGTCTTACTGTGAAGAAAAAAATCATCTAAACTAAATGGTGAATTTAGTGATGTAGTTGATTTCCATTCTGCATCAAGCACTTTTTCTCATTGTGAACTGGTAACAGTTCATGGACCATACTTTGAGGAACACTGGCCTATAAAATGGAAAATGGC
This sequence comes from Smutsia gigantea, assembly GCA_032199065.1. Lineage (NCBI taxonomy): Eukaryota > Metazoa > Chordata > Mammalia > Pholidota > Manidae > Smutsia > Smutsia gigantea. Next base: position 190,292 of record JAVSCE010005732.1, on the reverse strand, counting down.
TATTCATTATGGATCTATCATATGTAAAGCACTGTGCCTAGGTGCTTGTGTGGTTCCCACTTAAAATTGTCTTGGGTAATCCTCACAATCCAGTGAGATTTGCCTTAATCCTGTTTTATAAGGGAAGATATCTCAGGTTGGTTATCAACATACTGAACTTGGTCTAGAAAATAAGAAGTGGAGCCAAGATTCAGGGCCACTTCTGTCTACATCATGGTCAAGGTACACCATGGTTGAATTCTACCATCATACTAATTTCATAGGATTTTTGTTAAAATTAGATGAAAAATCTCAGTGGAAGTTTTTGTAAACTAAATTGCTTTATAAATTGTTATCAGGGACTTTTTGCCTATATATTATCTGTAGCAACAGCTCACATTTATAAACCATTTTTTTCAAGTTTACTATTTATAAAGAACTCTCACATTCATTGTCTTATCTGAACTTCCTAACAATCACAAAGGAAAGGTAGAGAAGACAAATTATGTGTTTTTTATTTGATAAATTTTATATACCTTCAGGTTAAATAGAGAAAACAGTTTCCTAAATGTGAGATCATTCATTCTACTAAACATACTTAAGCAAGCATTTTTTCAAACTTTTTCAACTTCTGCCAAAATCTAGTTGTAAACTTAAACACATCATGATAAGTTTAAAATTACCTCAGTGTTAGATTTAAAAAGATGGAGACATAAGAAGAAAGTTGGAAGAAGCTTTAAATAGTTTGAAAAATACTGGGACTTTTCATCCAATTAAATTTTTGTTTTTTGCAGGTGACATTATGTTACATTATCTGGTCCTTGTCACTGGATGTATGTCTGTTGGAAAAATTCAAGAATCTGAAGTTTTCCGAGTTACTTCTACTGAATTCATATCACTACGAATTGATTCATCAGATGAGGATCGCATTTCAGAAGTGCGAAAAGTTTTAAATTCAGGAAACTTTTATTTTGCATGGTCTGCATCTGGAATCAGTTTAGATCTTAGTCTTAATGCACATCGTAGCATGCAAGAACACACAACTGATAATAGGTTTTTCTGGTGAGTTTGTGTTATATTTTTTCCCTTTGTAATCATGTGCTGTGCAGTATTTTGGTGATTTGGAGCATAGTATGTTCAACAGTTATTTCCAGAAATAGCAGGGATGGGCATTGTTGATTGAGCATGCACCCTTCTTTCCTGCTACAGAATCCTCAACACAAGTATAGCAGGCATCCACTGTCCATTTATTGAAGTTGTAAGTGACATGAAGCCCTTTTACTCTCCCTGATCTAGCCTGACCTTTCAGAATATATATTTCAGAAATATATTTAAATACCTTCAGAAATATATTTAAAATACTTATTTTAAAATTAGGAATGAATTAGCTGTAATAGAATATACTGGGATAAGTTTAGTACTATAATACAACTTCAGAAGATAGCTGTGGTATATTCATGATTGTGCATAAATATGTTTTACTTAAGTATGCACAAATGGTAAGCATATAACTGTAATTAGTATTGTTTTATTGTAATAAACCAAACTTCTAGTATAATGGTTCCCTTGTGCACAATCAGTATCAGTGCTGATTTTTTTCATTAACACCATGTACAAATTATATTCCATTATGTTTACATGTGATATAAGGCCAAAGTCCAGGACTCTGTTCTTGGCATCCCTCAGTAGTTCAGAGTCCAGGTGTTCCCTCCTGTATATTTCCTTACCCTCACACTTTCACCATCAACCTGTGTGGTCCTTGAGTAGCACATTCAGGTCTGACCCATTTGCCCTTGATGTCAGAGAGCTCTAAGTCAACAGCAACCTTAGGGTAGGAAACAACCAATTTAAGTCCAAGAGCTTGGTCACTTTGTAGCTCACATGGAAGTTTCTTGGCCCAGAGTAGTGGTATGGGGGAGAAGAGTGGGCAGAATGAAAAAAGGCTTTAAGAGCACTGTAGTCAGAGATTTGGTGTCTAGATGTGGGGGAGAGGAGAGAAGGGCTGATAGGGCAGATGAGTAGACAGAGGGTCCTGTCTGCTTATGTCAATGCTATACTTTCTCTGATGGAAGAGGCATTGAAGTCCCTGAAAAAGATAAAGGTGTTGCACCTGGGCTTAGGGTAGTTGTCCTTACTTTTCCGTCCTGTTCTTCCTTACCCAAAATTTCTTAGTTTGAGAGATAAAAGATTTTCTGCCATAATTAGAAGTCTACGCAGCTACATATACCTTGGCTAAATGATCAGCAGCCAAGCACATTTGCTAAGCTTAACCGGTAGAAATTATTTATTTACCTTTTCATCCAATTAAAGGTAATGGTGGGGACAGATTTAGATAGCAGATCGAGAGGGTTTCCCTAGTAGGAGACAGGTTGAACAAAGGGGAGACTGAAATACCAAAGGTGAGTTTTGCTCATTTTGCGCTTTCTACAGTTTTGCTAAAGATTGGCATTCTTTTTTTTATTAAGGTATTATTGATATACACTCTTATGAAGGTTTCACATAAAAAAACAATGTGGTTACTACTTTTACCCATATTATCAAGTCCACACCCATACCCCAATGCAGTCACTGTCCATCACTAGTAAGATGCCACAGATTCACTGTTTGCTTCTCTGTGCTACACTCTTTTCCCCATGACCCCCCACACCATGTGTACTAAACCTAATACCGCTCAATCCCTTTCTCCCTACTTCCCCACCCGCCTTGCCACACCCCTTCCCTTTGGTAACCACGAGTCCCTTCTTGGAGTCTGTGAGTCTTCTGCTATTTTGTTCCTTCAATTTTGCTGCATTGTTATACTCCAAAAATGAGGAAAATCATTTGGCCCTTGTATTTCTCCTCCTGGCTTATTTCACTGAGCATAATGTCCTCCAGGTCCATCCATGTTGTTGCAAATGGTAGGATTTGTTTCTTTCCTTTGGCTGAATAGTATTCCATTGTGTATATGTACCACCTCTTCTTTATCCATTCATCTACTGATGGACACTTAGGTTGCTTCCATATCTTGGCTATTATAAATAGTGCTGCGATAAACATAGGGGTGCATATGTCTTTTTGAATCTGAGAAGTTGTATTCTTTGGGTAAATTCCAAGGAGTAGGATTCCCGGGTCAAATGGGGAGAGTGGGCATCCCTGTCTTGTTCCCGATTTTAGGTAAAAGCTTTCAGCTTCTCGCTCTTAAGTTTGATGTTGGCTGTGGGTTTGTCATATATAGCCTTTATTATGTTGAGGTACTTGACCTCTGTACCCATTTTGCTGAGAGTTTTTATCATGAATGGATGTTGAATTTTGTCAAATGCGTTTTCAGCATCTATGGAGATAATCATGTGGTCTCTGTCCATCTTTTTGTTGATGTGGATGAGGTTGATGGATTTTTGAGTGTTGTACCATCCTTGCATCCCTGGAATAAATCCTACTTCATCATGATGGATGATCTTTTTGATGTATTTTTGAATTTGGTTTGCTAATATTTTGTTGAGTGTTTTTGCATCTATGTTCATCAGGGATATTGGTCTGTAATTTTCTTCTTTTTTGGTGTCTTTGCCTGGTTTTGGTATTAGAGTGATGCTGACCTCATAGAATGAGTTTGGACGTATTCCCTCTTCTTCTACTCTTTGGAAAAGTTTAAGGAGGATGGGTATTAGGTCTTCACTAAATGTTTGATAAAATTCAGCGGTAAAGACATCTGGTCCAGGGATTTTGTTCTTAGGTAGTTTTTTGATTACCAATTCAATTTCGTTGCTGATAATTGGTCTGTTCAGATTTTCTGTTTCTTTCTTGGTCAGCCTTGGAAGGTTGTATTTTTCTAGAAAGCTGTCTAGGTTATCCAGTTTGATAGCATATAATTTTTCATAGTATTCTATAATAATTCTTTGAATTTCTGTGGTGTCTGTAGTGATTTTTCCTTTCTCATTTCTGATTCTGTTTATGTGAGTAGACTCTCTTTTTTTCTTGATAAGTCTGACTAGGGGTTTATGTATTTTGCTTATTTTCTTGAAGAACCAGCTCCTGCTTTCATTGATTCTTTCTATTGTTTTATTCTTCTCGATTTTATTTATTTATGTTCTAATCTTTATTATGTCCCTCCTTCTACTGACTTTGGGCCTCATTTGTTCTTCTTTTTCTAGTTTCGTTAATTGTGAGTTTAGACTGCGCATATGGGATTGTTCTTCTTTCCTGAAGTACGCCTGTATTGCAATATACTTTGCTCTCGGCACGGCCTTCGCTGTGTCCCGCAGATTTTGTGGTGTTGAATTATTGTTGTCATTTGTCTCCATATATTGCTTAATCTCTGTTTTTATTTGGTCATTGATCCATTGGTTATTTAGTAGCATGTTGTGAAGCCTCCATGTGTTTCTGGAATTTTTCATTTTCTTTGCCTAATTTATTTCAAGTTTCATACCTTTGTGGTCTGAGAAACTGGTTGGTACTATTTCAATCATGTTGAATTATCAAGGCTCTTTTTGTGGCCTAGGATATGATCTATTCTTGAAAATGTTCCATGTGCACTTGAGAAGAATGTGTATTCTCCTGCTTTTGGGTGTAGAGTTCTGTAGATGTCTGTTAGGTCCATCTGTTCTATTGTGTTGTTCAGTGCCTCTGTCTCCTTACTTATTTTCTGTCTGGTTGATCTGTCCTTTGGAGTGAGTGGAGTGTTGAAGTCTCCTAGAATGAATGCACTGCATTCTATTTCCCCTTTTAATTCTGTTAGTATTTGTTTCACATATGTAGGTGCTTCTGTGTTGGGCGTATAGATATTTATAATGGTTATATCTTCTTGTTGGATTGACCCCTTTATCATTATGTAATGTCCTCCTTTGTCTCTTGTGACTTTCTTTGTTTTGAAGTCTATTTTGTCTGATACAGTACTGCAACTCCTGCTTTTTTCTCCCTATTAGTTGCATGAAATATCTTTTCCCATCCCTTCACTCTTAGTCTGTGTATGTCTTTGCGTTTAAAGTGAGTGTGTTGTAAGCAGCATACAGATGTGTCTTGTTTTCTTCTCCATTCAGTGACTCTATGTCTTTTGATTGGTGCATTCAGACCATTTACATTTAGGGTGATTATCAATAGGTATGTACTTATTGCCATTGCAGGCTTTATATTTGTGGTTACCAAAGGTTCAAGGGTAACTTCCTTACTACCTAAGAGTCTAACTTAACTCACTCAGTATGCTATTACAAACGCAGTCTAAAGGTTCTTTTTTTTTCTCCTCCTCCATTCTTTATATATTTTTTAGGTATCATATTCTTTACTCTTTGTCTGTCCCTTGATTAACTTTGGGAATAGTTGATTTAATTTTGCAGTTGCTTAGTAATTAGCTGTTCTACTTTCTTTACTGTATTTTTCTTACCTCTAGTGACAGCTGTTAAACCATAGGAACACTTCCATCTATTAGCAGTCCCTCCAAAATACACTGAAGAGATGGTTTGTGGGAGGTAAATTCTCTCAGCTTTTGCTTATCTAGAAATTGTTTAATCCCTTCTTCAAACTTAAATGATAACCTTGCCGGGTAAAGTATTCTTGGTTCGAGGCCCTTCTGCTTCATTGCATTAAATACATCATGCCACTCCCTTCTGGCCTGTAACGTTTCTGCTGAGAAGTCTGATGATAGCCTAATGGGCTTTCCTTTGTATGTGATCTTATTTCTCTCTCTGGCTGCTTTTAATAGTCTGTCCTTATCCTTGATCTTTGCCATTTTAATTGCTATATGTCTTGGTATTGTCTTCCTTGGGTCCTTTGTGTTGAGAGATCGTGAGAGACTATCTCCTCCCCCAAATTGGGGATGTTTTCAGCAATTACCTCCTCAAAGACACTTTCTATCCCTTTTCTCTCTTCTTCTTCTTCTGGTACCCCTATAATGTGAATGTTGTTCCATTTGGATTGGTCACACATTTCTCTCAATATTCTGTCATTCTTAGAGATCCTTTTTTCTCTCTGTGCCTCAGCTTCTTTGTATTCCTCTTCTCTTCTATTTCATTTATTGTCTCCTCCACCATATCTAATCTGCTTTTAAAACTTTACATTGTATGTTTCATTTCTGATACTCTGTTCCGTAATGATTGGATCTCCGACCGGAATTCCTCCCTGAGTTCTTGAATATTTTTCTGTATCTCCATGAGCATGTTAATGATTTTTATTTTGAAATCCCTTTCAGGCAGATTCATGAGGTCAATTTCATTTGAATCTTTCTCGGGGGTTATATTCATATTCATAATTTTACTTTGAACCAGGTTCCTTTGGCGTTTCATATTTGTATATGGCTCCCTCTAGTGCCCAGAAACTCTACTCTCTGGAGCTACTCAGCCCCTGAAGAAATGTCAGAGGTCATTGGGGAGCGGTATTGGTGCCTGGCAGGAGGAAAGAGCTGTTTCCTGCTTCCCCGCTGCTGTGCGTGTCTCCACTGCCAGAAGCAGTAGGCCGAGCACACAGGCATAAGCCTCTGTGCTTTGCGTTTGTAGCTGCTGTAGATGGGGCTTCCCTCTGGCTGGCCTAATGCCAGGGTAGGGTTTGCTGACTCATGAACCAGGTGGGGCTGGCCGGGAGAAAGTCTCAATAGGCTGTGTATCACCAAGGGGGTCTTTGGAGCTGTGTAGCCAGCCAGGGAGCTGGTGCTCCTGAAGATCGTGAAAGTTCCCAATCTGCTGGGCATAGTGCACCTGGACAATTTTGTCTGCCTGTCCTTTCTCCTGAGCAATAAGCTCTGTGCAGTCCTTGGCCCTTTAGCAGCCCTCTTGCTGTTAGGCTGTCTCTCAGACTGCCCACATTTCTTTTGTCCCAGTGTAGCCGGATATGGATCCCTACTTTTCAGAAGCAGCTGGTATCTCAGTCTCTCCAGGTATTCTGCCTGTCTTAGCTTTCCAACCCGCTACTCACGAGGGTACTGTGCAAGCACCATGAAATGTAGGCTTGTCCTCCCAGAGCAGCTCTCCGGAGTTAGGTATTCAGCAGTCCCAGGCCTCCACTCCCTCCCTCCCCACTCTGTTTCTCTTCCTCCTGCTGGTGAGCTGGGATTGTGGAAGGGCTTGGGTTCTGCTGGGGCACAGCTTTGGAATGTTACCCTGTTCCATAAGGTTTATTCTTTTCTCCAGGTGTATGCAGTTTGGCACAGTCCTCTTTCCTGTTGCTCTTTCAGGATTAGTTGTATTAGTTATATTTTCGTATTATATGTGGTTTTAGTAGGAAGCCTCTGTCTCACCTCTCACGCCTCCATCTTTAATCCTCAGGATTGGCATTCTTGAGCTTCACTTTGCATAGAAAAGTGAAAGCTTAAGAATGCTTTATGTGTAACCTTGTAGCTTAACAGAAATGTTTCTAGGATACAGCCAAGTAAGTTTTGTAGCCAGAGAGTCGTAAACACCTATCTCAAAAACCCAGGTAGTTTTCTCTGTTGGAGATTTGAAGCTGCTACCAACCGAGAGTTGGTATAAATTTAAACAGAATTAAAATAACAGCACACTGACAGCAAAAAGGAAAAGACAAGGAAACTGACAGCAGATGGAGAAACTCTACCTGAACAAATGCATAGCATCCTTCTCTACTTAATAAGTTAAGTTCCTTATACTTTTGCTGTGACATGGGAGTTGCTACGGTGTCTCGACATACTGGGTCACAATCAGTTTGAGCTTTGTCTGAGATCAGTGTGGGTAGTAATAGTAAAGTATGGAAACTTAAGTTGTATTTTTAAAATAAATAATGGTCATCAGATTTAACGTTATGCCAGTAGTAATTTGATCCCTCATTGATATTCCAGTGTGCTTTCTTGAAGGATAGGAAGGAGTGAGTTATGGCTGATATACCAGAACTGTGCATGACCACCATGTCTCTTCATCTCTACTGCAGCCTATTATGCTCTATTAAAACTCAAAGAACCAGGTTTCAATTTTACAGAAAATTCACTTTTATAAGGCATCTTGTTATCTCGACTAATAGCAGGTAGAAAGTTTTCTGTACAGCAGTGTGTTTTCCGTGGTGGTAGGCTGCTAGGAGCTTCCAGGTGTGTTTTTCAGAGGACTAAGGTTTAAATAGAGACCCCTTAGGAGGTGGTCTGCAGGAGATGATCAACCTGATAGGACTCCAGCCACATCCCTACTTTAGCCATCGTGACTCTGCTTTTCTGTTTCCTTATCACTGGTTTTCTTCATGTTTGTTTGAATACAACTTTTGCCCATCTGTTACCTAGAAGTTAAAAATATTTGGAGCAAGGGAAACTCTAGGCATGCATTAATAGGGTAGCCACTAGTCCGTTTGGCTGTTAGAATTTAAATAAATTAAAAGAGACCTTGCAGAAGTCAAACCTTAAAAGTAGAGCTTTATGAAGTGGGTTGGGGATATGTGTGTGAAATTTTTTGCAAAAGTCAGGTTGTAAATACATTATATAAAAAGAACACAGAAATAGGCACAGACAATAAAAACATAATTTTATGCACCTTTCTGCTGACCATAGATCACATGCCCAAGGATCTCATTTTGTAGCCCTATTCTTCTCGTTCCTAACATAGTAAATGTAAATGAAGTGATGTAATTTAATAACATTAATGTTCCAGGAGCACTGTTTTAAATTACACCGTGTTATCTAGTGCTCAATCAGCTAATGTACTTACTTCTTTTTCTGTTAGGAATCAGTCTTTGCACTTGCACCTCAAGCACTATGGTGTGAATTGTGATGACTGGTTATTACGTCTCATGTGTGGGGGAGTAGAAATCAGAACAATTTATGCTGCTCATAAACAGGCAAAGGCTTGCCTCATTTCCAGACTAAGCTGTGAACGAGCTGGGACCAGGTTTAATGTCCGGGGAACAAACGATGATGGTCACGTCGCTAATTTTGTAGAAACAGAACAGGTATATGGTGTTTTATATTGTTTAATTTATGTATTAGATGAAAAGCACAGGAAATAATAGGTAACAGATTTTTATTTGATTCAGAAATCATTTTGACACTGTAATGTCATTTTTTGGTTGTTCTCAGCTTCTTATTGGCCTTAAGGAGGCTTCCCTGAAACAAAGTTATTTATAAACAAACTTAGGTATGGCTCTTCAAATAAGTATCAAGACTTTTACCAATTAGCATGACATTGTTAGTGCTGTATGCTTTAGTATTGAATTTAAAAACCTTCATGTATAGAGCTATATGACTTAGGTTTTTTTGTGTGTGTGTGAGATTAAATCAAATCCAATATATGCACTATCTAAAATTAAAAGCTGTGATATTTTTGGCTATGTAATTATATAATTGTAAAATCAGTCCATGCCCTAAGCCCATCTCAGTTCTTTAAGTTAGTTTTGAAAAATATAAAAAGCTAAAGAAGAAAATTAAACAAAACATACAGGTATGTGTATAAAATATTTAAGGTTTAAAAGGCATTCCTAAAAATGAAGTTTGTGATTCTATGCTTAAATTTTTACTATTTTCTTGGTTAATAATATATAGGAAAACAATCACTAATTAAAAAAAAATCAAACTTATTTAGTGTCCTATTTTGAATATTTTGTTAGGATAATTTACATAGGAGAGATTGGTCACGTGTTACAACTAGCTAGCATGCAATAGATGTTAGTAACTTTGTCTTCTAATGTAGGAGTAACAACTTTGTGGAAATATTTTATATATTATTTTTCTCTGTAGGTTGTGTACTTAGATGATTCTGTTTCCTCCTTCATACAAATCCGGGGATCTGTTCCATTGTTCTGGGAGCAACCAGGGTTGCAGGTATCTGTTTGACATTGTTTTATTTTCTTTTTTCTCTTGAATATTGTCCATATTTTCTAAACTTTCAATATAGTTCATTAGTTCATTGGATAGTCCAGTTATTCAGTCTAATAATATTAGCTGGATTCACAAATGAGGGTCTTAAGTATGGAGTTCCATGAACTTAGATATTTTTTCTTTACTGTTCTTTCAGATAATCCCTAGAAATTCAGCTGCTGTATTTAATATTAAAATTTTGATATTTTCATAGCACATTGATTTTCAAAGTGTTAACTGTATTTACTGTTTCAGTATCTTAGTATATAACAATTTAGTCTCTTTAGGTAGAAGAATGTGGTAGTTAAGAAAAAAAAGCTTCTGAAACCAGATTTTTCAGTTTGGATCCTTACTCTACCACTAATTAACAATGCAATCGTGAGCAAGTGATTCAACCCCTCTGTGACTCTGTTTTCTCATCTGTAAAATAGGAATAATAATATTAGTAGTACTTACTTCATGGGGTTGTTAAAAGATTGAAATGAAAAGTACTGAGAAAAGTGCTTGGCGCACAGAGTAGCGCTGTGTTGGGTTAGCTACTATTGTTATAAATAATATATCTAATACTAAAGTTTTACTTGGAATTTTTAGTGACCTGATCTTGAATATGTTCTCTGGCTTGCTTTCTGATCTTTTTTTTTTTAATTTTGTTGATACAAATATCTGATCTTTGAAATACAAGATTTTTTTCATGTAAGGACCTAATATTGGATTGCCCATAATAGTGTGATTTTGCATTTTATTTGTATTCAAAACTCCTGAGTCCCTGAAGTGTGTTATTTTCATTTTAGGCTTCTAGTACCTATTTTCTATTAAATTTAATGCTCAGCCTCTAGTATTGAGAAAATCGACAGAAAAAAATCTTGCCTCCTTTGTTCACAGCTGAATCTCTCTTACATTTTAGGATGGTTTTTGTGGAGAGAGATTGCAAACCACTTGAACCTTTTCAATAATCCAGTTTATTTAAGACAGGCCAAGAGTTAACAAGGATTAACACTGTTCTGCTTGTTAAAATTCTTGAGTTCTTCTTAAGAATTTTGACTTGTGTGGGTTTTTCTTTGGCATGTAGGGGTAACTTAAATAGATATATCTCTCTCCAAATCTCTCTTGGAAAAGAATCCCAAGCCCACCCTACATCTAAGTTTTCGTAATCAGAGAAGAGTGTTTGGAATATTTGCTCTAAGAGCATTTTCAAAGCCCTGCTTTGATGCAAGGTGAATACTTTTGCTCTAGAGACAGGCTAGTGTACAAGATTGTGATAACCACTTTATTGGGCCCTCTGTTAAGAGGCCCAATATTCTGTGTTATTAAGAAATTCAGAGACCTGATTATTCAATAAGGTTCGATCCTGAGTACTTACATTGAGGGGTCTTCCTTTGGGGGGGCTTCCCTCCTACTTCTTTCCGTGTTCTGTGGCCTTTCCACACAGATAGTCTGGCTGGGCAATGCCATACGATTATGGGATAAAAACTACAGATTTTGAAATCATGCATTGCTTGATAGAGTAATTTTTGAGACATTGAGACAGTCTATTATCTCTGCTAAATTGCCACTAAGTTGGCTTGTTGTTGTCTTGGAGTTGGGTTGAGGGTCAGTGGTTCTCAATTATTTAGCTTAGTAATTTTTAAAGTTAGCCTTTCTTTGAATAGGAATGAATTAGTTTCATCAGTATCTTTTACACCAAAACATTTCTCCCACCATTCTAAAAGAGTAGGTAGTAGAGGAAAAATATTTAATGGATTTTTTTTAACTCAAAAGTAGAGATACTAATTTTTAAAAATAGAAATACCAAGTCCCCAAATTAATTTTCCCATAGAAGACAAACACAGACTTTGGACTTAAGAGTGGTTGAAAATGGTTGTTGAGTATCCTGTGTATTCTTAGGACTGGAATTTATTTTAGGGGGTCCTTCAAGTGATCATCTGGTGAGATGTCCCACTTAAGAATTCATGGACAGAGAATCCATAGGCAGTTGTCCCTTGATTTGCCTCTTAATCTCCATGATTAATTCCTCAGATTTTTTTAATTAAAAGATTTTAAAGGAATCATCTGAGGTGATTTTAAAATGACGATTCATGGCATCTACACATCAGCTGAAATAAAATCTCTTGGAATGGGGCCAGGAATCTGCATTTTTAATCAAGCCTCTTACCACTCAAATTTGAGAACTTCTTTTGTACAGGGTCCTACTCTAATGACCTTAAAGTATATCCAGTCCTGTCTGCTCCGCAGCTAGTCCTGAGCAAACTCAGGTAGCCCAGGGCTACAGCCACAGCATTCTCCTCAGCACTAGGGCCTTCCCTTTTCTTCTCTTCCCACCACTATCATCTCACTTCCTCATTTCTTCTTGCCTGAAGTATTCTCATGGTTTTCTAAGTGGCCTCCTCCCAGCTTTCTGACAGTTGCTCCCACTTTTTGTTATATTAATGTTTATCAGGTCTACTAGGTACCCATTTCTTCCTGATCTGGCTTCTTCTACCTATCCAACTTCATGCATTTTTCAACTTGCTGTTTTCTAACAAGAATCCTCTGTTTCCAAAATTAAGGTTTGTTGTAACCAAACTCAGTTACAATAGCCAACTCAGATCATGTTGAATGGATTCAGTCATTCCTCCACATTGATCCCCTCATTAAATACTTGAGTTTCTCCAGTGTATATATTCTATACTGGGTGTATAGTCTTGTGTACTATGAGTGATTCAAAAGCTACAGTAATGCTTCAGACAGAATTTATAATCTGTTTGGGGAGTCAGTCCTATTTTGAAAAGATAAATAGCAGTATAGTTTGAGACATTATAAGAGTTGTCATAAGGTGCTATGTGGCCAAGAGTGCTGGCAACTCATTTTACTATGATTTCCTTTCTCTGAAGTTATTTAGCATTTATTATTTATAGTATTACTCTGGCATTTATAGCTTAGGTTAGTCTTAAAAGATAGTAAGCATCATAATATCTATGCTTAGTATTTGGTTGAATTGAAGTTTTAAAAATATTTGAACATGAAGCAATAATATTGATGAAAAATGATATTCCATGCCACTAATTAAGTGGTTTTTAAAAAATATCTTTGATGCAACTTCATTTTTTTAACTGGATAAAATTTGTGGTATTTTAAAGCCTTACAATTTTCTGGAGTGCTGCTTGTATCACAATCGACATAACAGCTCTTACATTATAGAATTTTTTTCTTTAACATTGAGTAACAAAATCTTGTTTAGTCTAACCACTATAATGCAATAAGAGTTATGATTTGTAGCTAGTTCTGTATATGCATTGGAGAGCAGGTCAGGGAATAACCACAGCCATTACTTGAAAAACATGAGAACTTGTATTTTTTTTACCTCCTTGACAGCAGTACTGTGCAAGATAAATATTAGTCAGTAAACAAAAGGCTAAGTCTTGGACTTTTATAGAGTTATAGGCAATTACCTTGTGTACTCCAAAGAAAAATTACCAAATTCTGCTGTTTTCTTCAGTCTAAAATACTTACTGTCTTGGGGCACACATCTTTCAGATTTTAAAACTTTACAAAGACTACTAAGTGCTATAAAATGAAATTGAATGTAGCTGTGACATTAGGCTAATTAATTTCACATTAAAAAGAAAAAACATCAAGGAGACAGGCTACTGATTATCAGGACAGTTATTAGATTGTCTTATCAGGAAGGAAGAGACAATGCTTAATGAATGGTAACACTCTTAATTCAGTTTTGGAATTGGATGAGCATATTAGAGATTATTTTCTACGGTTTTTTTTTTGGCCAAACTGCTTAATTGATTTGGTAACCCTCCTCTAGTGCCCTCTTTAATGCAACTTGTTCACAGATTAGGAAGAATGAATTCTGGGGAACTGATCCCACAGTTTTAGAGGGAAATGTTAAAAAGTGAAGTACAGGGAAATAATCTTGTTTCACCTTAGTATTTCTTCTCTACATCAGTTATAGCTCTCGCAGTTCTGTCTCATCTTTCCGCCACTCTCCTATGTAAGAGAAGGAAAGCTATATAACAAGACACAATGGGCAGATATTTTCTATCTTGTTAAATTCTCTTAACCCAAATTTTTGACTTATGCAAAATGTGTTACTACTATAGTTGTGTCACTGACAAAATTGTAGTTGAGATTGACTTGGAAAGTCTGTTTTTCCTGGGACAGTGTTTGTAATTTGTTGGATCTTTGGGTGAAGGAGAAGTTAATATTCAGTGTAACAGAGAAACAAGTTTGTAGACGTTGCACTTGAAGGCATCTTGGGAGAATAGGAATTCAAGAGACCTAAATCCTCATGTGTGAATCTTTTTCAAAATACTTAATGTTGACCTAAGAGGACAAGTTAGTTCACTTGTCTGCATTTCAAGTTTTTTTATTGCCCAAATGGCAATAATATCTGTTAACTTAAACAAGGCCTGTAGTTTGAGCTTAAAACAAGGTGATGTATATGAAAGAAGTCTCTTTCATAAATAAAAATTCCTGTTAGTTTTCAATTGTTTCATATTGGTGTAACTTCCAGTTCTTTTTTTTTATGAAGTTGTGTTTTAAAAAATAAAAGGGGAGAATATATTAAAGGATATTCTGGAAAACCTTTTTAGCAAACCTAATACAGAAAAAAAAAGGGAGGGTAAACCCTTATAACTTGTTTTTTTTTTTTAAAGAAGATCATGAATGAAAATTGATTTACTACCCTGTGTTTAGCAAATGAATTATTGCATATTATAAACAAAGCTTTTCTTTTTTCTTTTTGTACATGTTGACTTTTGCTATGATTAAATGCATTTTTCTGGTCCTAGGTGGGATCTCATCGTGTCCGTATGTCAAGGGGATTTGAAGCCAATGCACCTGCTTTTGACAGGTAAGACTGATTATTTTTACAAAGTGCCAGAAACTTTTGATATTGTTAAGCAGTGAGACTAGTTGTTACTATATTTACTAATTCATTTCAGCTCTTTTTTGACTCTAAGTAAAATTTCTTCTGACTCTTGATTTAACTGAAAGGAAGTGACACCTAGTGTCATGATTTCTAGGACTGGTAGCCCTAGGTGTGTGGGTCTTAATCTCGTGGCCTTAAAACATCCTCTTTGTTTGTGCTGTTCAGTATGGTAGCCATTAGCCACATATTGCTATTGAGCACTTGAAATGTGACTAATCCAAATTGATACATGCCCTAAGTGTAAAGAACACACTGGATTTCAAAGATTTTAGTGGGAAAAAAAAAAGGAATGCAGAATATCTTATTCATATTTGTTTTTTACTGATTACATGTTGAAATGATCTTTTAGCTGTATTGGGTTAAAATATATGTAAATTAATTTCACCAGTTTATTCCTACCTTTTTTAATGTAACTTCTAGAAAACGGAATCTTTGGCTTATTTTATATTTCCTTTGGATAGGATTCCTCTCTAGCCTCTGGAATGGTTAGAAGCTGGAGAGAAAAATGTCTCATATTTGGGGCCATTTTTCTTAAGGCTGGAGCCGTTAAAGACATGTCTCTGAGTACTCATAGAGTATATGATGTCCTTACATATGATGTGCAGCCCTGTGCCCGCTGCCCTAGCTGCCTTCCCAGTCAGGCTAGATGGCTTGTGTTCTCTGTGCTTGTCCAGCACCAGCCTTACATAATGAGGAGGTAGCTGGATGATTCCAACAGGTGGAAGTCTCAGTGTTGGTAAGTCAGAGGAAATTGCATTAACTGAGTTTTCATAAATTCAGTTTTGAGACCATGTGGAATGAATTTATGTCCAATTTTGCCAGTTCTGTGAGTTTAAAATACTGCCACTTAGCTTCCGTTTACTAATGGATTCCTGTTTGTTGAAAAAATTTTAGCTTATCACTTGACATACGCATATTTCCTTTCTTTAATAGGCATTTTAGAACACTAAAGAATTTATATGGTAAGCAAATGATAATAAATTTGCTTGGATCTAAGGAAGGTGAACATATGCTAAGTAAAGCTTTCCAGGTAAATATGATCATTTTTTCTTTTGGCCGATGGGCACCATACCTAGAATGGTATTAAGAAATAATATAATGCAATAATAATCAGATTGTTCCAGGAAGTAAAAAACTTCTTCCTAGAAAAGGTTAGGTACTTGTTGGAACCATTAACTCTTTGGGCTATTAGGAAACAAGGTAATATTGCTGAAGTTGGGAGTATGGAAAGCTTACAAGGCAATTGACACTGCTTTCTAAAATGTGCTTGTTTATATTGCAGAAAAGCAGAGAATACGCTCCCCAAAATGCCCTATCTGTCACAGGTAGAAAGATACCGGGCAGTTCCCTCCTTCACCTGTTCATTGCCTTGCCTGTTTCCTAGAAACCACAGTCATTATTTTAAACCTGTGAATTAGTGAATAATGCATTTGTATATATACAAGACTATATCTTCTTGTACTGATGAGAGAACTCTTGAGAATTTCAAGTAAAAAAGAACCTAAAGAAGCACCTGACTTTTAAAGGAAAAGTGTTTTTTATAAGAGCTGTCCAATCAATGATGAATTAATGTGTAAATGATGGTGTTACATAAGATTTTAGGTTTAAATTAAACAAAATGGTTAGAGAATATTTTCTAAAGTTCAATCTAATGAAATCCAGAAGTAACTTAATTATTTGGTTAATTTGTTGTGAAATGTTGTCAATAAAGCAGATTATACTTTAGAGAATAAGTTGTTATCCTAAATTTTTAAATATTTGTATGTATTGAACGAAAGTATAAAAATGAATTTTTCACTCTTTGATTTTGTTTTAAAAAATAAGTTACTTTCTTTTGAGATTCTATAATAGATAAAAAGTGATTAAATTTGTATTGCATAAAATGAAGTGCTGGTGGTGAAAAATAATTTTTCATTTTCTAAATCAGATGAGAATATTATTCAGGTTCCCTGATATTAATTGTGTCATCTAATCGCTCAGGGATAGTATATGAGAGAAAGGAGAAGATGCTATTAGGTGTCAGCAAGTAGTTTTCCATTATACTTCCGGTGTCCTTGAGAGCTTTGTGAGCACAGTAAGACTTCAAGGGACCACACTGAGGGTTAATTTAAAATATAAGGTTCCATTTTAACATCATACTGATAAGATCTTACTTAGTTAACATTTAAATGAGTATTTGCCTTTTTACTTTCAGAGTCATTTGAAAGCTTCTGAACATGCTACTGATATCCAGATGGTGAATTTTGATTATCATCAAATGGTTAAAGGAGGAAAGGCAGAAAAATTACACAATGTTCTTAAACCTCAAGTCCAAAAGTTTCTAGATTATGGATTTTTTTATTTCAATGGAAGTGAAGTTCAAAGGTTTGGCTACTCTATTTCTCTTCTCTTTAAATTGGAACTTTGCTATAATTTAAAAATTCTTCTTAACATAGAATTCTTTACATTTCCTTTTTTTAAATCAAAGTTTATAATTAAATAAAATACCTTCTTTTACTATACCTGATTTTAGGCTTGTTTTTCTTTACTGAGAATTGAACACGTAAAATAATAGCTTACATTATTGAGCACATAGTGTGGTCCAGGCATTGTACTTAGTCTTTACATGTACCAGTAACATCAAATGTAGGGAGAGTTCATTTATTATCGCCATTTACATTTGTGGAAATTAACATGTAGGCTATACTCTACCCCAAATTGCATAACAAGGAAGTGTTAGAGGTAGGATTTATCTGGTTCCAAGACCTCCTGCTGTTATCTATGAAGTCATTATTCCACTACTCTGAACTGACGAATGTTTAGAGGAGAAAAGTATTGAAAAATTTGTTCAGAATATGTAGGTTGAGGTAAACTTTAGTGAACAAAGCTCAAATTTTTAGTTATTAGTTTGTATAGTATTTAGTATCAATGTCATAGAAACTTTATAGGTCAGTAGAGATGAACAAATCTTAGGTCTAAAAATTCATTTCATAAACATTTGATTATCTTTTATCTGCAAAGAACTATGGGGTTATAAATCTGAATGTATGTTTAAGGTCCTAACTATTGGCCCAATTAAAAATAAGCAGGTGAGAATGAATAGATAATATGTGATAAAGAATATATGACAAAGCGTTAATTAACAGTTACAACATCTAGATGGTGGGTATATGGACGTTCACTGGAAAATTCTTTCATCTTATTTCCTGTTAGAAAATTGTAATAATAAAAAGTTGAGGGGTAAAATGGAAGCCACATTTTAATAACCTTAATTTTTGTCATTTTGTCTTATTTCTGCTATTTTGGTTCAAGCTAGCTATTTAACTTTACTGAATTTGTTCCAGATGCCAGAGCGGTGCAGTTCGAACAAACTGCTTGGATTGTCTGGATAGAACAAACAGTGTGCAGGCATTCCTTGGCTTAGAGGTAAAAAGTAAATGAAAATATATGTATGTGACTTCAAATACCTCTTTCTGATGCTTTTATGTTTCTCATTAGTTTCTTTTCACAAAATGAAGTTATGCTTCACTAAAGGCATTCTTTTTTTTTTTCCAAATTCCATTTCATTTAAATGTTTCCTTTACCTATTCTAAATACTCTTTTAGTAACTATTTATTTCCCTCTATTGTTCCTTAACTTTTCCTTTTAAAAAAAGTGCTATTTACATTATTCAATAACTGCTTCTTTTGCCTGTCTTTGGAAGAAAAAATTATATATATATATATGGCCTTTATTCTTTGTGTTGTCTTTGAAAAATGTCTTCAGAATTGGGGGGTTCTGTTTTCACATGTTCAACCATATATATAAGATTATATTTTTGACAGAGTTTGTAACCTACTGCAGTTTATATGGCATTTTCAAATCAGTAGTTGCAAAAAACAATAGAATGAAAATGCCATTGTTGGTGAGGATGAAAGTAAATGAGATTGAACTTCTCTAACAAAGTGTTTAGAAGTTTTTTTTTTCTTTACCACTTAGCCCTCGCATTCAGTCTAATATAGACACAGTCTCAACTGTTTGATAAACTGTAGCAATGCTGAGCTTTCTAAATCTTCCCTATTATGTAACAGTTAGGGTCATAAGGCCATGGTTGATCTTCACTTAGTTACATAGAAACTTGGCATAGTTCTCAAATGCTATAAAAAAAAAAAGAACAGGAAGTAACATGTTCTTATTTCCTCTGGTGAATGATCTTAAATTTGTCCAGATAATTGGTTAATTAGTTATTCTGCAGCTCAGGTTCTTTCTGTTTCAGAAGTGAAAGTACAGTGTGTAGAATTCTCTGCTACAAAAATGTACTTTTCATGTAACCAAATAAATTTTACTCTTCCCTTTTTTGAAATCTGTCATTGAGGTTTATCATTATAATTTACTTAGAAAATAGGACGGAGACAGAAAAGTGAAAGCAGGCATTTGCCATTTGGATGGAGTTTATCACATGGCTTGGGATTGTTTTGAATTCTATTTTTAAGAGGCTGAATATATTTACTTAGGTTCTGACAGCAAGCATGTTAAAATACTTGGAAGTCTCCATTAAAAGTATAACGTAAGTATAAGTTTTCAGAATCTGACTTAGCTTACTGTCAACTATTGGTAGCTAGGTGTGAGAATACTCCCTAGTATATAGCAATGGGTTGACTGGTTACAAAATTTACTGCTAAACAAGTAGTGAAGGATCCCCCCACCACCACCACTTTGCCCAATTCCTTGAAGAACCGGAGATATGAATGATAAAGGAGATGCTGGGGCTTATTTTTTATTCTCCATGCTGGCAAAGAGGAGCTCTGGCTCAAATGAACCCAGTTTACTGTTTTCATATTATTTTACATTTTGATTCCTCTATAAATATGGGTAATCACCATACTTATCCATGAATTGTTCTAGTAACAGTATGCTTTGCTTTGACTCTGACAGATTTCAAGGCTAAAATTTATTCAGCATGAAGACCAGTAACTTTATAGGCTTTTATTGTTGTCTGTGATGAAGGAATTAATGGTGGCCCAAGATACTTGAATTCCTTGTATGCTGTGTTCTCTCTGGCCCTCCCTTACAACATTACTAATACACATTTTGTACATAAAAAGCTATCATAACTTTATTCAGAGATATGACTTAATTTTCTTTATTTTTTTGCAGCAATTCAAGAGCAACTCTTTCTCATAATTTCTTGACCTTAATTACCCAAATGTATAGAACCAAGTAAAAAAATTAAAACTAATTATTTCTATATATATTTAGATAATCTAGGTAAATATTTCTCTCTGCCCTAATGCTTGCTGTTGAATAATTAATTATTTTAGGTGAACAAGGTAAACTAGTCCTATTTATTAAATTATCTTAATAAGATGAATTTTATCATTTAACCAGAAAGAAGTTCTTATTACTATAAGAAAATATTAAGTTACTTGTAGGTTTAATTGAATAAGTTTTAAAAATTAAAATGGTGGGAAATAGCACCATTAGCTTAGTAAACTTAAGTTTTCAGAACCTAGTACCACATAGTCCTATAACAATAAGTTTTTGGTATGATTCTGGCAGTTCTTAAAAAGTCACATCACAATTAACAGGTTAATATACTTTAAAAAGTTTCTCCTTTGCCATTTTAGATGCTAGCTAAACAGTTGGAAGCTCTCGGCTTAGCTGAAAAGCCTCAGCTGGTGACTCGATTTCAAGAAGTTTTTCGGTCAATGTGGTCTGTGAATGGTGATTCAATCAGTAAGATATATGCAGGAACCGGAGCCCTTGAGGGAAAGGCTAAGGTAGATCTGGATCTGTCATGAGATTACAAAAGAACCTCTTTTTCCTCTCTTAAGAAAGCGTTTAAATGGTCTTTTTAAATAATAGTTTGGTTTTCATTTAGGTATCTGTTTCAGAATTCTGTTTATGCTTTTATGTCCTCTTTAATACTTCCTCCTATAGTGGATACTAAAATGATTGAATGGAAGATAGTTATTTCCCTAAGTTTGAGGAGTTATGTACGTATGACATATTTAGTTGTTCACTGATAATCCATGAGACCTCTATGTATAGCTGATATTTTTTCCATGACTTCCCTTTGCATTTGTTTTACTTTTTATATTATTTATTTAATAAATATGATTTTTTTAAAACCATAGTCTTCTTAATAAAGGTCCCTATCTATTTGCTTTGTGTCCCTAGTACTTGACACAGTGCTTACCATTTAATAGATGTGTAACAAATGCTGGGTGGACAAATAAGTCAGTGGAAAATTTCTGCAACACCTACTATAAAGCCCAACGCTACTAGAACTTGATTGTTGAATTTTTATTCTTTTACTTATCTTACCTTGACCAGGAGCTATCAAAATGTGCAAAAGAAGTGTGCAATATACATGGAATTATAATTATGTGCTGCATTGTTACTTTGTAATTGCTGGTGTTATCTACAGACTACTTTCTGCTCTAGCATTTGGCTTTTATTGAGAGACTTTGGAATACTTGAGATATTTTTCATTATTTTCTATACTTAAATATTGACTTTTTAAGGATCCTGGCCTCAGTTGAATGTATTAACATTTTAAATCTCTGCAACTCCTCAAATTTCCTTAGGAATAGAAGCAAGAATGTGTACAACTTTCATAGTTCTCATTTAGCCCATTCAGTATAGCAACTGAAATTCTTTAAAGACCATTCATCATCTCTAAGTCTTTTTTTAGTTTTCAAATCTTCCTCCTCTTCTGTACTTCTTAAAACACCTTGCCTCTGTCCAAAGCTATTGGCCTTAACTACGAAGTTCCTTGGTTCAATTTCCTAAAGTATTTGTATTGACAGTTGCAAATATTTACTTCTTAAATGGTCCCTGCTTTTGAAAACCTGAAATTGTTAAAACTTCATTTATTCCTTAAAATAGAGAACGTAATTCTTACCATTAAAACCTGGTTCTCTACAACTATTGCTTGAAATATTTTTTTATGTTCTGCCTTTTTGTTTCTGCAGTGACTAAAACAATATATGTGCCGAGGTTACATATATTTTCAGTGGTATTTTAGATATGAAATTTTATATATTAAATATACTAGCCTGAATTGAACTAAACTCTAACATCTGAACTGCTCTTTCTTTTCCTTTCTCTGGGTTCCTTTTGATTAATTGCCTGATAATGTGAATGGTGAGTGTTTTTTCATATAACATATTTGCATTTGTTATCATATAGGAAGAAATACCATTTTAAGCCTCAGATTTCTGTTATTTCTTTAAGGAATGAAAATTACATATTGCAGTTTGAAGTTTTTTTTCTAAAAGGCAAGAGTTTTTTTAAACAATCATTAAAATCTGTAAGATCAAAAGAAATCTTTATGGTAGCTACCATGCCTAAGTAAAATATGTCTTCACTAAAACTTAATCTCTCACTGTAGGAATTGGCATAGGTTTATTATTATTTATATTTACGTAGGCCATAAAATGACCTAAAGTATACAAACTAGTTTACATGTAATATTTATGAGCTGTAATTATAAATTTTTTTTTAGTCTAGACTTTCATTCTTATGTTCAGTTTTAGTTTTAACTAAGTTATCTGGGAGCAATTTCAGTTTTATTATTTTTTTTATTTAATTTTTAGTTTTTTTTCTTGATTTCTTTGGTTTTTTTCAGTTTTATTTTTCTACTACTGAACTTTGAATTTTTTTAAGAGTATGTAAATTCAGTGTGTTGTTCTTTATTTCTCCTGCTTCTCTTCACCCATCCCATCCTAAAGTCTTAAAGTTACAGCTTAAGGAGTAATTTGTTATAAATAAGTACACCAGTGTATTTCCTTTATAGTACACACTTCTAAACATTTATTGCTCTAAAATCATTAGTGGGTGTAGCTGTGGACTGAACTTTTCCATTTTTCTGCAGAGATGTTGTTCAAAAAAGGGAAAAAAAACACTGACATCTTGAGGAAACGAAACAGTGCCATCATGTTAAAATGTGGTGATTTGATTTTCAGTATAGAATGATTAGGTCCTTTTTATTACAGTAAAGTCATATAAAACTGATTTAAAGTATCAAAATGCCAGCTGAGTAAAATCATTATGTAGAATGAAAGTCCATGTTCTTTTTCCCCCCAACAGGCTGGAAAGTTAAAAGATGGTGCTCGTTCTGTTACTAGAACAATTCAGAATAACTTCTTTGACAGCTCCAAGCAAGAGGCCATTGATATTTTACTACTGGGAAATACTCTAAATAGTGATTTAGCTGATAAAGCTCGAGCACTTTTAACTACAGGGAGTTTGCGTGGTATGTGTACTTACTTTATATTTTGATTATTTTGTTACTTATATCTAAAAGTTCAAGTAAATGTAAATTTATTTACATAAATTTTTAAAGATTAAGTTCATTAAAATAGTTTTGAGAGGAATTTCTATGAATGTAATTTTTAAAAATTGTGTTCTCCAGAGGAAGTTTTCTCTCTTAAAATGTTTACAGCTTCAGTGGTATTAAGCCATAAGCTGAGGCTCATTTGTGTTTTCTTTTATAGATTACGATTGAGGAGGTAAATGGTTTTTAAGTATTGCTAACTTTATGTAAGGCAGAATTTTATAGAATATTTATTTAGTACTTCAATAGAGCATTCAATAATTAATTATGTAGAAAACAAATACTTTATTGAGAAAACCAATACCTACCTATATTGGTTATTTTGTTAGTCCTCACCCCAAAAGTTTCTGTAACTTGGTCTTACCTTTTAATTGCTATTTGAATAAGCATTAAATCATATTAATTAATAACTTAAAATATTGCTTATTACCATATACTTAACTATTCCGTTCTAATGTTTGACATAAATATATGGCTGTCAGGATGCCCTTTTATCTTTCACTGTCTGTTATTAAAATCAAAAGAATTGAGCTCATGTCAGTGAGCATATATTAGGTAGTACCATGGGAAAACTCAGCATTCATTATGCAACTTAATAAATTGGACTTGCTTAATTCCATATTTCTTCTATCTTAACTTGTCAGCATTCTGAACATTTTTATTTCTTCTGTTATCCCCAAACCAAACCTTTCAGTTTTCCTTATGCGCATAGGAGAAATTGTTTCTCATCAGTTTGGATAATTACGTGGTCAAATAGGTTATCAAGGATTCTTTCAGAATCCTACATGATGCTGAAGGTAGTTAATTACAGTCAGCTCCTTGGGGATCTGTAAGTAGGCTGGGGAACTGAAACCTACTATATCCCTAAAAAACAAAACCTGGTCTTAGTTACTGCTTCAGGCTTTCTTCCTGGCTTCCAGCAGGACAGACTTGACCAATTTGCATTTTATCACCTCTTTCCACTTGTTCCTACTTGGATATGGCATTAGTAAGCAACAACTGAAAGAAGCAATTGAAGGAAAGAAAAGGAGAGGCGAGGAACCTAAGAATTCCCAAACTTGCTCATCAGCTTTTTGGTTTCCTGCACATTTTACTATGTGTAAAATGTACCTTTTAAAAAGTACATGCAATTCTGCTATGACTCCTGTTTTGTGAATGGGAATTTTGTTCTCCAAATGGATGCTATATTAGGGAACATTTGGAGCATAATGCCAATTCTGCATTAGTTTATGTATGATTTCACCAATGATAACACTAGGTAGATGCAGAAAACTGCCCCCAGAGGAACTGAAATGAGTGGAAATACATAAAACACACATACACATCTGCATGCACCTCAACATCTGTCTGCCTTAGTTCACCAGGTTTGTTATGAGCCACATAATTCTGCATCTGGTGTTACAACTTTACGTCCAATTTCTGAGGCTCCTTTGTCCATCATTCACAATTACTCACAAGCTGCAACCCTCTTGATGTGCACTACTACAAGCAAACTTCAGGTCTTTTTCAAGATGAAGTACCATATTAAGGAGTATTCATAACCAATAACCATATTGGTCATAGTTATGAATAACCATAATCATTTAGCATATGTAAAACTGTGCCACTGTTTTTAATTAGGTTCCTACCTTTTTTGTCATGTCACTGTTCAAGTCTTTAAATAGTGTGCCCTAATGCCATTTTTCCCTTAAGCTCTGTGGCTGTGGGAATTTGCATACTTTTACATAGCATGGTGATTTTGGGGGAATATGTTTTGTTATAACTGAACTGCTTGTACTTATCAACTGGTGAGTCCTGGAAAGAATACTAAAAGATGTGTATTAGGGCAGTATCTTCCATATGTTCAATATCCTTCAGCCTCTTAGTTTTTCAGATTCATATTCTCTCCCACATGTATGTGCACATGCACATACATACACATACACATGCACATGAGCAGCCTGAAAAGCAGGCCTAGGACCCTCTGTGAAACTCTGTACATCACTAAGTCATTGTAGGATTTTTCTTAGATGCAGAGGGTTTGTATCAGTTACGTCACTTACAGCCATCAGAAAAAAGGAAATCATCAAATTGACTTAAAAGAAAAAAGTGAGGCACCTTAGAATGTTTTGTCATAATACTTGAGATGTTAACTATAACTTGCTGTTTTACTAATGGTTCTTTGTTTTCTTCTTGATGCATCCATAGTTTCTGAACAGACATTACAGTCAGGTACAGTATAGAAAATTAGTCTATAAATAAAAGCAGTCTTTATTTTTCTCAAGCTGATACTGTAAATAAATAAAGCCATATAAATGGAAACTTTCTCTTGCCCTCAGATTCTAACAGGATAAACTGATTCCCTGTTTTAGTCTGAGAGAAAAATTTTAAGTTTGAGAAAACTAGGTACTTCATTTAAAAGGAAATACTCAATGCTCTTTGTCTTCCTGTAGCAAATGCTTAGTTCCAATGAAATACAACTCATCTAGTTTTAACTTCACTTCTCCTTTTCATTGAACAGTGTTAGTGTTTTACCTTATTTTTAATGGGCTAATGGAAAAAAACCCAGATGCGACTGTTTTGGATTAATTTCAGAGTACTTGTGATTACTCCTGATATTTGTGATTACTCCACAGTATTTCTCACACATAATATTTCAAAAGGCATTGACTCATTTTCTCATATTGTGGATGAAATGTTTTGTGTAAATCTAAGACCTGCAATAAAATGTGATCTGAAATATTTTAACAAGCATCAAGATTTCTAACGAAGTTAGGAGAGTTAAGTGTGTAGACTCAAAGATCATTATTTTTCTTACCTTTCCTGTTCAAGGGAATCCCATGCCTTCATTTTCTGGACAAGAAGACAAGATCTTGTTTTTAAACATCTATGGCAAAAGGAACATAAGCTAAACTCTTGCCAGAAATTTAGAGGAGAAAGACATCTTTTCTTCACTTAAGATTTGGTGTCACTTAATTTGTTTAGCATAGTTATTCTGAATGCTTTGAGAAACTATTGGCTTTTATTTTTTTTTGAGAAGGATAGAGAAAGAGAGCACTTGGATATATTTTTGAGTTATGTTTTGTGTTATATAATGAAATTTATTTTCTGAAATGATGGTATTGAGGGATGGACATCTGCTTGAACATAGACTCATTCTTTCTACACATAAAGGTGCAAACCAGTTAAGAATAAACTAGGATTTTTTTTTTAACTTTTAATTCCATTTGTAAACTGACTTGACTTTATTAGTTCACACAACATGGCAACATGTTTTTGTTCACACAACTTATTATTGTCTTACTGAATATTTTAATCGTTATAGAACTTGCGTTTTGATAATAGAATGGATTGCAGAAGCTGTTTTCATAGTAGTAATAATGACAGTGACTTCAATTATAAAGACCAGTGATAAACCATTGTAATAGAGAGTGACTTTATCTAGGTACAGCCAGATTTCAGTTAGCCATACCACCAGGTCAGAACAAATAATCCATTTTCCTTATCACCTAATACCTTATATTGATAATTCAAATCAAATCAAGAGGGCTAGAAATCTACATGTCTACCTCTGGGAACAGTGGGAATATGCTTATCATCTATAGCAGCACCTCTCTCAGGGGATTCATAGGTCATTTTCATTATAATACTAAGATGTTATTTGCCTTTTTCACTCTCATTCTGTCACAAAACTGCTGTATCTTGGTATCATAAAATAAAAAAAATAATAAAATAAGATTATGTGGTAAAAGGTGAGCATCATTTTGATCTCCTCTTACCAGCTAACTGCTGGTAAGTAGATATGTTGTTTTTAGATTGAGGTCCTGTCAAGGTTCTAGCCACTATAAGAATTTAACTCAACCAAAATGAAGCGTGATTTAGAAGAAAGAAGATAGGTGTTGGTCGAAAAATATGCAGGAGAAAAATTGAGGATTCAGAATGTATTGAACATTCATTCATTTAACAATTACATAGTGAGCACTTACTATGTACCAGGCACTCTGCTAAGTCACAAGGGATATTGCAGGAAACCAAACAGACCAACACTGCTGCCCTCATGTAGCTTTCATTCTTGTGAGGGGAGACAGATAGTTACAGAATAAATAACTAAAGTACATAGTCTGTAAAGGGTGATAAATGTTATAGAGAAAAATAAAGCAAAGAGGGAATATGGAGGGTTACGGACAGAATGCAAATTTTAATAAAGTAGTTAGGAAATGCCTCACTGGAGAGTAAAGACCTGAAGGAGGTGAGGGAAGAGTGTTGCAGACAGTGGAAATGCCTAGTGGTGGGAGCAGGTCTGGCATCTTTTTGAAAGAGCATGGAGTCAGGTCGCTAAGCGGTGACTGAACAGGGAAGGGGTTGTATATGAGGGCAGAAAGGCAAGGTAGATTGCTTAGGACCTTGTAGACCATTGTTAAAGACTTTGGCTTCTACTCTGAGTCAAATGAGAAGGATTTAGTAGTGACTTCATTTTCTGACATCTCATTATTGTCCATAATTGTATTTTTGCCAGGAAGCCGTGTTCATCAAGCCACCTGTCAGTTACCTGAATCTTAAACTAAATGTGTTCAGCATAACCCAAATAAGTGTTTTTAAATGTTTTTCTTTGGGGAGAAATAAATTTATATTTTTACCAGCATCAAAAAATAAAGTTGTATGAAAGTCAATTGTTATAGTCCTAAAAATGTACATTGTCTAATTTTGTATGTTATACAATCATGTACCACTTCATCAAAACAACGATTTGTTATGCATGTTTTAACTTTGTAATCCCTTTTTTATTTTGGCTATTTTATTTAATGTGGTCAATTTCTTTTTAATTGTTTGGTTAACTGCTTTGTGCTGGGCTTTATGTTCAAGGCTGATCTCTTTTTGTGCCTGTGCATGTATCTTATGCTTGTTTGTGCTTATGATGTAATTGTACTTTCCAGGTATCATTTATCAGTTATGAAAATCAATTTTTATAAGTTGTTTAATGCAGCTAACCTGTTGTTTTTGATTAGCCTCTTCTAAAGTATTAAAGAGCATGTGTGAAAATTTCTACAAGTATTCAAAGCCCAAGAAAATTCGAGTGTGTGTTGGAACATGGAATGTCAATGGTGGAAAGCAGTTTCGCAGTATAGCATTTAAGAATCAGACACTCACCGACTGGCTTCTTGATGCACCCAAGTTAGCTGGCATCCAAGAGTTTCAAGGTTTGCTTTTTATAAAATATATATTTAATTAATAAATCCTGACACTGGTTTATTAATCTAGAAAACAAATGTAGCAGTTCCACAATATGCATTACTTTATAAAAGAAACTTGGATCTATAAATTTGAAGGCCAACATTTTTGTAATCAGGTGTCCTGAAATCTTACTTCTTTTTTATCCCTAGATCTTTATTTTCTGCTTTATAAGAAAACATAATGATAAAATAAATCTTATTCTTGGATATTTGATTCATAGGAAATAGGATCCATACATAGATACCTTTAAAGGTAACAACACACATAAGAAAAATTAGTTGTTTTTATTTTTTCAAACTGACACAAAGCAAGCTTATCTTGTTATTGATAATTTTTCAAACCTAGAATGTCCCATTTTTCAAATCTAGTCCTCTACTTAGCTACTAAGAAATATTCAGGGTAGATGATGAAAAGTCTTAAAAAACTTGTGACATTTGTTGGCATTTTGTAACTTAACAGTACTGATACATTCTTGCAGAAACTTGGTTGTCATTCAGTAGCCAGAACCAAACATTAAGATGAGGATTCTTTAATTAAAATTTTAATTAGAATCATGAACTTAAGGCCTTCTTTTTTAAAGTCAACTTTAATTCCTTTTTACAATGTTACACATTTCCCAAGTATAATATATGAAAGGTAATGTGCATAGGAAATAGTGTAACATACAGATTTTTCTTTTTTAGTTAGCTTTAATCAGTCATATCTGAAACCCTGGGGTTTTCCCAAAACTTTTATTAAAATACCCCTTTTCTCTTACGTCGAACCTAACTTGGAATTGTAGTTGAAGTAGTAGTAATAATTAATAAAATAACAGTAAATACTACAATTCTAAGTACTTTACATCTATTCACTTAATACTTGTAACAGACTAGTGGCATAGATACTGTTATCATTCCAATTTCACAGGTGAGGAAACTGAGACACAAGGAAGTGACCTGCCTAGGGTTGTGGCAAAGCCAGGATTTAACTTCTGGCAGTTGGTTCCAGAGTTATTGTGCCACACTGCATTTTATGTGTGAGCCTGGGAAAGTTGCTTAGATTCTCCAAAGCCTCAGTTTCCTATCTGTAAATAAAAGGCAAAAATAATATGTCTCATAAGGTGTTTGTATGGTAAATGAGATGATGCACGTATAGGCCTTGCACATACTACCAGTTAACTTTTTTCTTCTCTCAGTATTGGTTGATAGTACTTACAGGCTCTTTCTAGCTATTTATCTTCACTTCTCAATGAGGTACCCCTAGTACTCTTGGGCTGCTTATCTCAAGCAACTTCTGTTCTCTCTTAGTCCTTAACAGCTATGAAAGAGAGCTAATGGCTGGAACAGAGGAATATGTCTTCACCCTTGGATGTCTTAATTTTCCTGGATTTCTTCTACCTAGGATATAGCAAAAAGATCAAGCCTATGGTTTTCAAATATGAATGTGAAAAATACCTCCCAACTGTTACCTTTAATTTGAGATGGTTTTGCAACCACTTTATTGATTGTGCTTTCTCTGAAGAATTCCTTTACCTCTCAAATTTTGATTCACTTCAGCTTTTGAGAAGTGGCTTATTTCTCTGTTGTCCATGGTACAAATACGGTACAAAAGAGTTTTTTCAAAATGATTTCTGAAAGGATTTAAGGATTTTTAAGGATAACAGTCTTAAAGAGGCAGATTAGGACGCCTGAATAGAAAGTAAGTTTAAAGTAATTACGTCCCACTCATGGGTATTACCTTTAGTTTTAATGTGATTAAACATAAAACACAAAAGTGGACTATATGAGATTTGGTGTTGATCTTAGTTGTGTTGGGGATGGGGGTGCCATTTGATTAAGGCTTATTTTATAAAAGTGTTTCTTGGATGCTTAATTGTAGATAAAAGAAGTAAGCCCATGGACATATTTGCAATTGGTTTTGAAGAAATGGTAGAGTTAAATGCTGGAAACATTGTGAATGCAAGGTAAGCCAGTAAGGTAACACATAGGACAATGTTCTAGTTGAGGGACATGCAAGACAGTTAATTAAGTACTTACATGGATAGATTGAGATAATATATGTAAAGGTGCTTCTTAAACTGTAAAATAGCAGTTCTCAAACTTATTGACTTAAGGATCTTTCTACACTCTTAAAAATATTGAAAATCTTAACTTTTATTTTTGTGGATTACATCTCTTGACATCACATTAGAAATTAAAAATGAAAAATTTAAAACATTTAATTATTTGAAAATAGCAATAATAACCCATTACATGCATTTTTTTTTCTGAAAAGTAACTTTTCCAAAACAAGAATGTACTGAGAAGATTGCAATATTTTTTAGTCTTGCAAATTTCTTTAATATCTGACTTAATACAGCTGAAATCTCACATCTACTCCTGATGTTAGTCTGTTGCAATATGTTGTTTTGGTTGAAGTATATGAAGAAAGTCACATAAATATGTGGTTGGAAGTGGAAATATTTTAATAGCCTTTTCAGATAGTTTCTTCTAGTACTACACCAAAACTCAACAAATAGCAGTTTCTTAGAGTTTAGTTGTAATATGGTATCTGAAACCATAGCAATGAACTTCTGCTCTGTTATACTAAAGTTCATTGCTCTATCTTGTACCCTTGCATGATTTTGAAACATCATGTATTGGTCATTTGGAAAATATTAGTTCACTGAGTTATATAGATATTCCCAATTTTGACACATTGCATTATAAGATATCAACACATCATGTTGGTTACAGTAATCACTGATCTCATCAGCAAATTATTCAAGTATTTGGAAAGTGTCCAGATCACAATAGTTTTCCAAAATTCTCATTTTTACTTGAAAACTCAAATTTTATCATTGGAAGTAAATATTCTTGGTTGTTTCCCTTGAGAAGACAGGCTTGGTTGAAAACTCTTTGCCAGATAATCTAAGTCTGAGTAATCATAGTTTGTCATTAGTTCTTTTAAGTGAAAATTGTATCCATGAAAAACAGGGCAGCTCAACACTCGTCTCAGAATGTCAGGTGCTTTTCCTCAAAACAACCGTCACTTCACTTTGCAGCACACATGCATTGTACATTTCCTGGTCATCCCATAGAAAATGAAAAAGATGTGACTTGAGGCTTAAGCTCTGATGACATTAATGTTACTGCTTCAGCAAGAATAGTCTTGGGTGAAATGCATTATTTTAGCCTCAAGTGCATGGCAGTGAAGACTATAATGAATTTAGTAGAGTTTGGTGCCAGATTTGGGCCAAAGCATCAGCTATTCTACTCACTCCTGTGTTTGTACCATCAAGCAAATGTCAGGCAACAGTAATGAAAAAGGCAAATGTCTGAGTAGTGTTAGGAAGGTAATTCTGATCTCATGGGTTTTGGGAACCCTCCACAGATGTTCTCAGACCATACTTCAAGTACTACTGTTCTGAATCCTTATTACAAATACAAATTATTTTAGTGAAATTTAAAGCTGAAGTGTTTTAAGAACATATACTTGCTTTTAAAGTTGAGTGTTCCCAGTTACCTAAACATAATAAAGGCCATATATGACAAACCCACAGCTAACATTATAATTAACAGCGAGAAGCTGAAAGCTTTTCCTTTAAGATCGGGAACAACACAAGGATGCCCACTCTCCCCACATCTATTCAACATAGTACTGGAGGTCCTAGCCACAGCAATCAGACAACACAAAGAAATAAAAGGCATCCAGATTGGCAGGGAAGAATTTAAACTGTCCCTGTTTGCGGATGATATGATATTGTACATAAAAAAATGTAAAGAATCCACTCCAAAACTACTAGATCTAATATCAGAATTCAGCAAAGTTGCAGGATACAAAATTAATATGCAGAAACTGCCATTCCTATACACTAACAGTGAACTAGCAGAAAGAGAAATCAGGAAAACAATTCCATTCACAGTTGCATCAAAAAGAATAAAATACCTAGGAATAAACCTAACCAAGGAAGTGAAAGACCTATACTCTGAAAACTACAAGACACTTATGAGAGAAATTAAAGAAGATACCAATAAATGGAAACATAACGCATGCTCATGGGTAGAAAAAATTAATATTGTCAAAATAGCCATCCTGCCTAAAGCAATCTAAAATTTCAATGCAATCCCTATCAAAATATACAGGATTCTTCAACAAACTAGAGCAAATAGTTCTAAAATTCGTATGGAACCACATAAGACCCCAAATAGCCAAAGCAATCCTGAGAAGGAAGAAATAAAGCTGGTGGGATTATGTTCCCCAACTTCAAGTTCTACTACAAAGCCACAGTAATCAAGACAGTTTGGTACTGGCACAAGAACAGACCTATAGACCAACGGAACAGACTAGAGAGACCTAACATAAACCCAACCATATATGGTCAATTAATATATGATAAAGGAGCCATGGACATAAAATGGGGAAATGACAGCCTCTTCAACAGCTGGTGTTGGCAAAACTGGACAGCTACATGCAAGAGAATGAAACTGGATTATTGTTTAACCCCATACACAAAAGTAAACTCGAAATGGATCAAAGACCTGAAGTCATGAAACCATAGAACTCTTAGAAGACAATATAGGCAAAAATCTCCTGAGTATAAGCATGAGCAACTTCCTGAACGCATCTCCTCGAGCAAGGGAAACAAAAGCAAAAATGAACTCATGGACTACAACAAACTAAAAGTTTCTGTATGGCAAAGGACACCATCAACAGAACAAAAAGGCACCCTACATACAGTATGGGAGAATATATTTGTAAATGATATATCCGACAAGGGGTTAACATCCAAAATATATAAAGAACTTACATGCCTCAACACCCAAAAAGCAAATAACCCGATTAAAAAATGGGCAGAGGATATGAAGAGACAGTTCTCCAAAGAAGAAATTCAGATGGCCAACAGACGCATGAAAAGATGCTCCACATTAGTAATCATCAGGAAAATGCAAATTAAAACCACAGTGAGATGTCACCTCACACCAATAAGGATGGCCACCATCCAAAAGACTAAGAACAACAAATGCTGGCGAGGATGTGGAGAAAGGGGAACCCTCCTACACTGCTAGTGGGAATGTAAGCTAGTTCAACCATTGTGGAAAGCAGTATGGAGGTTCCTCAAAAAACTGAAAATAGAAATACCATTTGAACCAGGAATCCCACTCCTTGGAATTTACCCAAAGAATACAACTTCTCAGATTCAAAAAGACATATGCACCCCTATGTTTATCGCAGCACTTTTTACAATAGCCAAGATATGGAAGCAACCTAAGTGTCCATCAGTAGATGAATGCATAAAGAGGTGGTACATATATACAATGGAATACTATTCAGCCATAAGAAAGAAACAAATCCTACCATTTGCAACAACATGGATGGAGCTGGAGGATATTATGCTCAATGAAATAAGCCAGGCGGAGAAATACAAGGGTCAAATGATTTCCCTCATTTGTGGAGTATAACAATGAAGCAAAACTGAAGGAACAAAACAGCAGCAGACTCAGAGACTCCAAGAAGGAACTAGTGGTTATCAAGGGGGAGGCATGTGGGAGGGCGGGTGGGGAGGGAGGGAGAAAGGGATTGAGGGATATTATGTTTAGTACACATAGTGTGGGGGTCACCGGGAAAACAGTGTAGTACAGAGAAGGCAAATAGTGTATCTGTGTTATCTTACTACACTGAAGGACAGTGACTGCATTGGGGTATGTGTGGGGACTTGATAATATGGGTAAATGTAATGACCACATTGTTTTTTCATGTGAAACCTTCATAAGAGTGTATATCAATAATACCTTAATAAAAAAAAAAGTTGAGTGTTGCCCATCTTTTGTGACATTTTTAAATATTTTTTTCAGACTAAAATTATTCAAGAGTGGCATAGTCATCAAGCTTGAAATGACAGGGTTTTTTTTTAGCCAAAGTGAATTAACAGTTTGTACAGGGAAGTAGAAAAGAAACCCAAATTCATTCATTTTGCTGTTTAAATATCTCTGAAAGTACCTATTCAGGTCTTAAAATAGAACATGCCCTTAAAGTTCCTAATACCAAATATTTCAGTTTTTTGTCTAAGTAGAGCTTAATCAAATTATTTAATGAAGTGGGGATTATTCCTTCATTTCAACCAGCATCAATTGAGCACCTACTCTAGGTGCGGCTAAAGCTACATTAACAAAGCAGACAAAAATTCCTACCTATGTGGACCTTCTACTCTTGTAGAAGAGATAGACAATAAAGAGTAACTATAATAAGTATATTATATATCTATCATGTTAGAAATACAGTAGAAAATAAATAGAGGTAAAGGGGATTAGGCATGTGGAGGTGGGAAAGTATGTGTGGTTTTGAATGGAATGGTCGGGACGGTTCATTAAGAAGATGACTTAAGAAGCAAGCTGAAGAAAGAAGAAAGCCGTCCTCATTTCAGAATCCAAGTCACAGTGGTAGTATGATGGAGATACAGAATCCATATTCTCAATTTATATTTTGGAGGTGGTATAACATATTGTTAGATTAGCTAGGTGGATGTGAGGTCATTGCGGCTTACCACTTAACATTTCTGTGACCTGGAACTGCAAGAAAAATTTTTTGCTCTCCATTGGAAGTTCTTGGGCACAAACTTACTACTCTGAAAATAAAGAGAAAGACTCAAGCATTTATCCTACCTTCTTTGTATGAACCGCGTTTCAGAGTAATTGAATAGTTAATAAAAATTTTTATAGAATTCCAACTTACTACAAATGTCTATGGAATGCTAAAATTGTTAAATCAGCATTTGAACCCCTAATGAAATAATGGCAGTGATCATCAATAGATGCTAAAATCTTAGAAGGAGAATTAATGGGGGAACTTTTTATTATTAAAAGAGTTGATTAGATGGTCATGATTTGAACAGCTGATACTTTGCTGTGATGTAAGCATGACCACACTAACCATGAGGTTATTTTTTGCCAAAGCAAATAAATAAAATTGAATGTGTTTCTTAAACAAGCTTCTACATTAAGCAGTTAAAGGCAAATGTGAAAGTTAGAGTGGCAAGTTAAGATACCATGAAGCCACATCAGGTGAATCCAGACTGTTGAATATTTTCCTGACAAATGGCCCAGCTTCTGAAATCATAAATGGGATTAAAAAGGGAAGGGAGTGGAGTGGGGAAGGCTAAGAGACCATTAACGAGTAAGAGAAGTTCAAGATACCTAACAAGCAAATGCAGTGTGGGCCTTATTAAAGTTAATTTAAAGCTTTAAAGAAATCAACTGTATATAGACATTTTTTAGGTAATAGAGAAATTTAAATGTGAACTGAGAATTAGATGGTACTGAGGAATTGTTAATATTTAAATGTGATAATGGCTTCCTGATTATGTAAAAATAAAAATGTCCTGGTGCAGAAGAGATGCATAAAAAGTATGTATAGGTGAAATGGCATGTGTCTTAGATTTGGGTTAAAGTATTCTAGGTTCACAAAAAAAAAGTGAGGAGGATGAAAGAAAAAGATGAACAAAATGTTGATAAGCATTGAAGCTGGTTAATGAGTAGATGGTGGTTTGTTTTACAGTTACCTCTTTTTTGTGTAAGTTTAAAATTTTCCAAAATAGGTTTTTAAAAGATATAAATTATAACCCAGAAAAATACAAAAAAGGGGGAAAATGTATCTAGAAGCATATACTTCTCTGTTATTTTAATGAATACTTAAGGAAAAAGTAAAATGTACAAGCTTGAGATCACTTACATGCTGAGCCATCATTAAAAAAGGAAGTTCACATTTTCTTTGTAAAGGAGTAATTAGACTTTAATGCATGGTGTTCTTTTGGCTAAATTTTAGGTTTTCCCTTTTAAAGGAAACAACACTCTGCAGAGAGATTTCACTGTTGGTGTGGATTTCATAACTCTTCTTAATCTTACTAAATTTTGGGGACATAAAAGTGTAATTGATAATTGTCTTATATACTCAGGTATATTGTCCATATCTTTTAAAATATTCCCTTTTTAATATTTTCTGGTAGCACAACAAATCAGAAGCTCTGGGCTGTAGAACTTCAGAAGACCATCTCCAGAGACAACAAGTATGTGCTGCTGGCCTCTGAGCAGTTGGTGGGTGTCTGCCTGTTTGTTTTTATCAGGCCACAGCATGCTCCTTTCATCAGGTCAGTAAACAGCACTATTACAAGGTTTTCCACCTTCACTTAACAAGAAAAAGGCCTAGAATGTTTGCTGCTTCAGAAACTCTTACTCATGGGGTCTTGTATTTAAATGTTTTTGATCAGAGTCACTAAGTTTCACAGCACTGTTTCACAGCCTTGCCCTTGAAGTGACACGATGTATCATATATTTATGTAATACACATTCCTAATTTCTTGTGCATGTGAAACTTGAAATTTCAAGTCTTTGATTTAGAGTTCTTTGTTTTAAAGGGATGTTGCAGTTGATACTGTGAAGACTGGAATGGGAGGTGCAACTGGAAATAAGGGAGCAGTTGCAATACGAATGCTGTTCCATACAACAAGCCTTTGCTTTGTCTGTAGCCACTTTGCTGCAGGGCAATCACAAGTCAAAGAAAGGAATGAAGATTTTGTAGAAATAGCACGAAAATTGAGTTTTCCAATGGTAAGTTCTTTCTGCTTGTTCTTGAAGATGAAGCTTTGAAATGTACTTCTATTTACCCCAAATTCTATATAGTTTTTGAGAATTTAAGATAGTTCCTAGAAATATCAATGATGTTCACCTAAATAGATATTTCATGTGTTGTGTTACTAGTATTGTGCTAAATAAATAGGGCATGGCTGGCTGGGGGAGGCATGCATATCTGAGACAAAGGAATAGTTGTAAAACATTTTTTAAAATGATTGTTTTGAATTTAAAATTTCATCTCCTTGCTTCCAGGGAAGAATGCTCTTTTCCCATGACTATGTATTTTGGTGTGGTGATTTCAACTATCGAATTGATCTTCCTAATGAAGAAGTTAAAGAACTCATAAGACAGCAAAATTGGGATTCTCTCATAGCAGGAGATCAACTTATCAATCAGAAAAATGCTGGACAGGTATATACATACTTAGGAAGATACTTGCATTGAGAAGACGGGGACCTTTGGCTATGAAACACATTTAATCATAGTGTTGCCTTTTTAAAAAAATTTTCTTGGAGTCTCTCTATACTTAATAAATATATAGCTATAGTATAACAGATAACAGAATTGCCTTTCCTTAAAAACCCATAACCCATGTTAATTACCAGGAGGGAAAATAAATTGTGTCTCTGTAAGATTCATTTTCAAGTAGAAAAATATGCATTTGAGGGATTTTTGTCATAGCTATTTTTTCAGTAGTAGTGAATTTAGAATCTTTATCTTTAGGGCTACTGTTTTTGGCTTTGAGATCCTGTCCTACTCTGCTTTATTTATTCTTTTGTTTTTCATATCATCTGCCTTTTTAAAACTTTTGACCATAAAATTTTGGAAGAACTTAACTAATTTTTTTTTTAATGTAATACATTATCGAGTCCTATTGATATGGTTGTCAGACTTACGTTCTAACACTTAGGGCCCCACTTAACTTAGGACTCAGTTCTGCATTTGAGAATAAAACATCAGACTATATAATTTCTAAAATCCTTTACAGTTCTGTCCCTCGTAGCTCAAAGGTCTGATGGAATTCCCTTATTCACATTTTTGTAATTTATTTTATCAAAGATTGAAAAAGTCTTCGGTTATTTTTTCTTAAGCTTTGTTTGTAGATGTATGCATATTTTGTGTGAAAGTCTCCAGCACACAATCGATAATTAATGCATGGCTTCTGAATGAAAAACAGAATTTTCTTGCCTTTTTAAATAACTTTGTACATATTTTTATTTTAGATTTTTAGAGGATTTTTAGAAGGAAAAGTAACCTTCGCTCCAACATATAAGTATGATTTGTTTTCTGATGACTATGACACCAGTGAGAAGTGCCGCACCCCTGCATGGACAGATCGTGTCCTCTGGAGAAGAAGGAAATGGCCTTTTGATAGATCAGGTTGGGAAATGGACTTCTTCATTGAAATGATCTAGTGCAAATTTTATGAGGAAGAAGGGAATGATGTAAATATCAAGGGAGGAGAGCTATTTTTTTCAACAAAGGTTATCTAGACTAGAATAAATAAGATTTAAATATAAAACAGATTTTTAAAAATATTCTTTTAATTTAATTCTTCAGTTTTTTTCATCGGCATAATTTCATATAAAGAGAAGCAAGAAAACAAAATTTTCAGTTGAATGCTGATTAAGGTTTTTAACTTGAATAATTAAAATGGTTTGCAGATAGTATGAACTACTGCTTATTTGTTGGATTATTTATAAAATACTCTGCTCACAGGCCTTTAAATAATCTCAGAACTAAAACATAAAATGGTAGATAACTCAACCCAAAATCTTTCTAGCTTAGAGGTATCTAGACTTCCTGTCTATTAACAAGTGTATCTGGCATCCCAGCTTTAGACTATGGAAGGTAGTAAAATGAAGATAGTTCCTTGTTCCCCATAATCTGTCACACTCACATGGCTTCTTTTGTGTTCTGTTTTTTTCTGAGTGCAGCTGAAGATTTAGATCTTCTAAATGCTAGCTTTCAAGCTGGAAGCAAAATCCTCTACACGTGGACTCCTGGCACTTTGCTGCATTATGGTAGAGCTGAGCTGAAGACTTCTGACCATAGGTTTCAATAGTCTCAGTGTTTCTAATGGTGCTTGAAATTTATTTGAAACATGCCATGTTTTAAACATTCTAACATGTCTCTTCCTTTATGCCTTAAGGCCTGTTGTTGCCCTGATTGATATAGATATATTTGAAGTTGAAGCTGAAGAGAGGCAAAACATTTATAAAGAAGTAATTGCAGTTCAGGGTCCACCAGATGGGACAGTATTGGTCTCAATCAAAAGTTCTGTACCAGAAAATAATTTTTTCGATGATGCTTTGATTGATGAGCTTCTGCAGCAATTTACAAATTTTGGTGAAGTTATACTCATAAGGTGAGTAAAATATGTGTTGTCCAAAAGCAGCTCATGATTCCTAAGAAGTATTTTCTATATTAGAAATTGCCTTATGTAGTGTTTGAATAGTATATGAATGTTTTTATTTCCAAACTATAAGAAAATCATATTATAGAAATCTTACTCAAAAAGTTCATGGGTTTTGAAACTGAACTCTCTATTTAGAAAGTTTAAAGTTGAGTAGTAAAACTTCATATGAATAATTGGTAACAAAAGTGTGCATATGTGTAGATGTGATCTTTAAAGATTCCTATATGATAATATATAATAGCCTTATGGCAAGATGAAGCTGTGATTGCTGTTCTTTTCAGGAGAGATAGGAGTAAAATACAGTGACTTTTCCCCTTCAATTTAAGAAATTTGATGTTTTAAGTTATTTTAAGTATGCTTAATTTCCAACTAACAAGAAGAAGCACCACCAGAAGAACAGTCAGGAATCATCCATTCCAGTCTTGGTTTCCGTCACTGACTTAACCATCTGCTTTTTGCAGAACCAGATGCCTCTTTCTTTGTTTAAAAAAAAGTGTTCTCTTCCAAGTGTACAGCAATTTTAAGAAGTTGAATGATGTGGGTATTTGAATTTCATAAGGAAGAGATACTATTTAATTTTTTTCATCTGCTGGTTTATGTGTTGTATAGATATTTGATAGATAAATCTCTATACTAAGGACTGTGGAAAAGCAGAGGAAAAATTGAAGAATCAATTCCTGCTTGTAATCTAGTTGGGAAAATCAGCATGTGTGTAATGGCTTCCCAAGGTCCTAAACAGAATAGTCCACAGAAAGAAAAGTGTGGTTTCTGTAGAGTGAGAAGAATGCATAAGAAACCTAGACTCCTTTCACAAAGTACATGAGCAAATAGAGAAGAAATTGTATTTATACTTCTGTCAGATTTTTTGACAAAGATCTACCCCAAAGCTTTAAAATAAAACAAAATTTTGAAAATCCTAAGGCTCTAGGAAGTACATAATAAAATTTCCCAGGTTTACACAGGACAGTTAGCCATGCCAAGTGCAGAAATGTCAGACCCCCAGAAGCCTAACATGGACTGTGAGTGGGCAGCAAAGTAGCAGATAAGCATCTTTATGAGCAAATGTAAAATAGCATCCTGGACTGGAGAGAATCCAATGTGTACACAGGGAGAAAAGACAATGTGGATACGGGAAAAGGACCTGTCTTTATAACCCCAAGTCTTGAAAGAACGTGGTGTTAAATTGGAGCCAAAAGCTTTCCCCACAGTGTCTGTCATCATTAGACAAAGTATTGGTAAAAAAAACAAGACATTACCCTAACATCCTGAAACCACGGGTGCCTCCACACCTGGCATACAATGGTCGTTACACCTTCAGACAACCAAGTTAGAATAGAAAAAGCAGATGATGAAGGTGAATAAGGAGAGAACTGTCACCAGTAAGGCTAAACTGATGATTATTTTTTGCTCTAGAGTAAGACAGCCTAAAGGAGTAACTGAAGTCTGTAAACCCCTTTATGTGTAAATAAGAGATGCCCTGGAAATGTAGGTGGGGCATAGTTAGACACTTTTATTAATTGGAAGGTCTATTAAAAAAGTGTAGAAGCTACTACCCTAGTGAGTGAAAACAAGAAGAAAATACAGCTTCTAAAAGGATCTGTATAAATCCATGGATGTTAGAACCAGAATCTCTTTTAAAGAGTGTGTAATGGGCACATTGCCAATTAAAGATAGGACCAGGAAATCAGCCCTGCTGTATGACCACAAGTGCTTTGGTACCACTATCAAAGAACAAATGCAGTAGCCTTCCCTTATCCACGGTTTGATTTTCCAGGGTTTCAGTTACCCATGCCAACGTGGTCCAGAAGCGATGATCCTCCTTCTGACACAAATGGTCAGAAGGTCAGTGGTAGCCTAATGCTGTGTCATTTACCTCATCTTATCATCACATAGGCATTTTATCATCTCACATCATGACAAGAAGAAGAACGGTGATTACAATATAATAACATATTTTGAGAGAGTGAGAGACTACATTCACATAACCTTTATTATAGTATAGTGTTGAAATT
The DNA here is from genome assembly GCA_032199065.1 of Smutsia gigantea. Lineage (NCBI taxonomy): Eukaryota > Metazoa > Chordata > Mammalia > Pholidota > Manidae > Smutsia > Smutsia gigantea. The sequence goes on along the minus strand of JAVSCE010005732.1, from coordinate 149,118 downwards.
GTATTATTTGATTATTAGTTATTGTTAATCACTGTGCCTAATTTTCAAATTAAACTTCATCTTAGGTGCATATGTACAGAAAAAACATAGTATATATTTATAGGGTTTGGTGTTATCCATGGTTTCAGGCAACCACTGGGGGTCTTGGAACATATCCCCTTGGATAAGGGGGGCTACTGTAATGTTTGGGGTTGGGGCGTACTGAAGCAGCACAAGTGCAATGTTATAGTAGTGATTCTTTGGAGGAGAAATAGTCTCCATTACCCAAGTTTGGAAATGATATCCCTCATAGTATTTAGGTAGGAATGATGGGCCTGTGTCTTTCAAATGATAGCATCCTGCAACTTAGTAATTTTATGCCAAAGAAATTGAATCACACCTTGCTCATGTTTATTGTAGAAATCTGCTCCAGGCCTTTGACTTAAACAGGATAAAGTACTAGTGCATACTTTTGTTTTTGACTTTACCTCTTAACATCTGTAATCCATACTTTTGAATCCTAGGTTAAGTGTGTTTGTGTGTGTGTGTACATTTTGCAGTTGGGAGTAATTCAGAATTATAGACTGATAACATTATAATGTGAGTAAGACTGATAACATAATCTGTTTTATTGTTTGCATGGTAACGTTATATATTAGTAATCATCTTTGGAACGTGTTCCATTGTCCTTTTATCTTTTCCTTTTGGGTGTAGCAAAGGCCATTGCAGTCCCAAGAGAGTAAATGGCTGTCAATGAATAAAGACAAAGACCATGTACTAAGCCTCCTTGGGGCCAGTATGATTAATTAATTAATTATTTTAATGACAACTGCCTGTCTTCTTTTTTGGTCAAAAGAATTTGCTTCGGGGAAGTCATTGAGACAGTGAAAGTACATAAAATACAGAGTGCTGGGCTATGGGTCTGGAGAGTTGGATTCTAGCCCTTTAATAAAACTTGCTCTCCTCGTAGTATCACTTTGAACAAGCCACCTTGGTCCTTTTTTGTCTTGTCAATGAAATGAAGGGTTGCATTCGAGGTCACAAATGGAGGTCCATTGGCCTATTTTTTTCTGGCAGATTGTTTTATTAGCATAGTATTTGGAAAAATTTTGAATTTGAGTGCTTTGAGAGAAGGAGTGCCCTCTCTAGGTCACTACTAACCCTACTGCTCTCCCTCTGGTTTTACTTCCTGGCACCTGTAGGCCCCTTATTAATCAGTAATCATTAGACTAGTCATTGGCTTCTTATATCTAACGTGTTAATTATATTTTATGTTTGTTTTTCTCTTTCTTGAAGATTTGTAGAAGATAAAATGTGGGTCACATTTTTGGAAGGAAGCTCTGCCTTGAGTGTTCTAGGCCTAAATGGTAAAGAGGTAAGGTAGCACTTGGTGGTTCTAAACCATTCTGAAATTAGGTGTTTGAAGATTGTATTTTTGTAGATACATCAAGATTATCTAAATGTATTTCTAGTTCAGGACATAAAAAGACCTTACCGTATGCTTTAATGTTTATTATTTAGACTAGGTTACTGACCAGCTTAGAATTATTTTGGTCCTTCCTGGAGATATTAACCATTGATATAGACTAAGAAGAAAATATGATTATCACCTAATTTTATTTTTATTGTATTTTATTATATGGAAACTTTAAAATTTTTAATTGGGATAGATATTCTGGCACATCTATATGGAAAAGAGTTATATCAAATGAAGAAAAAGCTTTATTTACAAAAAAAAACAAAAGAGGAAGGTGCTCATTATTCTGAGGGACTTATTTTATTGGCTTGAATGATGGTACCCAGGTATCTTTTTTAATCGTAGGTGAAATATTTCCCATATAACAAATCCATCCCATTGAGGCATTGTAGAAATGTTTAAGTATTAGAGATACTCACTCCTAGCCTGTGATTTGCAGTGTTATTGGTGGGGGAAATTTACATCAGTAGTCTGGAATAGTTTTACTTCTATAAAGTGCTATGTCTATCTGTTTTTTCTGAATGCTTTTAAACAAATCCTCAGTTTCTAAGTATATGGTTACTAGAAGGGTAGGGTAGACTAAAATCCAGGTCTAATTTCTCCAACAGTGAGCAACTCATAAGGGTTTCCCTGAGCTTCCTCTTCTGTCACAGTACTTCAGCTTCCTTAGAGAAAAAAACCTCCATGCATATGAAATTGTTTTTGTAGGGTTTTGTTTGTTTTTCCTGAATGTAATAACAATACTCTGAAGCAAAAGTAAATGAAAAAATACAGAAAAGTATAAAGAAAGAAAGAATAAAGACCATTTGTAATTCTACCATTACAAATTAATTTCTCTTAACCTTCATATGTGCATAAAACAAATGGGATTTTATATATATACACAGACATATCAACACAAATGGGATATACCTGATACCTAACATCCTAATTTATACTGGATAGTTTTTAATGTTTAAACTATTTAAAAATTTAGTATATGTGAAACAATTATCTTGAATGGAGTTGAGCTAAATTAAGTCTATACTATCACATAGTATAACTTTATTCTAAGATAATTTTCATGTCAATGAATTTTTATTTTATATCTTTTATTCAACTAGTTATTGGGTCGAACTGTAACTATTACTTTAAAAAGTCCAGACTGGATCAAAAACTTGGAAGAAGAAATGAGTTTAGAGAAAATTAATATTGCATTGCCGTCATCAACAAGCTCTACCCTACTCGGTGAAGATGCAGAGGTCGCAGCTGATTTCGATATGGAAGGTCTGTTATATTGACCATACTTACTTCTGTACTTGTAGTTAAGGCTTCCTTCCCATCAGTAAAATCTTAATGTTCAAGTTCACCCTTCTCTTTCTTCTGATTAGATTGTGTTTTGCGCTGTATTGTGTTTATTTTGCTTGTACCTAGACTTCAAATGTATTTGCCATTCTGCCATTGAAAGGTTAAGACCCCTACAAATGTTAGTTATGTGTTTGTGTGATAACCACACAAATTGTTATTTTTGGTGTGCGGTTTTGTCCTCCTAATTGCAGTTAAGGTAGGAAAGTTGAAGTTCAAAGTGTGTGTTCTAATAGCAGGAATGAGTTTAAGATAATTATTACAAAAGAGGATATATTTCAATATAATGTAAAAAGATTCTCAAGGTGGCTAGGACACATGCATTTGAAACTGAACCCACCCATATTAATGTAAACATTTCAAATTTTCTGTTGGGACAGGTCTGTCTAGATGATAATTTGCTTAAATGTGATTAAGAAATGCATTTGCTTTCTAATTTTATATATTATTCTAGCATAGTTTACATTAAAATGCATATCTTAGCTTAATAATATTAATATAATGGTATATCATATTGTGATACCATGTGTATAGATAACACATTTAAGAATTGAACATCTTAACCAGATTATCTCTAGTTTTCACATTTCTCTGTTCATTTGATTATTTAGTCCATACATTTATACAATACCTTTGATGTACTGCTAGGTGCTGGATTTGACAGGTGTCATCATTGCCCTTCCAGAACTCACAGTTTAGGGGGTGTTACAACCAAGTGAGCATGCAGCTATAATCAAGTGATATCACTGCAATAATGATGCTTCAGTAGTTCATGAGAGAGTTGTCTAACCTAGATTTGGGAAGTGTTTCCCAGAGAAACTGAAATTTAAGTTCAGAATCTGAAGACTGGGTTAGAATTCAATTATAGCAGGTAGAGAGGGGTGAACCAGGAAGAAGGAATGTGCAAGAGCCTAAGGAGAGAAAAGGATCTGAGTTGATTATGCAAGTATGCATGTGAGAGGATTGACAAGGAAAAGGGATACAGAGAAGGAGCAGGTGTGGGATGGAAGATGAACTGGGTTTTCAACGTATTGAATTTGAGGTATCTGTAGAGTCTGTTGGGCCCAGATGTAGGCTTTGGGAATTTGGGCCTGGTGCTCAATATAGAGCCCTGGGCTCACCAGGCAGCTCTCATGGCAGTAATAAATGGCATTTATTAGCTTGGCCAGAGGATTATCCAGAGATAAGGAGAACTGGTCCTGGGATCAAAGTGAGAAACCCAGACTATAAGAATAGGCAGAAGAAGGCTGCCTATGAAAGGAAAATGAGAAGAAATAACTAGAAATGTCAAAGAGCCAAGAGATAATAGTGGCTTAAAGATCAAGGAAAGAAATGGTAACACAGAAGCAGTCAGTGGAGTCCTGTGTCACAGAGATGAGAAATGAGGACCACAACTTGCCCATTGGATATAACAACAGGGAAGGATGCTGTTGGTGACATCCATGAGAGTAATTTCAGTGGAGTGATGAAGCCAGATGATGGTAAATTGAGGTGTGGATAGAAGGTGGAGAGAGTGTCTACAGACAGCTCTTTAAGGAAGTTTGGCTAAGATGGGAGTGCAGAGGGAGAAGAAGGCAGCTGTGCCAGGGAGACTGGGGATCCAAGGAATGTTGTTTTGAAATGCAAGAGGCTTACGAATGCTTGCTGCTGACAGAAGAGCTGATGATATTGGGGAAGAGCAGGGCTGAAAGAGTGATAAAGCAAGGTCGCCGGGAAAATGGGGCCGGTGGAACACCATTTGTTCTATCCGTAAATGAGTGTCAGCCATGTGACTAGACTCCAGCTTGGGAGCAAGTTATTGAAGAGGGACTCCCATCCTAAGACTTCTCTTTTCTCTGTGAAGTTTTTCTGCCAAAGTATAGCACCTATGGTATCAGGAGAGTTAAAGGGTTTCTAGATGAAGCTCCAGAGGAGTAAGGAGGAGAGCCAATCAGGAAATTGTGTAACTGCCAGGCAGCTTTAGGAGCCCATGAGGCTGAAAGTTTCACAAATTTAACGTGACTGCAATCATCAGGACAAGGTGGTTTTCTCAAGCAGCAGCCCTCTGCAGCCCAAATGCTGTTGTGGAGAGCTTAACCAGTGAATTGATGCAGGCGCGATGAGAACAGTGCAGTAGGAAATGGCTAAGGTGCAGAACCATAGAATCTGAAGACAGATACAGAGATGCAAAGTCAGGCAGGGGCTGAAAGTAGAGGGATCAAAGGCTTGGATCCTGATGAAGATGGAAGGGGAAAGAGTAACTAAGGCTGGGAGGTAGTGGTCAGAATGAAGAGTTCGGAGTATTGTTTCAGAGGCAGAGCAGTTCTGAGTGGAGGAGAGGCATAAGACCAAGTCCGTTAGCGTTGCCCGCGTGGACTTTGATGTCACCCAGAAAGATGGTAGGACCCTATCTTGCTCTCTGCTTAGTGCTTGGTGAATGGGTTCAAGTGACCAGAAGAATGGAGACTGGAGATTATGACAGCCGGGGATATGGAGGGTGTTATATAAATTCCTGATGGTGTAGCCTTGAAGAAATAGGCCTTTTTGTTCAGGGCTGGAAGATTAATGTTCTGTAATTGGAATTTGGTTGCAAAGGGCACCCTGTCCCCATTTTCCAACCCTGAGGAAAGAGGAAATAAGGAGACCTCAGAAGAGAACCAATCCTCCCTGTTCAATTAGAGCAAAGAAGGTCTGTGTTGATTGGAGGAGCACTGGGAAGAAGGAGTGAGGAGAATTTCAGGGAAGGTATGTGGTTGTCAGAGCCTGTCTGCTCTATGGCCAGCCCTGAGTTGAGGACAGGCAGGAGGGGCAGTTCCATAGAGCAAGTAGGAAGGTTTGGGGAGAGAGCAGTGAACTTTTAAGTCAGCCAACAGTGAGGTAGCTGCTCAGTGGAATTTTGAAAACCGTCAAGTCAACCCAGCTCCAGGTGTTAAGTCACCACTGGTATCCTGTTTCCCTAAGATAATAGACTATTTTTAATTACATTTTCTGTAAAAGCATTTATACTAATTCTAGTTTTATACATATAAATTTTTGTTTACATGATTAATCCATGCATGTTGATAGTGTCATGTTAACATGTGTATTTTGTATTTAAGAGCTGATGATATTGGGGAAGGGCAGGACTGAATGAGTGATAGAGCAAGATCGCTGGGAAAACCGGGCCGGTTTCCCTTAAAACCTAGATTGGTGAAAAAAAATCTCTGAGGAAGTTAAAATGGTGGTAACCTTGATAACCTTGCATTTCCTTAGGTGACGTTGATGACTATAGTGCTGAAGTAGAGGAAATTCTGCCTCAGCATCTCCAGCCATCTTCAAGTTCTGGCCTTGGCACATCACCAAGCTCTTCACCCCGGACTAGTCCCTGCCAGTCACCTACAATATCAGAGGGTCCTGTACCTTCCTTTCCCATAAGACCAAGTCGAGCACCATCAAGAACTCCTGGGCACCCAGATTCACAAAGTGCATATTTTATTTAAAATTTTATATGACTTTCCTGAGCTGATATGTTTAATTTTAGGTGGTCAATCTCTGATGCCTTTGGATCTGTACCATGTTTTCTGTGCGTACAAAAGAGGAGACTTTGTAGATGATTTAAGTCCTAAATGGAAAGGAAGCTCATTGTCACTGTCACTAGATGAGATTTTTCTTCATGCTTTTTCTGTGTGGTCATGTTTGTCTGTGTCTTATAATTGGTGATGTTCTAGTGTAGTAACCACCCACAACTCTTCAGACTTAATTGTATATCTGTACATTACCTCTGTTTTAGTATGAGGCAAGAAGAAACAAAACACATTTTTTTTAATTCAAATTTGTAGTCATTACTCCTTCAAAGATCGAAGATTTGTCTCCTCTGGAAGTTGTTAAATGATTAAGTCACTGTTCCATTGCTAACTAACATCTTCAGAAAATATCTCCCATTTCATAAAATTCTCTAGTTCTCCTATACTGCTCTTGGAAAACTGGCTTCATTAACTAAATTCAAGATAAAGCTGAGATAGAAAATAAGAGACTCCCAGCAGACTGCTGTTGACTCACCTCAAACAATACTTTGTGTCCACCCAGTAAATCGGTTTTCAGCACCTGGGGAGCCCATACAGAGCTAGTATGATTGCGGCCATGGTACCAGAGGGTAGTTTAAGGCAGAACTGCTTATGTCATTGATAATAAAAATGAGTGCCAGTACACTATAGTATGATAGTATATACTGATTTACTGGGTGGCCCTATCAAGATGGCGCAAAGTATTGTTTGAGGTGAGTCAACAGCAGTCTGCTGGGAGTCTCTTCTTTTCTCTCTACTTTAGCTTTATCTTGAATAGTACAAATTTAGAAAATTAGCAAAATGGAGTTTATCATACACATACATAGGTGATACCGTACGTTTGCACTCATACCCACCTAGAACCTGATCTTCTCACCTAATGGACTTTCTTAGGTTCCCCTGTTGACACTGTGCCAGCAACACAACAGCAAAAGGACTCTCCACAGGGCTTAGAACCTAGGCGGCCGCCGCCTCCCCGCCCGGGCGCTCCCCCTGCACGTCCAGCTCCCCCACAGAGACCACCGCCCCCTTCAGGTAACTCCATTTTATTTCCATTTCTGCTACAGTTAAACTTCTCCTCTGCTCCATTTAAAAATGTTTTGCATGTTTTCAAACCTCTAGCTTCTAGGTTTTATTATTTCCCTATCATTTTTGCTACCTCTTCAGCTTTTCTCTAAAGAACATGGTGGGTGTGGTGGAACAGGTACAAGATTGTTTCCCAACTAGGTCTTTGTACTGTGTCTTCATAGCTATCTGAGTGTGCAAAAAGTGTTTGTTTTGTTTTTGTTAATTTGGTGTAGTTGCACTAATTTCTGTACAATGTGAAATTAGAACTGAAGAGCATACATACACTTGCTGTAAAGTTTTATGTATTTGTTTAAATGTTTTTAAATAAGTATGTTGTTACTTAAATTCTTAGAAGTGTTAGATTAAATAATAGTTTTTTTGTAGTGCCAAGATACTAATAATATAGTTCCTACATGATATTTGACATCATGAATACTATTATGAATCTTTGACATTTCAATTCTTTATTTAATGTCATTTCCTTTCTGCTGCATATTTTCTTATGAACTATAAGGGGCTAGGAGTCCTGCACCTGCTAGAAAAGAATTTGGAGGTAACAGTTTATATTTATTACTGTATATGCATCTTGGTTCATTAACGTTTGGGAGTTTGACCCCTATAATTGAAAAACATTTTAGGTTTGTTTGCTAAAAGTTGAAATGAATGACATTGATACTGCAGGTTAAAAATAGCCCCAAACTTCCATTATATTCCTGTTAAGTAAAAGATTAGAGCTTAGTTTTATTAGTGATTAGAACTAATAAGGGCTTCCATTTTCTAGGTAGACGTTGAGTATTTATCAAAGTCTGATACACTTTTTCTAAATATAGTCAGTTTAGTTATAAAGATTTAATTTCCAGAAGTCATATTTTTTTATAAGGGACTCAGGTACAATAATATAGACCATTTCCCAAGTATTTGATTAGTGGTGCTCTAGTACATTACTTTTATTAGTAGCTCAGCAAATCTGGTGATTAGCAAAACATCCTAGAAGTTTATTATAATAACTTTAAAGTTATAATAATTATCTGAAATACAGCTTTCATTTTGCATGGCTTTATCATAACTTCTCATAAAACTCATATTTCATTTTTTTTAAAGTAAGAATGATTTTATTTTTCAGTAAGGAAAATTTAACAAATGAATTGCTTTTTGTTTATAAAGTATAGTTTATTTGCTTTACATGAGAACTTCTCATGAACCTCAGTTGGAAGTATACATTTGGCAAGTTCTAATTCTAATGAAAGGATGAGGCAAGTTCTCACCATTCCGCACACTGGATTTTATAAATCCAGTTTTAATATTATTAAGCCTTACTGTATATGTGTGGTTGGTCTTTTTCTGTTCTTGCTACCTAATATCAGTGCTGACCAGTTCCTGTGTTACTACAGATTGACTCTGCTTCTATATAGATTTTAATGATGTGTATACTAAGGATAGCTCAGTTATTTCAGCATTACAGCTTCTGCTAAATACTACTAGATAATCATTTTTCCATTGACTTACAGAAAACATTTTTTCCATTGCAAACTCCTGCTATTTATATTTTCATGATAAATTCTATTTATCTTCTTTAATTAGTAAAACAACTATAGAAAATAAATTTTTATGAATTTGTTAAAAGTTTTATCAGCAGTTCAGCGACTCACTTAGAGAATTCCTTACATTCATAATTCTTTTATGGGCAGAAGTTTAAAATGAAATTGAAACTTTTTAATTTTTTCCCTTTCTGGTTGTCAAATAGTAAAGCTTCTATTATTGATTAAACTGATTTATTAATGATTTGATTGAGTAACTGAATATAATGAGATGATCATAAAGCAAAGGCTTTCATTAAACAAATTTTTAATTCCCTACTACTAGTAATCTCAAATATAAAAAGAAACCTCCATCCCCTTTCTACTTTTCTGTTTGAGGAAAGGGAGGATTCAGGAGGACTAGGCATCTTAAGTTACTTTGGTTTGTATTGATATCTTTGAAGAAATTTAAAGCAGTAGAGAATCTTTTTGCAAAAGTAAGTTTACTGCAGAAATTGTTTTGTGTACCTGCCTTTCATTATGTGCTATGGGCCTTGAATGATATACAGCTTCTCTTCTTTCTCTAGAAAGGTATTGGAGCCCCTCCCAGTCCTGGGGTAGCTAGGCAAGAGAGATGAGTTTCTTATTTTATTTCTAAATGTCAGCCCCTGCAGTGTTTAAAGGCATACTAAATCTTTACTTAGTTCAGCTAGAAGCGTCCACTCCTCATCCTGTGTATACCTTGTAACCTTGTGTTTTCTGTCTTTTCATTTTATGTTGTGTACAGTTTCTAATGGATATCCATTTCCCTGAAATTCTTATGTTGTTTTGCACTCTGTTTTTTATATATTTCATACAGACTCAGGATGTGAAATTACTGTGCAATGTTAATTTTAAAAAGAATGCCTTTAAAAGTTTTCATATAAGTCAAATATAGAAATGTGCTCTACTACCTCTGAAGTTTTAAAATTAATAATTATAATTAAACCCTATTACTTCAGGTCCAAGAATATATTTTGTGGGTGATTTCAGGTAACATAAATGTTTTTATGTATAATGATACTGAACTAAATTTCCATGAAAGACCATTAAGACTGGAAGCCATTCAGTAAGATTATAGTTATTAAAGGGCTGATGTATTTTGCATAATTGCACTTGAATTTCCTTTCAAAATGAATAAATTGTAGATGCCCCAATTTTGGTCCCACCTACTTCTTTTGTCCCTAAAAGTAATTTATTTCATTTCTTCCTTCCTACCTTTCTAATGAGTTTGAACACATTTTTAGCACTGTCTTCCATAAGGCAGATACTTAGTAGAGGTGCCAGTCTCCTACCTTGATTGTAGGATTTTGTTACAGAAGTGCAAAAGATCTCATCACAAGATTACATTATCCATAATGACATTGACAGCATAAAGCCCTAAAACACTGTTGTTAGATGTCCTTGTGTAACTTGGAAAATGCAGTTCTATTTACTCAGGAGCTATTTGTCTGCTAAGCTCTGAGAAGCAGTAGTACCACCTCTTGTCACCATTCACACAAGCTGACTGTATGTTTTCAGGGTCATAGGAGAGAGCTCTGTTGGGAAAGTTACCTTAATAGTGACGCCGTGACTGAGGCATCAGACTGAGGGCTTAGTTGTCTCCATAAATGTCAGTATAAGTATTCTAATTTTCCCTCCTGTGGTATATTTCATTCAGGACTGATAACACCCTCCATCATTATCTAAGGCAAAGTACTTTTGTTACCATCTCATGCCACGTTTCTGCTGATAATAAAACAACAGCCAGCTGATGTTATGCAGTGTTGCTTTATTGTTTACTTATGACTAATTTTTTTTCCTTCCTGCTTCAAAGCACCCAAAAGCCCTGGAACAACACGGAAAGATAATATAGGTAAAAACACTTGAATTTAGCTATTAACCTTAAACCTGGGCCATGAGTAAACACTTGGGATATAAGTACATGGTTTCTTATTTCTTTCTTTAGAAAGTTAAATATATGGTGTGCTGTCTTATTCTAGGACGCAGTCAGCCTTCAGCTCAAGCAGGACTCACAGGCCCAGGACCTACTGGATACAGTGCAGCCAAACCGGTAGGCAGCACCTAGCTTGGCAGCCTGGCAAGAGGTCCAGGTTCTAGGTTCCAATTTGCTACTAGTCAGATGGTTATCTTGGAAGATCATGTGACCCGTAGAGGCCCCCATTCCCTTATCTCTAAAATGAGAGAATTGCACTTGATGATCTCCAAGGTGCCTTTCAATACTAACATTTTTTAACATATTCTTCAAAAATAACTTAAGTATGCTTCATTACTTGAGTTGAAGTGATACACTTTAATTATGATCACTAAATATCTTAGAATCTCTAAGTCTGTGAAGGGATGACATTTGTGCAACTTTTTATCATATTATCTAAGTAATGTGGATATAAAGTAATCTTTCAGTAAGAAGGATTTTAAAAGTAGATTTCAGGAAGAAAATTTATGATAGACTCTATATACTAAAACTAGTTCTAATGGTATTAAAAGTAGGAGAGCAGCTAGTGTAGCAGGGCCCCTCCCTACCTTATGAACCAGTAGTTTCTGTATGTTTATCATATGTTCTCTTATATACATAATTGTTCTGTTATTCAACCAAATGAAAATTTTCTTTGGGATATAACAAGTAGTTTTTAAAAAAGAAAGAAAATGGAAACCGGTAGTCAGTGACTTGGGCTAATCTAGTGGAGCCTAGGACTGCTGGGAGGCCCCTAGCTGAGGAGTGGAAACTGGGAACTATAATTATCATGGGAAATTAAGATTGTGAGACATTAAGAAACTACTAATAAAGTTACTTCTAATCTCTAATAAGAAATTGTCACAAAATTTCTAGATAGAAATTTTTTCTGTTGGAGCTATGTAACATCATTCTAAAGGCCCTTTACTATTTTCAGTGTTACACTCTGAATTAAAATGTCCATGGAATGTACTTGAAATTATTTATTTCTCACTCTGCTTTTTTCAAAAAAAAGGGAAAATTTCTATTCACTGACTTTACCACCACTTCCCACACAGTTTAGTTTATTCTATTTAATACTTTAAGAATAGGGAAAACAAGTGAAGATTTTGTGAGATCACATTCATAACTTTTGCTTAAAGTAAGAAGTATTGGGGGCTTAGAGCCTTGAGCAAACTTAGGAAAATAGAAAATATATTTTTCACCAGTGTGGTGTTCGTGTATTTAATTTAGCATATTGAGGTAGTCATTCAATTTTTACTTAGTGTTTAAAAAAAAATCTCAGTATGGTTTTTCTTAAGCCTTGTAGCTGCTCAGTGTGTGTCTTTTTGCATCTCCTTACGACCTTTAATGCCATCCCACCTCCATTCAGGCAGCGTCGCTCTTGGTGAAGAGCAAGGGCCCTGCAGCTCGTCAGACCTCTGGACCCTGGCTTTATTTTCTAGCTTTGTGGCCTTGGGAAAGTTGTGTACATCTTCATCTTAATTTATAATAAAGATGATAAAATAATACCTAGGGATATTTGAACGATATTTTGAAGATGAAATGGAAATGCCTTTATAGTGCTTAATTATGCCTGGCACACAGTAAACAGTCAAAAATAAAAAGGAAGACTTTAAGCCTTAGGACTGAACGACTGCAGAGAGAAATTAAAATGTCAAGATGGGAGATAATACCAGAAGGGAGATTGAGATGCAAAAGCAAATATTTGACAAACTCTCATCTGTTGAAAATAAGTATATGTCTCAAATGTTCTCTTCCTCATTTTCAGACTATTCCGCCCCGTGCTGGAGTGATTAGTGCCCCACAGAGCCAGGCTCGGGCATCTGCTGGAAGACTGACTCCTGAAGGCCAAAGCAAACCCCCAGAACTACTGAAAGGTAGATGCCATGTTCAGAGATACAAGCTTTGTTCTGTTCTCTTTCCTCTCACTTTGTCTTTGCCTTTTCCTTTCTGTCCTCTTTCACCTGCCACAGCTGGATACAAACACGGATAGTCTGCCTTCTTTATCCATATGAAATGAGGCTACTTGGGAGTGGGGAGGTGGGGTAGAATCTCCTATTGCTTCACTAAAGGAAGGACAAAACATGGTTTTCTAGAAAACACCTAACCTCTGAACATTAATTTTTTAGGTCCAGCTCTTCTTCCTGAACCTCTGAAACCTCAGACTGCCCTTCCTGTGCAGCCTTCTCCGCTCCCACCCCTTCAGAAGATGCAGGAGCCTCTTGCCCCTGTGGCAGCACTTACGCCCCAGTCCGCCCCCCAGCCACCACCTCGGAGCAGGTCTTCCCACAGCTTGCCTTCAGAACCTCCATCACAATCGCAGGTAAGCCCCACTGGCAAAAGTGTCAAAGATGCCTTTGGTATAGCTTTGAACATACTTTTTAAATTATTAGATTTTATAAGAAATAAATACAAAATTCAATTCTCTTTTTATTTTTGCCTTTTGGTAGTAATAGTATATTGAAATATGACTTCAACAAATGTAGTTTGGCTGTTTGAGGGTTTGGTTTTTTTGTTTTTGTTTTTCTCTTGCTTAGGATTCTTTATGGAATCTCCAAATGATTTCCAGTCTGTATTATCTTGTTAACATTTAAAGTATTTGTGACTGGGTTTTTTATGCATAATTTATTTGGATAGTTAATAAATTGGGATGAACAACAATAGTTTGTGTTTCTTACTGTTCACAGCTAATATATTAGTTTTGGCTTTCAGTTCTTAGAGAGGCAGGCAGTCAGATCAATCCCTGACCATTGGCACTTTGGTCAATTTCCAGTAATCAGAGAGTAATCCTTTTGTTCCTCCAGATGCACACAGTAGTTCTTTTCTGTTGTGGAGCTGGCACTGGGGCTCCTCAGTTATTTCAAACACTTTCAGTCATTATTGGACCAGTTTAGATGGTTTGGACATGCAGCAGCAAGCTTATTCACCAAATAAATAAAACCACCAAAATAATGGCACCTCACTGGTGTCACACAGAAAACAGTGCCATTGCCTTAGTGGGTAAAAATCTTAAGATCATAGGGACTTTTGTTATGCCAGTGTTCTCACACTGGAAAGATTTCTGGTGCATATAATATACCAAATTATTTTAAAAATGGAATAAGCAGTCAAGTTACTGTTTCGTTTGGATGCTATTTTACTTAGTTTTGTTGTATACATTTCAGTAAAATTGTTAAAATTTGTTTACTAAGTACACTTTTGTTGTCTAGCCTTAAATTTTATTTTTAACTTGAAAATGCCATCAAGACCAAAGAAATATGTAAAGTTTTAAAAGGCTGCTTTTAAACTTCGGAAAAGATCTAAAATACAGAAATATTACACATTGGCAGTGTCCCTTAAGCAGTTATAAATAATAGTTTGCATTTATTTTTACAGATACCTGGGTATGTCTAGCTAGTTGGCAGAGCTTAACAGTTTCTTAATGATTGTACATGGTGAAAAACAGATACTGAAGTAAATATGACTCAAAACAATATGAATATTGTTAGCAATTAGCACTCATTAGTCACATTTGTAAAAGCTGAAGGAGGATATATAATTGAGAAAAATAAATATTCTTTTAAGCTGATAATACCAAAAGATTGGGGATGTTGAAGATACATAAAAATTGTAGAAATCCTTCAGTAATAGGTATCTCAACAAGAGAAACCTATTATTCTTTTCTTTCTGCCAGTCCCCTTGTAGTGAGTCATGAATTTTTTTTCTCACTTTCTTAATGTGTACTTTCGTATTTTTTTAATGTAATTGGAGGGCAAAAAACTTTAAAACTAGCCATTGTAGAGCTTTCTATTGACTATTTTAAAACAGAGAGTGAGCATCCACTTTACAGTAAAAGTTAACCTTTATTCTGAAAGCCCTATAATGACTTAAGTATTCTTAGACCATTATGAAGGTAATTGCAGTATTCTGGAAAACTTCAGAAAGAGCAAACTGTCAAAGTAAGCTTACAATTTTCAGTAGAAAGTTATGACACAAAAATACTACAGGAAGAATATCCCAGTGACTGCCATATTATCATTTTCTTAGGTTATTTTCCATTGTTTTTCATGGGAACAGGTGATAATTTGGTGCAGACAGCATGTGTTTTGTGTATGGCCTGGTAGATTGTGTTCTTGAATCTTATATTCATTTCATCAAAAGTACCAAAGATGTTTGTTTTAAATTCAAAATACTCTTCTTGCTAAGTCATTGTTACCAAATTCCTTTGAACATTATACACACATGCACTTTTTCGGAGGGGAGAAGGGGAATCTTGTTTGTGCATTGACTGTCTTTGGGAGGGATAACAAAATTTTAAAAATCTAATGCAGTGGCTATATATTGAAAAGAATGAGATTTTAAAATATGATATAGGTAATATTTTGGGAGTAATATGAAATAATCTTAGTATTGAATAATTAGTCACTTTTACAAGTCTTTATTAATTCTGCTCAAAATCAACAAGGTCTTTAAACATAAAAACTTGCATGGCCCAGCTTTACTTGTTACCATTCCCAAATATCATCACATTGGGGTTAGGGCTTTAATATATGGATTTGGAGAGGACACAAACAGTCCATTCATAACAGGCTGTTTAAAATATTTTGGGCTCCAAAACCTATTTGGAATAACAAAACTTTGAAATGGTTAGTGATCAAACTCAGATATAATTAAAGTTTGATTCTTAATTAAACAATACATTTTTCATTCAAAATTACAAAAGAAATTGGAATTATCTTTTGAATTTATGCTATGATCAGCAAATATCATTGCTCTCAGATTCTGTATATAATACAGAATTAAGGTATTTTGAAGACTGATTTCTTAGGGTTGCTGGTTGATCTCAGATTGTCCTCCTAACTCTTTCCTTTGATGTCTGTGTTCCCTTTCTCAAAGCAGGAGCAACCATCAGGGTAACAGGTATTGGATTATTTCTCAGTCTTATATGTGCTTTTCATCTGTCTTAGCACATTAGATGTATGACTCTTTTGCTTCATACATCTAAAACTTCACCCATTTTTAAAACCACCTGTCCACATTAATAAGTTCTAGTACCATACCATAAAACCTGCCTTTTCTTTTCTTAGTACTTTGAATTTTTAGGAACCATTTTAGTCTTGCTAATACTTTACCATTTTTGCTTTTTTTTTTTTTAAATGAAAATTAACAAAACTAAAAAGTGTAACTTCAAGAAAGTAAGCTTTAGGTATATGAAAGTCTATTTGGCAAAACCAAAATGGATTCTTGGTTTTAACAATGGCATAATTACAAAAATAAAAAATGTAATTTTTTTCTTAGGTTTATTTTGGGAAATTATTTTCAAATTTTAGTAGCAAGATTATTTTTTGTAAGGAAGAATTGATTATCTAGGAAGATTAAAAATTAGTATAACAGGATTATTTAAAGGTCCTTCCAACACCTTTCTTTGTAAAACTACACCATTTTTAATGTCATCACAAATCCTGCTTAGGTGATAAATTAATTCTAATGTAGTGAATGGTGGTATGGCTCTGATGATAATTTCAAGTCTAACTGAGCAAAATGACCTTGCTTCTATCAAATTATATTTTAACTTATTTTGAAAAAAATTTTTAGATATGAAAATAAAGATATTTAAATGTGTGGCACTTATCTGGCAGGGGCCTACTATTTTAAGCTGTGCAAAGCATAAAATTCTCCTTTCCTGTAACATGTATGTTATGGACTGTTCTATCTGCCATGGGAGAATTGGAAACCCAATCACTTACATTTTGTTATGTTAATCATAAACAATCCAGAGATTGTTAGTGTAGTTAATTATAATTTTATGTTTTCTATGGAAATTGGCCTCTCAAGTAGATTTCCATATATAGGTCTGCTTACTTTCAATACCCTTACAGTTTAGAGAATGTGAACATGTTTAGTTTTTAATTTTGTACAAATTTGTCATATTGTTAAAGATAGTTTATTCAATTATAAAGTATGTTCTAGGACAATTGAATAAAACAATGAGGTACTTGAAAGTTACTTATTATGTTATCCACACCATTTCCTTTTGCAAGTGAATAGCCTTCACTCTTTCTAGGTATCAGATTACTGTTTCATAATATGTAATTACATTTTATTGGGACTGCTGATCTTTTTTTCAGCATACTTCATGAAAGGTTTATGATTTTTGCTTTGACAACTTGCTAAATTCATTGTAGGTAGTGCTACAGTTTGTTACATTGCTAATCTTGAGCTAAAATTTCCCGTCTTTTCCAACCCAGAGGTTTTTCTTGTCTTTAAATTTGGCACAAATATCCAAGTCATTTACCTAATTTTAATTATTATGTAGAGGGTTTTATTTTATTTTTTTCATTAAAATGAAGTGCCTCGTGAGCTAAATTTGCTCATAAGCCGAGGATCATAGTTCCATTTCCCATAAGAAAAGTTGGCTTTGCTCAGTCTCTTGGCCATGTTCCACTCCTCTTTTGAATTAAGCACAGAGTGCACATTTTGTATGACCGTAAGTAATTCGGAACACTGCTACCAGTAAGAGTTCACAGCCAACTCTGTCACCTAGCAAGGACTGTGTACCACTCTAGGCACAGCTTCTTTTGGTTGTAGAATTATTATAACCACAGAGAAAATGGGATTTTTACCCCTGGTTTTAAAAATCATTGCATATGATTATTAACATGATTGATCACTAATTATTAATGATTATACAAATGTTTTCGAACATTTTTATAAGATGAATAAGGTCAGTTAAGGGATATTGTCACAGTCACATAAAGTTTCTACAAAGGAGAACTTAAAAAGCAAAGAATGCCTTGAAAATTAATTTTAACAAGTAGAAATGGAAAAGATGCAGTCTTCAGCTTATGAATATAAATATACTAATAAAATTTTCATTCATAAAGTTGGATTTCCATAGTAACATTAACTTTAAATGAAAATACATTTAAAAGAACAGTGAAACCAAATCATCATAGATGGGTGTTGGAAGTTTGATATATAGATTTAACATAAATTCTAAATGTGGGTTTCTTAAATGTGCTAACATTTAAAGGAACTGGGCATGAACAAAACTCATTTGCTAATTCTGTCCAATTCCCCATTTCACCATATCAATACTTGCATGAATGAAATAGGCTCTATTTAATTTCCTTGGGATTTTAAAAGAAATGTATTTAATGAAAGGGTTTATTTCATAGGGAGTTTTTAAAGAATAAGATTTTAGTTGTTTTATCTTACTTAAATCACCTGAGTAACAAACTACACAAACCTGCTTTTTACTTTCAAATTTGTATACTTTCCCCCAAAAATGAAGAATAACTGAGACAGAAAGATAGAAGGGGTATTAAATGTGTGTGTGTATGTGTATATATATATACCACACACATAAATACATTTATATATTTATATTTATTAGGCAGTGCTGTCTTTTCCAGGTAAAAATAAATGGAGTCTCTGCTGTCAGACTGGAATCACCATTAAAGAGTGACCCATTTGAAGATCTGTCATTTAATCTGCTTGCTGTATCAAAGGCTCAGTTATCTGTTCAAATGTCATCTGTTCCAACCCCAAACCCAAACGGGTTGATTGAGTCACTTTCTGCAACCCAAAGTAACATTAATACTTTGAGTTCTATAAGTTGCATGTCAGCAATGCCTCCAATTCCAGCCCGGAGTAAATCCCAGGAAAACACACGATGTTCTCCAAACCCATTTATTACCACCTTACCCAGCACAAATCCTTTCACTGACAGGACTGCTGCTCCTGGAAACCCATTTAGAGCTGAGTATCAAGAATCAGAGGCAACTTCATTGTTCTCCAAAGAAGAGCCCATTGCTGAGAGTTCTTTCCCTTCTCTGAAGCCTCTTGGTCATAACAATACTAAGCCTTCATTCCCACTTGATGGTTTTAAGGACAGTTTTGATCTGCAGCACCAGCCTACGGTAAAAATTAGCAATCCAAAAGGATGGGTAACCTTCGAGGAAGAAGAGGACTTCAGTGTGAAAGAGAAGTCAAAGTCAACTTGTCCAAACTTACTGGATAATCAACCAGGTTCGTTTTCTGGCTCCAGCATGACCTTTGATGATGCCTGGAACAAAAGTACAGATGTTTCTTTCTGTGTGTTGCCATCAAGAAGACCACCTCCACCTCCTGTCCCTCTGCTACCACTTGGTACCACCCCTCGAGTAGATCCTTTCACAACCTTGGCATCTAAGGCCTCACCCACTCTAGACTTCATGGAAAGATAGTGGATACAATAGAAAGCAGTTGTTTTTTAGTTTGGCAGGATAGAGCCAGAACAACTGGGCATTAGTTATTCATTATGTGCAATAAGTAATTGCTAAGCGCACTGATGTTATGAAATACCACTATTTAATGTGTTCAAAGTTGGAATATGTGTATATTGGAAATAAGGAAAAAAATCCTTCTGATTAACTGGAGTTTTGGTGTGTTTCTGTTTGGATAAGTAAGAAAGTGTAGTAACCATAAAAAGTGCTCAAAACTACTTTAGAAAATAATCCTTATAAATTTTATCAGTCTTCTCTGAAGAATCTCAAAAAGCCCAAACAACTTCTAGCTGACATTACTGCCAGCCTTTTCATACTTGTTAACAATTGGTATTCATAAATATTTACCAAAGAGCTATCAAAGTTATACTGAAACAGAATTTTGAAAGGCACTGCTTTTTTAAAAATGTGTATATATGTATAAACACATATATACACTTAAATATTTGTAAAACTCATAATTTAAATTCTAGAATATAACTGAGACCAGATTTTTGCCTGAAAGTTTAGAGTTCTTTTTTCAATACTTCATTATCAAAAGGATGGCTATAAATGAAATATGGGTAGTTCACTAATTTTCATTCAAAACTAGAATAATCTCACTACAGAACCAGAATTTTCTACCATTCCAAACCCCACCCCTTCAAACACACACATAGCACACACACATCCTTGTTACTTTCCATTTCAGCACCTCCATGTGCTTTCCTCTGGGAGGAGGATCTTGCAGCTGGAAGCACATATTTTGTGGTCACTGTCATGTAGATGGACACTCCAGCCCTTTTAAAAAAGCACTGTGGCCTTATCTGTTGGGAAGGCACGTACCAGCTAACCTAGTCCAATGAGAATGTTAGCCTCACCGCACACTCTCCTCTGTGCATTCAGGTATGTATTACCCATCTCCCTCCTGCACTTTCCATTTGCTGCATTTGCTCTTGAACTTGTTAGCAGGGAAGCATCAGTCCTCAAGAGTGCTTTAAATTACTCTGTCTGTTCTCACCCTTTAAGAGGCGACATAAGACAACTATGATGCTGCTTTAAGTTTTTAGAGGCTACATCTCAAACTAGCTGTGGATTTTATTTCCTGCACTGGCAGTATGCAACCAATCCTGCTTTTATTTTACAGAGAAGTACCCAGAAGTTTTACAGAATGTGGTATTTTGATACCATTAAGTAATCCCAATCAGAAAACTCCTTGAGCAATGCTGTTTTGTTGTCAGTTTAAGTTAAAATCATCTTTACCCATTAAGGTTCATATTAATGTTCCTTTTACATAGAGTTGTATGTGTCCACTTAAAGTCCATTGTCCACATTTAACCTGTAACAATGTGCATTGGCATAATATCATAAAATTAAGTTCCTGGCTAAGAATATGTAAAATGTAAAAGCACAGCAAACTGCATTGCACTTAACCACATAAAGAAAATCTAGTAGGAAAAAAGCACTTTTCTAAATGCTCAAATGTTACCAAAATACTATATTTATAGAAGTAATCCTTTTTCTGTTAACAGCCATGATTTGCTGTTAGAAATAACTCTTGTGAGTTTTATATTGTGCTTTTTTGGGGGTTATCATTTCAGCAGTAGTATATTTTAAACAGCAGTATTATTATAAGCAGTGCGCTTCAAAATGTGAATTGTTGAAACTGTGGCTTTAACATCTGTGTGATTAGTGTATATGGTATTTGCTCTCCATTAGCAAAATAATTCATTACAAACCTCACTAGTGCAGATTGCAATTCTATGAGCAATGTTTCCTATTGAATATAAACTACTGTCTAAAATACACATATCATGCAGCAGCTCAGCCTTTATCAGGAAAATTGTTTGGCAAGTTGCTGAAAGTGCACAGTTATGAAAGTGAAAGGTATGCTGCAAATAGTCCATTCTTCTGTGTATTACTAAAATACTTACCAGTTCTGTTAAAAGCAGAGCAGACATTAAACACTAAGTATCTCTTTGTGAATTCTTTGTTCTCATAGTAGATTGCTGTTTATATGTAAGAATTTTATTGCTTACGTGGCATACAATATTTATATACTTTATAGAAGTACAGTATTGAAGTCAGTGGTACACATTCTGTACATATCCTGTGAAATGTGCTGTCATATGAAATAAATATACCTGTCTTTACCATATTGACTACTTTGCTCAAAAGGGAAGAATTTTTCTCAACCATTTTCCTTGAACTTTACAAGTTTAGTGACATACAATGGCATACACAGGTTTAGTGACATTAGTGACATTAACTCTTACTGTCATAGCTGGTATTTTAATTCAAGGCCTCATTTTCATCCATTTTACTTCTCCATTTAATACTTATCTAAAAATAAAGATATTCTGCGATTACTAATCATCATTTAGGTGCCCAAGCCCTGATTCTGTAAGATAGGCCCTCATTCAGAATCTTGTTGGCTTGAACATAACACATGAAGCATGAATGTTTTTCTAACCATAGCAAAAGAAACAGCTTGGGGGCAGAGGGGAAAGAGGCACAGGAACAGCCAGGCAGAAGAGACTGGCCACAGAGTTCCTGTGATTATTGCCTTTTTTCAGCCCTAGGTGTTTGCTATTCAAAACAATAACCTTGATTCTTAAATAGTTCAATTATGTTCATTAACCTCTGATTAAGAAGTTACAGATACAGAATAATACACTTGTAAAAGATTTGTATTTGAAGATAATTGTGGGTTTATGTGCAGCTGTTAAGAAATAATATGTAGAGATCCCATGTACCCTTTATGCAGTTTCCCCCGTGGTAACATTTTGCAAAACCATGGTATAATACCACAGGCAGGACATTAACAATGACATACAACACTCCCATCACCAGAGATCCCTCATGTTGCCCTTTTCCACTACCCTCCCATCTTACCCTGTCTTTTGTCTGCAATGTGTGGCAACCACTAATCTGTTCTCCATTTCTATAGTTTTGCCACTTTGAGACTTACATAGACGTAATTATATGGTATATAGCTTTTCAGGATTGGCTTTTTTTTTATCATTATAGTTCTCTTGAGATTCATCTAGATTGCATCTATCAGTAGTTAATTATTTTCTATTGCTAAGTAGTACATAGTTGGTTTAACCGTTCACCCAATCATTGAAGGACATCTGGGTTTTTCCCAGTTTGGAGCTATTATTTAAAAAGCCACTACAAACATTTGTGTACAGGTTTTTGTGTAAACATAAGTTTCCATTTTTCTGGGATAAATGCCAAGGAGTACAATTGCTGGGTCATAGGGTAGTTGCATGCTTGGATTTTTCAAAAACTGCCAACCTGTTTTCCAGATTGACTACCATTTTACATTCCATACAGCAATTTATGAGTAATCCAATTTCTCCACATCCTCATCTGCATTTGCTGTTGTCACTACTTTTTTATGTTAGCTATTTTAGTAGTGGATATATCATTGTGGGTTTGTTTCTTTAATAGCTAATCATGATGAACACATTTTCATGTGCTTATTTACCCTCTAATACCTTCTCTAGTAAAATACCTATTTGTATCTTTTGCCCACTTTCTAAATGCATTCTTTTCTTACTTTTGTGTTTTGGGGGCTCTATATATTCTAGATACTTGTCCTTTGTGGGACATGTGGTTTACAATACTTCTCTCAAGTCTGTAGCTTATCTATTCATCCTCACATGATCAGTAGCCAGATCTGAGCTCTGCAGGTCCACAAACTAACTACAGATGGGGAATTGATAAGGATAACCAAACTCAACAAAAAACAGACATAGAAATCAAAATGCCTGTTTTACTAATTTTAGAAAATCTAAGTCTGACTACATCAAGATAGCAAACATGTAAAAATGGGAACTCACACTATTGGTTGAGAGGATAAATTGGCACATCAATTCTAGAGAGCAATTTAACAGTGTCCAGTGAAGTTCATATACTCCAGCACAAGAGGTTTGACTTGTAGAGAAACTCTAGTACATATGAAACTGGTGAAAACTAGAAATAAACTAACCATCAACAGGGAAATGGAGTGGTATATTCATTCATAATGGTGCAATACTACGAATTCATAGCAGTGAAAATGAGTGGATGAAATATTAGTAAATCTATTATTGAATCATAAAGCAAATTACAAAATAATACAGTATGACACCATTTATTTAAAATGTAAAACATGGCAAAGCCATAGGGAAACGTGTTAATGGTATAGAAACATGCAGAACAGCAGTTACCTTAGGAGAAGGATTAGAGGAGAGTAGAATCAGGGAGGAGTTATGTGGGAACTTTAATATGTTAGGTCTTAAAAAGTGACTTTTTCTTCATAGAAAATTTTCTCCTTACCACTCTGGCTTCCTGATACCTAGCAGCCATTATGAATGGCCAATCGTCTGGACCACAGTGTTCATCATGAATGAAATGCTTCAACAAATGGTCCTAAGATGCCATTCATCCTAAAATGGCAAAAGTACCTAAAATATTCAGAGAAAATAAGCCAAAATGCATAAGACCACACAGGTGTCATCTTTGTCTTGGAATTCAGAGCCCACTTTGGTGGGGGTGAGACCAAGTTTCAGCATGATTTATGATTCCTTAAACTACACAGAAAAAGCTACACATAAATTTGTAAGACATGACATGTATGAGAAAAAAAGGCCTTAAGAGAACACTGAGAGGAAGGCAGTAAAAGTTAGGATGACCACAAAGTCAAATATCATTGCTGACAAGGATTAAAGATACTGCAAGGGCTTATCTGTGGCAATTTGGCAGATTTTCCACCAGATGATTAATAAACTATGTGTTTAAACAAAACTGGATGGCCAGATAGCCAGTGCATGAGTTTTCCACATTTTTAAGTTGTATTATTAAAAATAGTACCCACAGACTGTAATACATGACTGTGGTGAATACAGACATGGAATCAGGAGAAATAAAGGGACGACCTACGGCTAGCAGCCAGGAGCTGAGAACCCAGTAGGCCTCTATCCCTCTGTGGGGACAGACATTTGCCAATCTGACCAGTACAAGTTCCAGGGTCTGGGTGACCTCTGCTCCAACAGTACTAGAGATGAAAACACACCCCTTTTCCCTGGGCTCCATACCCCTTCCATCCAGTATCAGTTTAACAGCCTTCCCATGAGGCCCTGGATTGGCTTTAGACATTTGCAGGCCTGTAATCACACATTTCCCCCACTCTGCCCCGAGAGCCCTAGGGAATGCAGAGGGCCAAAGTTTCAGGAATACGAAGTAGCAGGTGCTTGTAACGTTCAAATCAAATCCTATTCTGCAATGGCCCTGTGAAGGAGGTAAGCTGGGGCGAGGCCTTGCACTTTACTAGCTTTGTTAGCGCCTTGTTACCAAGGGTTCAGGGCAGGTTACCCACCATCCAATCCAAAAAGCTAATAACCAGTTTGGTTTTCTCTATACCTCTATTGGAGTTTGTCTTGTCCGTTTATTTTTGTTTTGTTACTTACACTGGAATATAAGCTCTATCAGAGCAGTGGCCCTAGATCTGCCGCCTGTCCCAGGCGCCTGAAAGAAACAGCGCTTGGCCTGACTGCCCTTCGGTCAGAACTTGTTGGACGGTGGCCAGCTGGATGGTTTGGGGAGGGTCGCTCCGGCAGCAGCCGCCTGAGCTAGCCTAGACGTGTGCCTCCGAATCCGCCCTCACAGAGGGCGCGCACTCTCCCTGGCGCCCGGGCGCTGGAAACAAGAGACGGGGGCACAGGGAACTGGGACCAGCAGAGCAGCGGGAGGCGTTTCCGGAAGTGGCTGCTGCCGGCGGCGGAAACGCCGCTGCGACTTGGGGCGGCTGCGGGGAACGACCCCACCCATTCCCGACCCGGCGGCCTCCCTCCCACCCCACCCACCGCCCTGGGATCTCGGGCCGCCGGGGAGTCGGGTACGCATTCCGCACTCTCTTCCGGCTGCCTGGTCTGTGTTTGCGGGTTTCCAGGACAACAGCCCCTAACTGGCGCGGGGCCCGGCGAATCTGGCTCGGCGGGTGCGTGCGGGACGCGCGGCCCTCTCGGACTGTGCGGATCGTTGCCCAACATCACCGGGTCTCCGCGCACCGCAGCTTCCCCACCCGCGGGTTCTGACCTAGACCTGGTGGCCCTTCAGACTGTTTCTTTGTTGCTCCTGGCAACGGCCACTTCCGGAAGCAAGTGACTCCCTCCTTTTCTCCGCACGGCGGGCGCCCGAGCCCGGAGTTCCGGTCTCTAAGTAGCCGTTAGTCGGTCGTCGCTGTCTGTCCCTCGCGTTACCACAGTGCGCGCCTCCCCGGCCTTCTGTCCGCCTTGGTGGGGCCTCGGCGGCCGCCATGGTTCTGCTACACGTGAAGCGGGGCGATGAGAGCCAATTCCTGCTGCAGGCGCCGGGGAGCACGGAGGTGGAAGAGCTCACGGTGCAGGTGACCCGGGTCTACAACGCGCGGCTCAAGGTGCAGCGCATCTGCTCAGGTGCAGGCCGGGACCGGGGTTGCCGAGCCAGGGCGGGGCGGAGGCCTGGGCCGCGCGGGGATCGGAGGGGAGGAGGAGACGGGGCCATTTGGGATGGAGGAAGTTGGGTGGAACCCACAAGGCTTTCTCGGGCCGGCGCGGGTCAAGTTGGTCGAGATTTGCATAGGAGGGCAGCAGCTGGGCTTGAAATGGGACACCGGGGTTCGCCAGAGGCGCAGAGAGGGCCGGCAACGCGCGGGGAGACGCGACGGGAGAGACCTAGGGCGCTCCCCGGGCAAACAGATGGAAGTGGGAGAGGGCGGGGGAAGCACCTGGAGGGAGCCAAACCTTCGGGCCGAAGAGCTGGAGCAGTGGAATTCAACAGATGCGACGGGTGCAGCGATCCCTGGCCTCAGGCCCTTTAAAAGGTGGATTTGCTACTTTGAGACTAATAAAATGGAGCGGGTTGCGGTGCAGAGCCTACCCTGGGACGGCCCCTCAGGGGGAGGAGAGGGTGGGAGAGGCTTGGTGTTTTCCCTTCTCCTGGGAACACAAGCCTGTTTCTCATGTTACAGCGCTTTGGTCACCCTCCTCTAAACGCCAGGGCAGCGCTGCCTGCTGGAACTTTCCACAGCGAAGAATGGGTTCCCTGTTTGTGCTGTGCAGTAGCCCCATGAGGCCCTGGAACACGACCAAGGAACTGCATTTTATATTTTATTTCATTTGAATTTAGGTTTCAGCAGTCAAGTGGGGCTAGCAGCTACTGCATTACACAACACAGTTTGACATGATGATGCGCCCAGTGTTATCTGGAATGTTATTGAGTGGTAGTGACTATAAAAGTGGCCTTTGTACTATGCAGATCTCCTTAAAGTCATGGTTTTACCTTTATGGGGCATATGTATAGTTTCTTGGTAAAATTTACTGATTCCAAATGTTATTTTTAAATTAAAGCATATGGGGAGAAAGGGGACTCATCTTGTTCTGTAAAATTATCAATTGAAAATGTGGTGCTGAATGTCAGTAGTCATTTTAGTGAACCTAACACCCATTCGTTTGTTCTTCAGTTGTCAGCAGTTGTGAACTGTGATTCAGGCAGGTCCCGGAGCTCTGAAGACAAGGATGAATGAGACCAGCCCCTTGCCCACCAGAGGCTTAGTCTCGTGAGGAGAGACCATAAATATCCATTTTGAGTCACACCATTTGTTCTCTAGTGTTTATTTTTATTGTCATGGGCCTCCTGGTGTCTCATACCAGCTATGGGAAGACCTAGATCATGTAAAATTCACATAGATTTACGTGCCTCTTTAACGTAAAAAAAAGCAAAGAAGCAAAAGCAAGCAATGTTGCAAGATTAAAGTGTGGATTAGTTTGGAGGTGAATATATAGGGAACAGCAGAAATATCAAGCCATGCATTTGAATAGTGAACATAAATACTAGAAAACCAAGATCTTGTCCTGTCTCTGTCACTTCGGAAGGGTGTGAGCTGACTTAAATCTTCCCCACTGATCAGATTTACATAAATCATTTATAAAGTATTTATACAGAATTTTATGTAAAATAGCAAGCGTGAGCAGGCCTCCGATGACACTGTAAATCAGCTGTAAATTAAGGAAGATGGGGATCTTGATAACTGTCTTGCCTATCTCACAAGGTTAAATGAGATAATCTTTGTGAACACACTTGGAAACTCGTAATATTCTATGTGTGTATTCAGACTGTGAATTTTAACTCCTGCCTCCAGGTAGTACAAAAGAGCACAGAGGATTAGACAGCTGTGGGTGAGCTCCTAAACTCTCTGTGCTTCTGTTGATCTAGGATGAATCAGTAACCATTTGTCAAAGGTCAGGGAACAGGACTGGCACATAGCAAGTGGTATCTCAGTGTTTGTTAAATAAAATAATGAGACAGTGGGCAGGACCCCTCTCCTAGGAGGAGGTATAAGGGGTTATAATCTTTCAGTGAGGTATAAGGGGTTATATTCTTTCAGGGAGGTGTAAGGGGTTATGGTGATAATTGTGATACATATTGTTTCACTTTCTCTAATTTTTCAGAAATGGAAGAATTAGCAGAACATGGCATATTTCTCCCTCCTAATATGCAAGGACTGACTGATGACCAGATTGAAGAATTGAAATTAAGAGATGAATGGGGTGAAAAGTGTGTACCCAGTGGGGGTGCAGTATTTAAAAAGGATGACATTGGACGAAGGAACGGGCAAGGTAATCCAGCATTTTTCTTTGTGTCCGTGACTGAGTATAGCAACAAGTATGAAAGGAGTTCTTTAAGTTACAGAGTTGGCCTCAGTATTGCTGTACAAACTTATGAAATACTGAACTATGGAGCTGCTTGTGATAAAATGCTAAGCCAGACTAAATTAGGTGGATAAAGGAAGCATCTGTCTCTTTGTTCTTACTAAGTTGCAGCCAGCTTTTAAATATATCAGATGAACCTATATGAAATTACATTTGTAGGTAACAAGTGGTTGAAAATTGACAGTTTCCTATGGTTTAACCTAATAGTTTTTGGGGGATAATCATTGAAAGTATTGAAGGTTGTGTTTTATTAGAGTTTGCAGATCCTGAGGTTTATTTAGAGGGTGCATGCGGGAGGAAGTGAGTGTCGGCACAATGGTCTCCACTTGAATTGAAGACTTGCTTCTCTTTCGTGAAAAGCAACTTAGTGCAATGTCAGGGCACCAAAGAAATTATCCCCCTTTTGGTATATGCTTGATCATGTAGAATTTGATGGAAAAAAGGATGATAATCCATTTTGATAGTTTATCCCTATATAAAAAAGCTCCATTTAAAAGACTATAAGTGATCATTTAATATACACCTAAGTGTCTACCATGCCCTGAAAACACTGTTAGTAGCAAAAGAAACACAAACATATCCTTACAAAGTCTTTACGTGCCCCCAAAATAACATATGTTTTAATATTGAAGATAGTAGGAATCTCTACTTTTATTTCTTTTGAATTTTAGCCTGGAAAATTGTTGGTTGTCTTCCACATCTTTCATACTTAAGCTCATTCTCAATTTGGAGAGATTCTTTGCTTTTAAGACGGAATTGTGTCAATGAAGAAAATAATAGTTATCTCTCAAGAACCAGTTCATTATTCATCTTTAAACCAATATTATCTTAAATTAGCCATTTCTACTTTAATATAATTTATGTCTCTAGTATGTTCAGTGTCTAATTAAAACTGTTATTTATTAAAAATATAGGTTTGAGAGATTTTTACCTGACTTCTCATAGCCAGCTTTCTTTATCTAAATTCCGTACTTGTACTTTCTTCTCATTTCACTTACTCCCCAACTCAGACAGACAGGGTTAGGATAATCAAGAAGGGTTTTAAAGATGGTTGTCTCTCTCCCTCTTCTGTTTATTTTTATAGCTCCGAATGAAAAAATGAAGCAAGTTTTAAAGAAGACTGTAGAAGAAGCCAAAGCAGTAATATCTAAGGTTAGCTTTCAAACTCTAGTCACACCTTCCAGAGCTGTCAACCAGCTTTTTTTTTCCCCATTTTTTTCTTCTTTCTTTGTTTTTGCCTCCCAGAGGCAAGGGAAACAAGCCTGTTTGGGTGGACCGTACCTTTTCCTTTTCATAAATGTGACCACTGTCCTGAATCCTTCCAGTTTCTACAGGTCAGACAAAAAATGTTACTGGCTGGTATAAATGTGGTTCACATGTAGGATTCACATAAATTGATGCATATGTGATTTAGTTTCCTTGACCCTTTTGAAGAATTTAAAGTGAATTTTGAACATGTGGCCACATAGTCGCTCTGTAGATACCTGATTGGACACAGCATGTGTCTAATTAAATATGAATTAGTTTTTTGTAATTGTCATTAAGTATTTATACAAAAACTTTTATAGAAGGAAAAACTTAAGTCATGCCACTGACGTGTGGATCATGTGACTCTGGAGGAAAAGAATCTCAGGCTATTTAAAGAATCATTATTATGATCAGTTGCTTTTATTTATGTGTCCGTGCAACTTATTACTACCACCCTCAGTACAGGTCTTCTCAGGCAGGAACTGCCTTTTCTTTAGCTCCTCCCAATTCACTGGGCAAAGCTCTTGTTTCTAAGCCAACATTTCCCAAATTCTCCAGGCTGTTAACTAATCCTTCAAGTTCTTCAGGAAAGATGGCCGATTAATACAGGAAAGGCTTTGAGGAGTCCTACAAGGAAGGCTTTGGTTCAGTCCGTTTGTAAAATGCATTTGACTGCAAACCTTTTTCTTTTTTAAGTAACCTAATATATCTTTCTTTATTTTTCACTGTATTTTTTTTATTAAGGTATCTTTGGTATACATTCACCCATATTATTGAGTCCCCCCCACCCCATTGCAGTGTCCATCAGTGTAGTAAGATGCCATGGAGTCACTACTTGCCTTTTCTGTGCTGCACTGCCTTCCCCATGACCCCCTCACACCATGTGTGCCAATTGTAATACCCCTCAATCCCCTTCTCCCTCCCTCCCCACCTACTCTCCCTCACCTCTCCCCTTTGGTAACCCCTGGTCCCTTTATGGAGTTTGTGAGTCTGCTGCTGTTTTGTTCCTTCAGTTTTTGCTTTGTTCTTATGCTCTACAAATGAGGGAAATCATTTGGTACTTGACTTTCTTTGCCTGGCTTATTTCACTGAACATAAATATCCTCCAGCTCCATCCATGTTGTTGCAAATGGTAGGATTTGTTTTCTACTTATGGCTGAATAATATTCCATTGTGTATATGTACCACATCTTCTTTATCCATTCATCTACTGATGGACACTTAGGTTGCTTCCATTTCTTGGCTGTTGTAAATAGTGCTGCAATAAACATAGGGGTGCACATGTCTTTTTGAATCTGGGATCTTGTTTTCTTTGGGTAAATTCCTAGGAGTGGAATTCCTGGGTCAAATGGTATTTCTATTTTGAATTTTTTGAGGAACCTCTGTATTGCTTTCCACAATGGTTGAACTCATTTACATTACCACCAACAGTGTAGGAGGGTTCCCCTTTCTCTGCGTCATTGCTAGCATTTGTTGTTTCTCGTCTTTTCGATGTTGGCCATCCTAACTGATGTGAGGTGACATCTCATTGTGGCTTTAATTTGTATTTCCCTGATAATTAGCAATGTGGAGCATCTTTCATGTGCCTGTTGGCCATCTGAATTTCTTCTTTGGAGAAGTGTCTGTTCATATCCTCTGCCCATTTTTTAATCTGGTTATTTGCTTTTTGGTGTTGAGGTGCATGAGTTCTTTATATATTTTGGATGTCAACCCCTTATCGGATATGTCATTTATGAATATATTCTCCCATACTGCAGGATGCCTTTTTGTTCTATTGATGGTGTCCTTTGCTGTACAGAAGCTTTTTATTGGATATAGTCTTACTTGTTCATTTTTGCTTTTGTTTCCCTTGCCTGGGGAGATATGTTCATGAAGAAGTTGCTCATGTTTATATTCAAGAGAGTTTTGCCTGTGTTTTCTTCTAAGAGTTTTATGGTTTCATGACTTACATTCAGGTCTTTGATCCATTTCAAGTTTACTTTTGTGTATGGGGTTAGACAGTAATCCAGTTTCATTCTCTTACATGTAGCTGTCCAGTTTTGCCAACACCAGTTGTTGAAGAGGCTGTCATTTCCCCATTGAATATCCATGGCTCCTTTATCGTATATTAATTGATCATATATGCTTGGGTTTATATCTGGGCTCTCTATTCTGTTCCATTGATCTATGGGTCTGTTCTTGTGCCAATACCAAATTGTCTTGATTACTGTGGCTTTGTAGTAGAGCTTGAAGTTGGGAAGCATTATCCCCTCAGCTTTAGTCTTCCTTTTTAGGATTGCTTTGGTTATTTGGGGCCTTTTGTGGTTCCATTTTAGAACTATTTATTCTACTTCACAAAGAATGCCACTGGTATTTTGATAGGGATTGCATTGAATCTGTAGATTGCTTTAGGCAGGATGGCCATTTTGACAATATTAATTCTTCCTATACATGAGCATGGAATGTATTTCCATTTATTGGTGTCTTCAACTGCAGAACCTTTGTTTAAAAGGTGCTGATAATAACTACTAACATCCAGTCAAGTCAGCCCATCACAGAACGTGGAGGAGAACAGTGGCTGGACTCTGCCCTGCACCCTTCACTCACACTTTCTTCTGTGGAAGTCCTTCTGTGCATTTGTATCACCTCTGCCCTTTGCCTGTCAGTATTTTTGTGTTACTGCATAGTTCACAGAGAGGTTTCCAGGTGGTCCAAGGGCTTTGCAGCAGTGACTGGCCCAGTGTGGCAGAGCTCCTGAGTGACTGGGCCTGGCTTCACGCCCAGGGCCCTTTGCATGCTGCCCCCTCACCACGCTCTGCCATGTTGGGGCAGTGAGCACTATGGGTCAGAACATGGTGGGGAGAGCAGAGGAGGGTTCAAGTCCCAGGGCCTTGCAACTTGAACTCTGTCACTCAGGCTGTCATGCACAAGTGAAAGACAGTGGAATATCCAAACTGTGTGGCTCCTCGTGAATGGGAGGAGCGTGTCTATGCAACCCCTTTTCCAGGGACCCACTCTCTGTTGAGGGTGGGGGACCAGGTCAGTTGGCCTGAGGCTGTGCTGAGTTTCTCCATCCCCCAGCCGGGCATGGGGCTGGGATCACTGCCCTTGGTGGGTGGAGCTTTTATAGAAAAGGACTCCGTGGCACCCCTCAGTGGTAATATTGGTGGTGGTGGTGGGTGACACCCTCCAGGCAGGAAGACTTCCTGGAGGCAACCCCCTGTCTGGGGCCCTTCACACCGTGCTGGTGACATACGTCTCTCATGGGGAGACCAGATACATTTTATTGGGACTTATGGCTTAGGGAAGAATTTCATAAGCTGCCCTGGGAGTAGGCAAGGCGGGGAGGACATAGGTGTAGGGAGTTTATGTCTGGGCCTCCAGGACCTTCCTCCCGGGTGTGTCGTCAGCCTCAGGCCTCAGGTCCCACCCAGCCTCCTAACCCAGGACTTAGGCACCCATGGGATGGTCTGAGCCATAGCCAGGTCGCAGATACCTGCATTTTCTCAGAAGCACGGGCATTTGTCTCCCCGCCACTTCATCCTCCACAGTCGGTCAAATCATGGCCCCTATCACTCAACAGTTCTGTCGGGGACACCCCAACGTTCCCCTCGTAGCATGGGGTCTTACCCACCACCAGCCCCTGGGCCAGAGCCTCTGCCCTGCCATGGGGTCCCTACCCAACCTCTTCCCTAACTTGCTTCTTTGCCTTTCTGGGCCCAGTTTGTCCTCTTAATGCTCAGCAGACCCTCGAGGTCCCAGGCTCTGAGCCCCTGGATGGCCTGTGCTAACCCGCTGTCCGCCTCCCACCTCCCACCTCCTGGGCCCAGAGGACCCAGGGGGGCCTCCCCAGCCCTGCTCTCTGACACCCCTGCCCCTGCCAGTGCTGGGTGGCCCCTGGCCCTTCTCCCAGGCTGGCCTCAGCCCTTCTCCCAGGCTGGCCTCAGACCTTCTCAGGGTCCGCGGACTCCTGCAGTTCTCTGTCCAACCTGTGAGTTCTCTCTTTTTCTGCTTCTTCCTCTTCCTTCCCTGGAGACTCTGAGTGGTTGGTGTCTCTGGCCCTTGGGGCTCTCTCACAAATCTGCTGCTTGTCCGGAAATCCAGGAGGGGTGATGTCCGGTGTTTCCTGTGGGCTGTGCCGAGTCTGTGAACGCGCCTGTCCTCTTTCCTTCACCTGAGATCAGTGGTGTGCAGCCTTCCCTTTCACACCAGCCCTGCGCCCACCTTTGCCTCCCAGCAGGCTGCCGGGAGAGGTGCACAATGCCTCTGGATCCTTGGCCCCTATCCCTCTGAGTTTCCTAGAACCTGGCCTCTCCTTCCCCCTAGAAATGACCATCTTGGGGCCCCCAGTGACCCCTTCACCAGCAGCTCCAGAGGCCCTTTCTCAGTCTGACTCCCGGCTCCTCTCTTCCGACCACACCCAGGATCCAGCTCTATTCCCACTTCCTCCCAGCTCTGAGTGCTGCTTTCTCTCCCCCTCAAAGTACTTTACCTGTGGCCCTCTTTGCCGTCCTTTCTGCTTTCTCCTCCAGCATTTATCCTCTCTACCAAAGCGACTTGTACTTTTCTGCAGATAACCCTCAAATCTCTGTCCTCTACCCCTGACCTCTTCCTTCACTGGGTGTCCAGCTGGTTCCTGCTTGCTTCTGCCTGAAGGCCCAGCCAGCACTTCACTCCAGTTTTCTGGACCAGCTCATGGACTCCTCACTCTCGCCCTCTGTATTCTGTACCCGAGCAGCAGCGTCTCTGCAGACTCCCGTTTCTATCAGCAGAACTGCAGTGTGCGTTACACAGTCTGTCCCCCTCAGTGTCCCCCTCAGCACGTCCTTCCCTGTGGTCTGCATGCCTTAACTTGAGGCCTGTACCATCTGCTCCCGTGACGCCTCTAAAATCCAAATCCTTTCATTTCCACCACTGCCACTTTATTTAATAGTCCCCTGGTAGCCTTTTGTGTTCAGACGCAAGTGGGTGGCCTACAGTTGAGTTCAGTTCAATTCTGACATTACGCAGAGTTGGCACAGACCCCACAAGTGAAAGGACAGGTTCTCCCCAGGACTCTCTTACTTAGACACCAGGCAGCCCTCCCTTCTGTTTGACTTGGCTCTGGTTTTGGAGGTTCCCACAGCCTCCTTCAGATTTGGTGATTCGCCATGATGACAGAGGTCCTTGCAGGTGCTCTACTTACTGTTACAGTTTTATGACGACACAACTTTGAAACTGCCAGGTGGGAGAGATGCGTGGGCAGGTCTGGGGGCGGGAGTGTGGGGCTTCTGTGCCCTTCCTCCTCCGTGATGTCCGCGCACTCCCTTTCCCAAATACCAATGTGTCCTCCCACCAGGAAACTCCACTGAGCCTTGATGTCCAGAAAGTGTCTCCAGGTTTCATCACAGGGGCAGGAACAGTTAAATCCTTGGCCATGTGATCAAATTCCTCTCTCGCCTCACTTCTCCAGAGGTAGTGATAGGGGATCTGAAAGTTGCAGTCCTGTCTACTCTCAGCTTGGTCTTCCTGGGGAGGCCTTAAGTGAAAAGATCTAAGGGCCTACCTGGGGAGGGGTCACCTTGTTAGCATAAACTCAGCTCTGGTCAAAAGGGGCCTACTTTGAACAATACAAGACACTCCTTTCACTGTGCAAATTCTGAGGGAATGTGAAGCTCTGTGCCAGGACAAAGAGCAGACGGAATGTTGATTATATCTCCCCCTGCCTCTGCCCCTGTCAGAGCCTGCCCCCTGGTCTCCCCCTGCTGGGTCCATTCTGCACCCCTGCAAGGTCAGTCTCCCAGCGTCACCTGTCCTTACTGCACAGCCAGTTGCTGCCCAGCACCTCTCCGTAAAGGCAGACCCCCAGGCTGGCCAATACGGCTGTTCAAAGCGAGCTCCAGGCTGCCCGCTGGCAGCGTCTTCTCTTCGCCCGCCTGCCCCAAGCAGTGGGGCTGCACGCTGTGACCCACCCCCCTTTGTTTCTGCCTGTCCCGAAGCACCCTGTGCCCCTCTGCACCTGGTCACCCCACTTATGTTTTAAGGCCTGCCTGAGGTCCCTCCCGTCTGTGGGGCTCCCCGCTCCGCTCCCATCTGCCCCACTAGTCTGGGTGCCCTTCACTGCCTCCCAGCTCGGTCCTGCTCAGCCTGCTTCCCGGCTAGGCCGTGGTGGGCGTGGCTCAGCCCCGGAACAGACTGTGGTCGCTCTGGTGGTGAGCACCCTGGGACTCCTTTTTGTTACTCTGGCAGTATCTGGCAAGGGTCTTGTTTTGTTTCATTTTTTTTTTTATTAAAGTATCTTTGATACACACTCTTACCATGGTTTCACGTAACACAGTGGTTTCAACTTTCACCCATATTATCAAGTCCTCACCCCCTCCCTTGCAGTCACTGTCTATCAGTGTAGTAAGATACTACAGAGTCCTTGTCTTCTCCGTGCTGTACTGCCTTCCCCGTGACCCACCTATATTGTGTGTGCTGATTATAGTGCCCCTTGGTCCCCTTCTCCCTCCCCACCTACCCTCCCCAACTCCTCCCCTTTGGTAACTGCTAGTCCCTTCTCCGTGTCTGCGGTGTCTGCGAGTGTACTGCCATTTCGTTCTTTTTGTTTTGGCAAGGGTCTTGTGCAAGAACTTGGTAGGCATCAGGGGAATGGATTAGTCGCATTGTAGATAATGATGCCTGTCCACTTTCAGAGACAAGTCGAGGCCAGCGTCTGTGTTACCATGGAGATGGTTAAAGATGCTCTGGACCAGCTTCGCGGCGCAGTGATGATTGTTTA
This sequence comes from Smutsia gigantea, assembly GCA_032199065.1. NCBI lineage: Eukaryota > Metazoa > Chordata > Mammalia > Pholidota > Manidae > Smutsia > Smutsia gigantea. The sequence goes on along the minus strand of JAVSCE010005732.1, from coordinate 113,266 downwards.
TCCCATGGGGTTGCCGCCCTATGACCCCATCCGGATGGAATTTGAAAATAAAGAAGACTTGTCGGGAACTCAGGTATGTGGCTATTGGACATTCTGTGAGTTCACATGCCCCCAAAGAGCAGAAGCCCCTCACATTTGACCCCCTCTTCTGGATGCAGTTTTTTGCTTTATGCCCAGCTTCCCATCTTGTTATGCTGGGCTTCAGGGCAGGGTTCTGAATTCAGGGAGGACCCCGAAGGTGGTGCCCATGGTTGAGGGCTTGGCCCACACCCACAGACGGGCAGTAGAGAGGCTTTGTGAGGCTGCCCATCGGGAGTAACTGAAAACAGCCCCATTTTCTTGGGCCACTGGAAAGCCAGATACCTAATTTGGGCCTATTTCTCCCTGAGTATATTGGTCCCTTTGCATGGAAGTTTGTATTCTAGCCCTATCTCTTGCAGCCTGTTACTTTCTGCCTTTATGTTTCCTTTTCTTTTGTTTTTCTCATTCGTTCCTTACCCTGTATGGGACAGGATCTGTTTGTTTGAGCCATCTTCAACAGGTAGAATCTGCAGATGCAGACAAGGGCCCCATCATGCCTCTACCGGATCCCAGTGTTCTTCCCAGTGCTATCCTAAAGCCCATGTAAGAGGAGCCATGTCAGGATGAGGGTGCAGATGAGACAGGACCCTCCCCGCTTCCCAGAGCAAGAAGTTGGCTGAGTCAGGGCCTGAGCTGAACGAGCGGGGAAGGTCTCAGAGTGGCCGAGGGCTGGGAGTGGGCAGGGAGTTAGTGCTTCCCCTGGGGGCCAGGGACCACCGTGCTGCTCACGCACCTGCTGGGGGCCTCACCTGTGACCTATCCTGATGATCTTAAAGTGTGTTGTTTCCATGGCCCCAGGCAGGACTCAATGTCATTAAAGAATCAGAGGCAAAGCTGTGGTGGGCGGCCAAGGAGTTTATAAGAACAAAGAAGCTTTCAGACTATGTAGGCAAAAATGAAAAAACCAAAATTATCGTCAAGATTCAGCAAGTAAGTATTTTTGCTTTAACATGTCACTATTTTTTATTTTCCAAATGATAAAAATATATAAGAAATCTGAAAGATTTAAACTCCTGTGTAAAACTTGAATCCTATTGGTCCAGGCTGAAGGTAAAACTGTGCTCTTTCTGTACCAGCAAAAACTGGAAGAAAATACAGATTGATTGACAATATGTGGATTTTGTTTTAATTTGGGGGGATGCGCCAATGTTAATTTCAACTTTAGAAGGAGGGTTACGAATAACTAAAATTGTTTCTTGACATGAAAAGTACAGCCTAGAGCACTGATTTCAAGTTTTCAAAGGGCTGACACTATAAATGAGGAATTAGAGGACTGCAAGGGTGTAAGCAGAGCTCGGCAAGGCGCTGGGCTGTGTGCTCTCTCCTGACATCACTGTGTCGCCTGGGGCAACAGGGTCCCCATGCCTCTCCCTGTGCCTCCCCCACTGCACCTGCAGTGACGGCAGCGCTCAGCGTCTGGTTTCCATCCACCCAGAGGCCCCGGCACGGGCGCTGGGGGCCAGACCTCCAGTAACTTGCTCAGGATGGTCAGACTGGACGGCCCGTTTACTGTCAGCAGTCGGCCAAGGCAGTTGGAAAACATTCCTGTACCTTCCTGGGTCATCCCTATAAGAATGCCTTAATCCACAGTTTGTTCTTTCCTCATCTTTCAGAGAGGACAGGGACCTCCAGCCCGAGAACCCATCATTAGCAGTGAGGAGCAGAAGCAGCTGATGCTGTATTACCACCGAAGACAGGAGGAGCTCAAGGTGCGTACAGCAGATGGGTTCAGAGAGCCAAGGCAGAACCTCATCTCAGGCGTTGGGGCAGCCGGGGCATGTGGGGAGGGGGCATTTCTATTGTCTCAGCCTCTCCAGGGCCGCCAGAGCCACCAGCCGTCCCTCCCTCCCCCGCTGGTCTCTGGAAGGGCCCTGCTCCTGGGAAGGCAGGGAGCCGGGAGCTTGGCTGTGGGGCCTCTTGTCTCTGTGTTGTAAAACACTTTCCTGAAATGCCTTCCTGAGTAAAACAAATTTATTTGCAGAAATTGGAAGAAAATGATGATGACTCCTGTTTAAATTCTCCATGGGCAGATAACACAGCTTTGAAAAGACATTTTCAAGGTGTCAAGGACATAAAGTGGAGGCCAAGATGAAATTCCTCAAACTTACTGGCTTCCTTTCCTGCAGGCAACATGGCGAGAGTGTAACGCCCTGTGAGAGGTGCTGAAATTCTAGTCTTCCTAGTGTTTCTCTCAGCTTGAATGTTTAAAAGTTTTTCAAGGTTTTAGAACTTAATAAATATACTCAAAATAATCTGCCTATATTATTTTTATTTCAGGACAACTACTTAACATTTGAGGTTTTTCTTTGACAAAATACTAATGATGTAATTACAAACATTTTTTCTTCTGGTTTCTTTGTTCTGTGTTCTCACGACAGCTGTTGTATTGGAGGAAATGGAAGCACCTTTTCTCCAAGGTGAGTCGTTATCTTCTGGGAGCTGCGGCCGCCAGTGGCCACTAGGGGCTGCCCATCTCCCACTGTCCCGCGGCTGCCTGTGTGGATCCCCTGTGTGGATCTGTGGGAGGCTGTTTTCAGTCTTTACATGTTTCTGTGTGTGTAATCGGAGCCTCCCCGGCTGGTGGTGCCTGACTGGCCTTGTCTTTTAGGTATAAAAGCCACATCTGGATGGAAGTTAGGCTGTGAGTCTAACCTGGAAACTAAACAAATTCTTCCACAGTTTCTGGGCTTTTCCTGAAAATGAATGCTATCCTGGTAACTAATGGACGGTTCTCCCTAGTGGGCTCAGGGACCATAGTCCATAGGCCACTGTGGCTCACCTGCCATCATGACGGTTTACTAGGACACCTTTGATTTTAAATACCCCAACTCACCATCCCCACAAACCCCGCCACTGCAGCAGCCCCAACACACTCGGACCACTGGTGCCACCAGAGCGCCTGGACACCCTGTCATGCTTGACTGGGTCTGTAGGAGCTGCTCCCATAGCTGGAAACTCAGCGTGCCCACCCCCAGGGAAAGTGAAGTGATGGGCTCTTTCCCCACCTGACCATCCTGCACCCCTGCTCCTCTGCCCCCAGACCCCTGCCTGCCACAGAGATGGAGGTGGGCATGGGTTCCACCTGCTCAGGGCAGGCTTCCCTGGGAGTGAGCCAGGACCAGCTACTTGGTTCCCAGATCTGGTCCCCTTGTGGGGGCAGGGGCCAGCCTCTTCCCCATCTGCCCATCTCCGTGGGTCAGAGGAAATGGTTGGAACACAGCCAGACCCACTGAGATTGTCCCCTGCCTCACAGGGAGGACGTAGGCCCCTGGCAGAGACTAGACCCTCTGGAGAGCAGAAAGAACCCCAAGCATCCAGAATCTTCTGTATCCACCCCTCACCTCACCACCATCTCCCAAGTTTCTTAGGGCAGCGGCCCCTAACCTGTTAATAGGATTTCTGCTGTTTCACAGTGTTTTCTAAAGTGAGTTGTGGCCAACTCTACATCTTGATTGTACCTTACTCTTTTGGCTGATAGTCAAATTTTGTAAAATCAAATTTGCATCTATTTTCTTTTTGATTTTCATTGTAATTTAAAAACATTTCCATGAAAAATTTTTGTCCTTGGAGGATGTAAAGTTTGTGATAAGATTCTATGACTTTATTTGAGGTACATCCTGTCTCTGTCAATGTGTAGTTTATGTGGATCACACAATACACACTTGCAAAACACGTTCATCAGCATGATCACAGTAGGTCTTCTTATAAGAGCTACTGCCGTATCATTAGGAGCTCTTGTTGACTCAATGGGATACACCTGCTTTCTGTGACCATGATAGTTACTCTGTTGCTTCATATAGTCAGAGGTTATCAGCCAAGTAACTTTGGAAGGCAGAAATCACTAGACAGCTAGCAGCACACTGTGCCCCTTTAGAGAAGACACGTGAAAAGGACAATCCTCTCTGTCTGCCCGTCTCTACTTCAAAACCCTGAGCTCTCCCTGTTGAGATGTAGCTGCTCGTTGGAATGTAAGCATGTGAGCAGCCCCTTTACAGCTGGCTGTGAGAAAAGTGACCCCAGTCTCCATACCCGCTCTGCCCACCGTGCTTACGTGGGTTAATTCACTTTGCATCTACCCACTGAAGAAGGTGGTGATCTGAGACAGATGACCCGACTCATGTGGTCACATCGCGAGTGAGGGTAAAGCCAAAAATCAATGCGTCAGCAGAAGTCGTCTTGTCAAATGGCAGGATAAATCAGCCTATGTGGTCTTGGTGTCACTTTCTTTAAAAAAAAAAAATCCAGTACATCCTTGGATCAATGTTGAAAAGATTCCAAGGGCCCATTGTCTGAATGGTGCCAGCTGGCGTCTGCAATTTTGTCCTTTTAACTTGTGTTCTCATGTGGCAATTTCATGGAGACCAGGAATGCTAGTAATAAAACTTTACACCACCTAAAACTCTTTGGACCAGCAAACTAAAACATTGGGCAGGATTTCTGCTGCAGGATTACCTCGTTCCTTGGCAAATGCTCCGTGAAGAATGTGCCATCAAGCTTGAAATTAACTGCCACATGCTTGGGGCACTGTAGCCGTGAGCCCGTTGAATTCTCTCACAAAGCCTCAGAAACCCTCCCACAGTGCTCTGATCTGCACGAGGGCCCTGGAGGCATCAATCCACAGAAGTTCTCCTGGCCCCAGAAGGAGCTCAGGGAGATAGATGTGCTTCCCAGGAAAAGCTCAGTACAAGATGTCATAGGAATGCAGCTGGCATGGATAGCTTACCATTTCCCAGACAGCTGTGCTCTGTGCTTCGTGCGTATTTTTACATTTATACCTCACAACAGCCAAATTAGAACCTGGTATTATTGTCACTTCACAAGTAAGGAAACCAAAGCCCAGAAAAGTTCATGTGCCAAAGATGAAGCATCTAAAAATCCACCTGCTGGCCCCCGAGTCTGCTGTCCACTATACAGGAAGTTTCTGTTTATGCCTAATGTAGACACTGAACCACATGCTAGTGACCAGCGGTGAGTGAACATCCACGGAATGTCCATCTGTGAAGGGCCCAGACAGAGAGTGTGCCTGCTAGGGTGGGCAGGTGGCGGCCTTTGGTTACTTTAATGTCTCAGGCCAGCAGTGATGGGACACGGGCCCTAAGACTGCTCTGGTTCACCAACCACCAAAAGCAGGGAAAAGACACCTCAGCACGCGGCCTTGTGACGCTTGGCTCAACTCGGAAACCACTGCCTCAGGTGAGAGAAGAGTCTAGGGTTGTGTCCTACCCGGAGGAGAGACCCCACCTGCTCTCAAGCCCAGTACACACAGACCACAGGATTCTTGGCCCAGCGATCCTGGGTCACACTAGCATGGATTCAGAAGTTAGTAGATGAACAAATTCCCACAGGCTAAGTCCTGGCCTGTCTATCAGTACTTTGAATAGATTTGAATTCTATACATTCAGAGCAAGAAAACAGCAGCCACATCTGTCTTGTATTTCAGCAAAGAGGCAGGATTCCATAAGGCCATGTAAGCTGGCCATGATGAAATGCAAAATGGAAAGCACAGAAAACCCCATTTGTAGTTTTTTACCTAAATCCCTGAGCAGGGATGGCCCGTGTTGGGTGGCAGCACTGCTCAGCCCACCCTGTGACCTTTCCTCCGCTCACTGAGAGAGGCTGGCGCGGGTGCCCCAGCGCAGTGAACAGGAGAACAGCCCCAGGGCCCTTCCTTCTGCCTCTTCATTTATGCCAGTGTTCTGAAGCAAGACGCAGCCTGTGAGTGACTTGGGTGACATGACTGTGGTGCAGTAAATGTCCGTGGGCCTCCCCATTCTCCTCCCCCCGCTCTGCCCCAGAGTAGGCAGATTCGGCAGCCCACGATTCTCGTGGGGATCTCATTTCTTGTGACCCTGTTTGCATTGTGCTGGGACACACAGGCTCAAAGCAGCTGTATGTTTTAGTGGTAAATTAGCAAAATACAAAATGCCCTCATAGCTCTTGATAGCAACTAAATCACTTAGGATTGTTGTGAACTAGAAGAGATGGAGATAAAACTATTAAGGTCATTGATATGCAAAGCAAAATCCCAAAACCAAGAGCTGCTCTGTTAAACCTTCACAAAATGAACTCAGCCCACCTGAACAGGAATTCCTTCTTTTACACCTTTACAGGCTGGAAAACTCTTGGCGTTTCTAGGGGGTAATTTACGTTTAACTGATGAGAGAGTTTTGACTGGCATACCTCTTGATTTTCCTTGGAAGTAAATACGATTTAAGGTTGACTATATGATTTTAATTGCTTTCTGCAAAAATTAGTGAATATCCCAAAGAAATGTTCACAGCTTGTGAACCCAGATGCATTCTGGGCTGTTCAGCAGAAGGAAGTTTATATAAAGCTGTGGGAATCGTAGCACTTCCTTGGATACAAACACGGTCCAGTTAGTTATATTAGCTCAAGATTTTGTCATCGTGAGAAAGAGTGTCAATAGCTGGAGACCAAGCTGACTCTCAGCAAGAATATGTGGTGGCCAAGTGAAACCAGAGGGGCAGACGTCAGTTCCCGGCCGGCTCTGGGGGCCTCAGGTTTGGAGAAGCAGACACAAGCAGTGGCTCCTGTGGAAGTGATGGAGCTGTGGTGGGCGGGGCAGGCTGATCACAAACCAGGCCCACGCGAGAAACCAGAGCTGCCAGAACATGCGTGGGTGGATCTCCGGAAGTCGGAGCTCCACCCTTTCTGTGGAGCTGATGATGCATCAGTGCTGAAGCAAGACCCAGCGAGTCCTCTGCCACCTGCCCCGAGAACTGAGGGATTTCCAGCCCGGCTGGAGGAGCAGGCACCACCATTTCTTCCTTGTGAGCTCTGCACATGGTTCCTTCTGCTCTTGCCTGTGGTTTCCCCGGGCCTGGGGGAGCCCCACATGTGCATGGGCAGGTCAGTTCTTAGCGCGTTGTCTGGGGGATGTTCTGGGAATCTGCAAGTTCTCTCTCTGTGTACCTCCTCGTCTCCAACACCCTGTCCTGGGGGCTCCCTGGCCCCCCAGCTCTGTGTCTTCAGCTCAGGCCACCCCCTGGCTCCCCTGGGCGGGAGCTGCACTAAGGCAGTGCGTAGGGCAGCACCACCTCTCTCAGCCAGATGGTCAATGTCTTGACGACACTGTTTCATACTTTCTTCAGTTTTTTGGCTGTTTCCGGTGGGAGGGTCAATCTAGTCTCTGCTCCTCCAGTTTGGCCAGAAGCACAGTCTCAGGGTGTGCCTTTTAATCAGCTATTATGCTCTCTAGAGATCTACTGTCATTAAAATACCAATGTTTAAAGAATTTAAATAAAGCACATCAAAAAATTATACTAAATATCATTTGATTCTAGGTGACTGAGAAGGTGACCTGGGGGGCTTGGGGGTACTGTGTGGTCTCCAAATTGGAGCACCGCCTCTAATTTCTGCCCGCTCCAGTCTGCCCACACCACACGCGAGCCCCTCACCAGCTGGAGTCACTTCCAGAGTTCAGCCCAGACTCCTCGTTCTGGCGGGAAAGGCCAGTCCTGGGTCACAGTGGGTGCTTGCAACCCATCTACTGACTGTCCGGCGCCATGATCAGGGTGCCATTGGCCATCCCAGGTCCCCACCCCCATATGTGACGTAAGATGGCATCATTCCCTTCCTGCACGCTGTGTTCCAGCCACGTGGAACGGGCATCCTTCCCTGTGGATGTCAGTGCTGAGAACTGCACCCCCGGCCCCCAACCTCCTTGCCTGTCTGGCTGGCGCACCCATTCCCCCATTGCTGTGAAGTTGGCTGCCAAATTCCCACCATGACCCTGGTTCTGGGGAACGGCCCTCTGCCAGACAGGAGGCACCTCAGGGGAGAGGGTAGCCCCTCTCCCCACCAAACTCCCCAAGCCAGGGACTGACGGAGGGCCAAGCCGGCGCTCAGAGCTCGGTGGGGAGGCGTGTCCACAGCCCTGCGGGCTTTCTCCCCTGCTCCATCCTGCTCCTGCCGCCCTGCAGAGACCCTCCTGTAATGAATCTCTTCACAAGCATCCCCCACCAGTGTGCTTCTAGGGACCCTGACCTAAAGCATTCCCCCAACAGGCTCCTTACTTCTAGTCTCCACGCTTGCCTTCTGCTGCTGCCTCTTCCCAGGGAGGCCTCCCCGGACACACGTCTGCCCAGGCAACTTCTACCCGAACTTTAGGGGCTTGCTCAGTGCCCACCTCCTCTGTGAAGCCTCCCTTCATGTATAATGTGACAGAGACAAAAGCAGATTCACCTGGAGGCATGACCTCCCTGAACAAAACTCACATTTTCCAGCTTCCCACTGAAGTGTAGCTTTGTGATTTCTGGCCAGTGGGCTATGCATGGACACTTCATATAAATGGTCTGAACTCATGAGAAATGGGCTGAGACTTCAACGTGGCCCTCCTTGGCATTGTCAGGGCTCCTGCGGCCATAAGCTGGATTAGCTGGACGTCAGGGTGAACAGAGATTGGCAGGGACCCCACAGTACCAGGCCCTCATCCCTGACCCGATGAAATAGAGCGGGCCCCCCTTGAATTGGCCAAGATTTAGTCTTATTTTTGCTTATAATTTAACTAGCCCCACTCTGTGTCCCACCTTCAGGCTGTTCTGGGGGAGGCAGAAACCATCCTGAGATCAGTCACCTCTGGGCATTTTGCTTGCACGTGCTTTCCCAGGTGAGCTTGTCTGCAAATCCCAGCACTAGACACATGTGTGTTGTCTAGTTCTTCCTAAACCCATGGTCTTGACCTTCTTTCTTATAATACAACATAGTAACTAAAAGCCTGCTATTTGCCTCCCAATAACAGTTTTTTTATTTTCCCTTAGTAAAAGTGTGCTACTTTTTAAAAAGCTGAACACAATGCTACTAATTAAAACACTGCATTCCCCAGCATTCCTTATGGCTGGGGGTAACACCATGATAAAGCTGTAGACAAAGTAATTAAAGTGAAAGAGTGGGGGTAATACTGGGACGTCTCTTTAAAACTGACTTCTTCTTCTCCTGTTCCTTCTGACACCTCAGGCATGTATGTGATGGCTGGAGCTCCAGCAGTCATGTTGGATTATAATATGACTTTGGGGAAAGCAAGCCACATATGGCAGAGCAACAAGATAGAAGGAGCTTGGGTCTGTGACACCAGGGGCCACCACAACACTCAGCACTGCCTGTGTTTGTTCTTCTATACCGTTAAGTCACTGTGCTCAGGACTTGGTCGCCTGCAGATGAACCCATAACACATCTTGTCCTCTCACCACATTGGGGGCTGTTCCTGCAATGCTTACCAGTGTGAAAAAGAAAAACCTCAGTCAGAACTGACAAAGTGGCCTCAGGCTCTGGAAAATCAAGATGGACTGAGCCAATGCATTGTGCTGGAGTACTGGAAGGCCAGAGAACCCACCCTGCCAGAGGGAAACAGAGGAACCCTTCCAGGAGTCTTCCCGAGTTCCAAGTTCCATCCTTTAAAGGAGAAATGAGCTGGATACTTTAGCCCTGGATCATCAAACTGATCATTGATGTGGGGGTCACCTACTGCTTCTGAATCAGCATCTAATCTAGCAACTGCTTTTCCCTCTGAGTAATTTTGCTGGAAGTTTGAAATGGTACGTTATTCTTGCAAGGAACATTTGACCCATGTAACACTGAGAGAGGAAGAAACAGTAAGGAGCTGATCTTTAAATGGGCGACTGTGAGGGGAGGCGGAGGGGAGGGGAAGGGGAGGATTTTCTGAATCAGAAAAAAAACCTTCTTAACTCCGACCTTGGGGCACTCGAGCAGCACCCACCATGCAGCAGACACAGGTTCAGTTCAGGCATTCGGGGGCTTGCCTGTGATGGTGGCAGGGAGGGGAGCTTGGGTGAAGACCGTGGGCTCATGCGCAAATCCTTGCCAGCTGTGAAATCCAAGCAAGTTACTTTACCTTCTTATGCCTCAGTTTCCTCATTTGTAAAATGGGAATGATGATAGTATTTAATTTCATAGGGTTGTTATGAAGACAGAATGAACTATTCTTTGTGAAACCACTTAGTGTGGCAAAGGCAGAGTTCCAAACATTTCAGTCATTATTCACAGTTTCAGGAGATGTGACTTGAGGACGCTCAAGTTTCCTCCAGAAGCTACATGATAACTGAGTTCTCCTGGGCTGAGGGTTCAGCATTTCACAGCCTGCCTCTCAGGACACTGGCCTCCTGAGGAAAGACCTTTGTCAGGTTTAGGTCCAGCTGGGGTCTCCCTTAGGGTGCCTGACACAAGGTCAGATTTCAACAGAAGGTTCTTGAATGAGGCCCAAGAATGGAGAGGGTCTCAGGTATCCGTGTGTCCACTCTGCTTGGGGACCATCCCAGGTGGTCCATCGTGCCCTTTATCCCCATTTTTGATGTCCCCAAGAAGCCCAAGACTCCTGGCGCACCTCTCATCCTGAACCCCTCCCTTCCCAGCCTCCACTTGTCCTGATGAGACAGGGACCGTGGGTGTAGTCAGAGTAGGGTGAGGGCCTCCGGAAAAAGCAAGGCAGGGTATTTGCAGTCAGAGCTATGTAACTACATGCAAGGAAACCCCCTACCAAAACTCTGTGTTAAGCATTTAAACTCTAAAGTCATTCTTTAGTGAGATCAGTTAATACTCCCCAGATAAAGAAGAGTAGTACATGTTTTTATTATGCTAACCGTTTGTAATCATGTGTAAGGTTCCCTTTAGCATGCTAAAAGGCCCAGGCCTGTGTGCTGTCTTTCCTCTTTCAGATCTGATGAGGTGATTTTGCAAACCGGGCAACTAATTTAGTAAGTAAGCCCAGGCACAAACAACACAGTAAAAGGCAAGAAGGATTCCACCTTAAAGATAAGATTGCATTTTAATACCCAAGAAGTTAAGAAGTTAGAAATTCTTAACTTACTCTTTAGCAAACAATACCTCAGCCCACCTTGGGGGCTGGGCAGGCGGCCTTGTTTGACATGCGCCCAGACCAAGATGCTGATATGTCAGGGAGAAATCAGCAGAGCAGGAATTTGATTGTGTTAATTCTAAATATTCAGGGACCACTTAAGTCCACAACCCTAAGCTTTTTTTCATGTTCCCCCAAATCCTCAACTGCCTATAAAACCCCTAGACAACACACCACCCAGACTCTCTTGTCCCCACCAGGAGCTCTGTTCTTTCACTTTATCTCTTAATAAAAGCCTGTACCTTGCTGTCCTTGAGTGTTTGCGGAGCTCATTCTTCGGCATCCCGCGTCCTTCCTTCCATTTGGCCCTCAGGAAACTGGTGCACCCCCAAAATCCTTGTCTGCTCACCCTCCCCTTAAATGCATCCCTCCCCACATGCCACCTGAAGCCTTTATTGCCCCTAAGGACCCTGCTCTCTGAGCAGCCCGTGGAGTGGGGCTGTTTCTCTCTGACAGCCCTCATTCCCAGATCCGGTGGGGACAGGTGTCCTTGTGCTTCTAGATCAGTCTTCCCTCCTCTTTAAACACCTTGCCTCTAACACTTCCCCAACCCCTCGGGGTCTTTATATGGTTCTGTTTGCTGCCCCTTCACTGCCCAATATCTAAAACCCCCTTTGCAGACCTTGGGGCACCATTAAAGCACCCAGCAGGCCCAGTCACCTCCCACAGGCCACACTCTCTGGCTGGCAGATTTGTCGGGCAAAACCCCAACCGTCATTAAAAACAGATTCCAGCTTAGCATGGCAGAGACAGCTCCACAGTCAAGGTGGTGGGGGTGGAGAACAGCTGGTCCTTAGGCCCCTCACTTCAGTGCCACTGCCACGCCTCCTCCCCATCCTGTCCTGCTTCCTAGTTGCCGAGAAAACAGAAGCTTGTCAGAGGGAGGGTCCTCGCCCTCCCCCACCACTTAGCCCCACACTGGGCATCTGTCCCCGTTTCTATTGCCAGATCGTGCACGCTCCCACCAGAGCCCAGCCCCCTTGGGCTTATTCACGTGACTCTGTCCCCACCCTCTGCCTGTCTTCATTTTCCCCACAGTGCTGACCCATTAATAGACAAATATGTGGTAATGGGCCCCATATGAAAGCAAATCCTCTCTGTCCATATAATGAATGTGACTATCAGAAGGCGCCTTCTGCTTTTTGCTTCCTCAATTAAAATTACAAATTTGAATATCATGTTTAAAGAATTCCCCAGTCTATCATTTTGTTCTGATTATTCCTTTAGTATATATATTTAAAAAATGCCACAGCCAGGGACACATGGGTTTTAGGAATGCATGGCTATTTCAACCTTAGGAAATATTAATGTAACATATTGCCTCAATAGGTCTAAGGAGAAAAATTGTATTTATTTCTGGAAACACTACAAACTTGTTTGGTAAATCAACACCCATTCTTGATAAAACAAACAAAAATAGCTCTTAGTAATCCCTCCAATGGAGAATACTTTCTCAACCCGATAAACAACTCAAAACAGCTAAAGTCATGCTTAACATTGACATATGGGAGCAACACTTCCCAAGGTGTGCTCAGGAAAATGGATCTGGAGTTTTATATATAAAATGTTATCATGGTGTGTTAGTTAGGGTAACATAACAAACACCAGCATTTCAGGGGCTTCATATAATAGAAATGTATTTCTCCCTCATGTAAGAGTCCAACGTGGAAGTTTCTGGGTAGTGAACAGTATTTCTCCATGAGGTGATTCAGGCAGGGACTCAGGAACCTTCCAGCATATGGATCACCATTCCCTGGGGCCTTGGAATCGGCCTGCAGCTGGGGGAAAGGAAAGGGGAGGAGAGCAAGTGCATCCCCATTTCTCAGTTTCCCTGGCTGCGTCACACATCACTTCTGCTCACATCCCGGTGGCCAGGGCTGGCTTAGGACTTCATCTGTGACATGTGTGAGGGAGACTACGAGGGGATGGGACCAGCCCCAGCAGGGACGAGGTATTCTTGTTTGTAGCTGGCAGAGGTCAAAATTAGGACCCCAGGGATTGAGGACATCTTGGTAAAGATCTATCAGATTTTAAATATGCATATCCTTTGACCTCATAATTCCACTTCCAGCAATTCTTCCTACAGATGTACTCACCAATATGTGTATTTACATTTTAAGGACACATCTAGTGTCTTAGTTTCCTGTGGCTACTGTATCAAGTTGCCACAAATGTGGCAGCTTCATAGAAATTTATTGTCTCACTTCTTCTGGAGGCAGAGATCCAACATTAGTATCACTGGGCCAACACCAAGGTGACAGCAGGTCCGCGTTCCCTCTGAAGGCTCAAGGGGAGGGTCTGTCTTTGCCTCTTCCAGCCTCTGGTCGTTGCCAGCACTCCAATCTCCACATCACCTTCTCGGTGTGTCTTTTCTTCATCTGTATCTTCCTCTGCCTCTCTATGGACATTTGTGGTTGCTCCTAGATATCCAGGATCATCTCCGCATCTCGAGAGTCTTAGTCGAATTGCATCTGCAAAAACCCGTTTCCCATACACAGTAACATTCCCAGGTTCCAGAAATAAGGATCTGATATTTCTGGGTGGCCACCATTCAGTCTGTTACACCTAGCAACAACCCTGTAGTAGCAAAAAGTTGGAAACATCTAGAATGTCTATCAAAAAGGGCTGGATGAGTAAATCATTGTCCATCCATGCAGTGGAACCGCCTGCAGCCACTGGGTGGAGCGAAGCTGTAGTATATGTGCTGAGGGAAAAACCAAGGTACAAAAGAGGGTGCCTGCCCCGCGCCCTTATTTAAAAAGAGAAATAAATACATAGGTGCTCATTTACTCAAAGTGGCCAATTTTGGTTAAAGCAATAGGGAAGCAGGGCGAAGGGACGGAAGGAAGCCATGTGTTTACTGCAGGCTCCTTTGCACTTTGTGAATTCACCTAATCAAATAAATACAAATGCCAGTTGTAGCGCACCCCTGTTCACAGCCGCATCCCCCACAACGGCCAAAAATAGGGAGCAGCCCAAGTGTTCATCAATGGGTGAATGGATAAACAAAAGGTGGTATGTCCATACAGTAGAGTATTATTCCGACATAAAAAGGAGGGATATTCTGACACCTGCTACAACATTCATGAACCCTGAGGACATTATGCTCAGTGAAGTAAACTGGCCACAGAAAGACAAATACTGTAGACTTCCACTTATATGAGTTTTATAGAGTAGAAAAACTCATAGAGGCAGAAAGTAGAAGGATGGCTGCCAAGGGCAGGGGGAGGGAGGACCAGGGAAGAGCTCTTTAGTGGGAATGGTTTCAGGGCAAGATGAGAAAGTCCTGGTGAGGGTCGCACAATAGTGTGAATGTACTGGATGCCATTTGCCACAAGAAAAGCAAAGAAAACACCTAGAAGCCAGTTGTAGCAGTATAGTAAATGACAGGGGCAGATAGTTGTGATGTTGTGATGTGTGGCTGCCCAAAGAAAGCACCTTACCAAAAACAGGTAAATATGACCTCATTTATTGAATAAATTAATAAAATGGCACATTAAAAATCTTCCTTTGGACTCTCATCCTTCTCTAGCTATTGCTTCCCTTCTCTGCTCCCCTTTATAATAAACAACCCTTCAAAGAATCATCCACACCTGCCGTCCCCTCTGTTTTCTGTTGAACTCACTCTGGCTGCACCCTTGTCCCCACTGGTCACGAATGCGGCTGTAGTCAGGGCCACGGCCGCCCTCCTCCCCACTGCCAGCCCCGTGGTCAGGCAGCTCCGAGAGCTCTGGGGAACATTTGACACAGCTGAGATCCTCCCCTCCCATAAAGGCTTTCCCTTCTGGTCTCCTCCCCGCTCCCTGATCTCAGCCACCCCACCTCTAAATGTTGGGGTGCACTTAGGCCATGGAACATGGGGCTAGGAGTGGCTGGGGAGCCCAGAGTCAACCATTGACAGATCCACTCAAGTATTTATTTTCATAATGTTAACTTTTAATTTTGCAGGTAACAATATCAATGTTCATATGTACTTTTTGAATTTTGGTAAAATACACATAACACAAAACTCATCATCGTAACCATTTCTAAGTGCACAGGCTCACTGGGATGACGCACATTCCCGTTGCTGGGCAGCCATCATGGCCACCCGGCTCCGGAACTCTCTTCAGCTCGTAGCAGAGGGGAAAGCTTCGCATCTCTGCCTTCGTATTGTATCTGTCCCCTTTGCTGCTTCATCTTTGGGTCAAAAAGCTTCTGCTTAGCCCTGCAGCTCTGCATGTAAGCTGGTTAATCAGCAAAACGAATGCTGCCCGTGACTTAAGATGGCTGCAACCAGCCCCTTCCCCAGCACCCGCCTCCCCCGAGGAGGTAAAGAAGTACGCGCCAGAACGATGACCGGATCATCCAGGACTTCCAGGAGCGCCACGGCCAGACCCATGTCAGCCAAATGACTGGCGTCACCTAACCAAGGACGAGTGTCACAGCCCTCCCGCAGACTCGGGCTGACGTCCAGATGTCTGAGGCCGATCGTCACGGTCCTGCTCCCTCTTCCCTGTTATAAAAGAGCCGTGAAATCAACCCTGAGTTAGGATGGCGCCTCAGGACATTAGTCCACCATCTTCTTGGTCTGCAGGCTTTCCCAATAAAGTCACTTTCCCTGCCCCAGTACCTTGTCTCTCACTTACCCGCATGTCATGTGGCAAGTGGCATGAGCCTGGACTAGGTATAACCATCTTGCAAAACTGAAACTTTGTCCCCATTAAACACTCACTCCCCATCCCCCCTCCCCCAGCCCCTGGCCACCACTATTAGCTTTCCGTCCCTGGGTTTGAGTGCTCTAGGGACCTCTGGTGAACAGAATCACATGGTATCTGTCTTTTTGTGATGGGCTTATTTCACTGAGTATAATTTCCTCAAGACTCATCCATGCTGCAGAAGGTGTCAGAAATCTCTTCCTCCTAAGGCTGAGTAATATTCCATTGTACGGAGAGACCGCGTCTTGCTTAGCCATCATTTGTGGACATGCAAGATGCTTCCACCTTACCACTATTGCAAAAAAGGCTGCTATGTCAATATTTATATTTTTACATGTAGGAATTACATATAAACATACCAGCACATCCTATTAGATGTTTTTTTCTGTACACAAATATGTTATTTTTACAGTTTTCCTAGATGAGCTTTGGAGTATAGGATTTTCAAAAGACATTACCTCCTGTGATCTTCTCCCTGCCTGGTGTCTCTTCCTTAGGGCGCCGGAGGGTGAGGCAAGGTGGGAGCTGCCAGGGCCCAGTCTTGGGGATGATGGGCAGGTCTGGTGCTGACCAGGAGAGATGGGTGGGGAAACACCTTTTCCAGGGAAACCCCAGGTGGCGGGGAAGGCTCCTGAGCCCAAGCCTGCCAGGTGCGCACAGACATGGTGTCCTCCGCCTCCCTTCCCGTTTCCTTTTCATTAAAGACAGACAAACTTCCTGTGATTCTGTGTATTGAGTCCCTATTGGTGAAGAGAGAGAGCAGAGAAGGAAATCTTTCTGCTTTCTCACACAATGTCAGGCTTTTTCAACAAGCCATGGGGGGGAGAGAGAGAGAGAGAGAGAGAGTGCAGGGGTGCAGGGGTGCAGGGGTGCAGGAGTCAGGCACCCTGGTGCACCCTCAGGTATGAGCTGCTGCTGGCTGCTGCGCATGCAGGCTGCCAGCCGAGCCCTGGCACTCCTGACTTCATTTATTTCTGGACAGCTCTCTCTGGTGGTACTACAGTGATCTCCATTCCAGGGAAGGCACAGAGGGTCAAAATAGCCACCAAGGTCACACAGTTACCACATGGCAGAGAGAGGGTTTGAACCCAGATCAACTGAAGCCAGTGCTCACCCATTGACTCCCAGGCTAGCTGGTCCCTGGTCAAACTTACATATGCCAACTTGCAAAGTGGAAGTAACATCTCACACCCTGGCCACATCACAACGTGGTTTTAAGGATTGAGAGAGATGATACACACATGTGCACACGTGCAAGCACATACATGCACACACAGACACACACCCATGCATGCACATGTGCGCACACACACGTGCAGCCCACATACACATCACACATGCACACACATGCTTGCATGAATGTGCACATAGCCACAGACACACACCCATGCACGCACATGCACGTGCACACACAAATCACACATACATGCATATACATGTGCATGCACACAAACACACACGTGCATGCACGCACACGCACACGCATGGACACACGAATTCTGTTTGTCCTTCAAACAGCTGATGATTCTGATGGAAGGGGCAAATGAAGAAATGAAAGGACGAGAGCCCTGTTTCTGCAGCTTGGACGCAGGGAATCCCCGTGACAGGGAGAACAAGGCGCCCTGTCTCTGCGCCGGCACTGGCTGGGCTGGATTTGAAGGTGCTGACGGACCCTCCCACCCCGCCCCCATGAAGGCGTCTTGCATGAGATCCAGACACACCCTCGTGCTGGAATCTGGGGAGGAGCTTAAGCTGAAACAAATGACAACTTGTTTACAAAGGAAAATTTAAACAGACCCCACTGAGAGTGGGGGTGGAGAGTCTCGAGGGGATAAGATGGGGGCCTCACCAGGCGAGGCCCAGGCCTGGACCCGCCCGGCAGCCAAGTTCAGCTGAGCAGCCCGTGGCAGCCGGGACAGGCCCCAGGAACCTGGCCATCTCTATGACCACCATGCTCTCTTTTTTCCTAGGGTCACATTCCAGGGAGCACCGAAGATGTCAACCTGACATTTCATAGTTCAGCCATCCAAGTACAGAAAAGGGCATTATTTGAGTCTGAAAAGGTGTATTTTACATTCACACACTTGACTTTCAAGACCCTGAATGAATTTTGCTGAAATAAATATTAGCTTTTGGGTTAAGTCCAAGTATGTGAAGTTTCAGTCCAATAACCTTTTCTCTTTCTTTTTAAAAGTATATTAAAAGTGACTGAAAGGGGGGATTTAGAAATGAATGGCTATTTTTCAACATGCCTTATAAAATGAAAGGGAGCAAATGCTATAATATTTCGTAGAGACATGGATTCAAGGAAAACAAGATTAGAACCCAGCAGCTGTTGATTGTAATGTGACATTTCTGTCCTTGCCAGCCTCAGTATTCAACACCACACAGTCAGTACAGGGTTAGATTGGGGCGACCACCCATCCTGACTGCCCAGGACTCCACCTCGGTTTTAGCACCGAGCATTCCACATTGCAGAAAACCCCTGGGTCCCCAGCAAACTAGGGTGGTTGGCCATCCTTGCGGCAGTAAATGTGGATATGGGGAGTGCCCATAAAACACCAGTCCGCCGCCCAGGTGGCCCAACTTTCCTGTCAATTCAATGGCCTAGTGCCTCTATATCAAGGATCATATGCAACGCCAAGTGCAGGGATTTTAAAGGGCCTGAGAAAAAACTCATTATCCCACACCCCAGTTCTAAACTGGAACCCACCTGGCACTTTTGGGACTGATAAATCAGGAGTGGAGAGCAGGGCAGAGGTCGGTGGCAACAAAGGCTTAGATCAGCCCCAGAATTTGAAGCAGGCAGCTAAGGACAGCCACAGGCCGTGCACTAACCTATAAGCTGCTGGAAGACAGAGACTTGGCCCTCTTCCTGTTACTATTCCTCGGGTTGGTCAGCTTCCTGATGCAAGGAGCCCTTAATAAGTAGCTGTTGTCCTGGAGAGGGCTGTCATGATACAAATGCAGAGGAGTGCGTGCATCCATGTGTGCAGGTGTGTGCAATGTGGGTGCGCGTATGGGTGCATGCATGCATGGGAAAGACAGCAAGAGATGTCAGGAGGCAAGGCCAGGGCTCGGCATAACCAGCCTCCACAGTCCTCCCCATCTGCAATAACACCAAATGCCCTTTCACAATCTTCCCCCAGTGCTGAGCTGGGAGCAGGTAAACATTGGCAGCTGTCACCCCAGGTTTGTCCCCAGCCCCCACGCTTGCCCAGTCTCTCTTCCACGTGTGCATTCAGGCTAGCATCTCCTGGACAGCTGCCTTGGCGACTACTCCCCATCTCCCACCTTCTCCCTGCTGCCTTGGGCTGTCTCTAGGGGCTGGTGGATCAGCTGGTCTCCCAGTTGCTCACAGATATAAGCTGATGTGGCGGGGCCTAGTCTGCATCCTTTACCAACCCTGCACCTTGGACCAGTTGAAAGCCGAATCCTGGGGCTGCTCTGAAGACCTTGCTCCCCAACTGGTGGCTTTGCAGCCATCAGAGGTGGTGGTGCTAGGGGACACCTTCCCAAGGGTCCACTGGAGGCAGATTCCTGATGTCCAGGCCCTACAAGGTGGTTGTGTCTGTGGCTGTATTCTCTCCAGTCAGCTGGGTCCCAGCACCAGCTTGTGAGAACTCATGGCTAAACATTTAGGAACTTTGCAACCTGGTTGTTAAACGCAGCCCCTATTAACAATTACATTGTATCTGGTGGGGCAAGGAAGGACAGCGCAGCTGAGGCACAGGTAAAGCAAGAGAGGTGTTGAGGGTGCTGAGCAGGGAAGGTGCTCCCCACCTCTCAGGGCCACCACACCCTGGCCTTGAGGGAGGAGCCTGGCAAAACCCCAGGGGTGGAAGGAAGCCCTAGAAGGGGACATGTTCCCGGCACTGTGACAGTGGGGCGCCAACTGTCACTTTGGGACACTTCGAGAAGGTGGGCAGCTGGGAGGGGACCACAGGACAAAGTGTGGTGTCTGGGCTTTGCCAGCAGGGAGCTGGCGGCAACAGGCTGACAGCTGAGCCTAGCCGAGGGGCCAGAAGAACAGTGAGGCTCGGATGCAGGCTGCCTTGAGGGGGCAGGGACCCTTGGCCGGGGGATGCAGCCAGTCACGGTGACGTGGTGGGAATGATGCTGGGAGAACAATTCCCTGACTCCTCCTCTCCTGCTGGGGGTCCCCACTGGCTGAGCCCAGTGGAGGTGGAAGGACAGGGGAGATGGCTGGGTGCTCTGGGCACACTGCAGGGAGGGAGAGCAGAGGAGGGCATAGAGCAGGTGGGTGGGGCAAAGGGAAGGAACTCTGTGCAGGGCAAATACAAGCCCAGATGTGGGAGCTGGGCTCTGAGAGATGAGCGGGCAGAGGGTGGGTCCAGGAAGACCAGTCTCCTGCCCACCAGTACCTCCAGGGGAATCTTTTAATAATGCAGATCCCTGGGCCCCACACCCCAAGATTCGGACTCAGTGAGTGCTGGGTGGGGTTTTGGAGCCCCAGGGGCTGCAGAATGCCTTGGCTGAGGGCCAGGAGTTGTCCTTGGGTGTCAGGGGTCCCTGGCCAGGAAAGGCAGGAAACAAAGCAGATGAAGGCAGCACCACCTCATGCCTCCAGAGAGCCGGACCCTCCAGCAGCCTGCCCTGAAGCTTACACATGACCTCCTTTCCCTTCCTCTTCTCACACTCTTTGGGTTCCACGCACAGGCTGATCAGGGTGTGTCACCAGTCACAGGACTGGTGAGAACTGGGGTAAGTGGCTGTGAGCAGGAGTGTTTGGGGGCCACCTGGACCCCACCTGTCTCCATTCCTAGACTGGCCTCCCCTCCACTGCCTAGGGCTGGCCAGGCCTGACCAGAACAGCCTTCTGAAGTCCTTCCCCAGGCTCTGCTGTGGCCTTGCCCTCCTACAGGGGCCTGGAGGGTCCCTGCCTTTGCTCCTGTGTCTATCTCTGAAGGGGCAGCTTATAGGGAGTGAGCCCTGATGTGGGCCAAGAGGGGGTCTGGGGCCAGGCGCTGGCTGCTTGGAGCCTCCCTGGACCCTGTGCCAGCTCTCTTCTGGGATGAGGGCATAGGATTCAAAGTCTTGGCCCATCCTGGCTCAAGTCTGCACAGGAGCCCAACTTGGGTCTGGTCACAGAAGTGCAGGTTGCCCTTGAGCTTTCTAGAGCTGAGCATGTGCCAGGGACAGATGACTGACCCTCAACCTGTGCTAGAGCTAACCTAGTATGAAGTGAAAGAGCCCAGTGCTGTGGGTCAGGGGAGCAGCTCCTCTGACAACATCCTGAGGGCCCAGCTCCAGAGAAGCTCAGGCTGCCCCGCTGTTGCCAGAGACTCATCTGACCTTCACTCCCCAAGCCGACCTTCCCTCCTTGCAGGCGAAGCTCTGGCTCTTACCCTCCTGCAGTGCCAGCCCTGCCTGCCCCCACCACCTGTCTGGTTTCCCTGCCCCTGGTCTGGAGTGATTAATTAATTCTGCCCACACTGGGCCCTTAGAAGGGCAGGGCTGTCCTTAGAGGCATCTTCAGCAGGAGTGCAGACTCTCTGGAACATGACCCCTGCCTTCTTCATGAGGAAATCCAGCTTTCCAACCAGAACCTCTGACTCTGACTCTGCCCTCTGAGTGAGCCAGTGCCTTCTCTGCTACAGAAGCACCGAGGTTCAGGTGGTGTGGTCTTTTGATTGGTGCATGGACTGCCCTCACCATTGGGTGGTGGGCCCAGTTCCAGCTTGTAACCAATGTGTGCGGACAGGTGGGGTAGGAATACAGAACAATTCAGACGGTCTCTTCAGGATGCTGTCCTTGGGGCCAGCAATCTCCCTAACACTCTCTCAGAACGCCCTGTGTCTTCTCTTCATGGTGCTGGTCACAAGTGCTGGTTGTGTCTTTTATTGCACTTATCTGTGTAACATTCATCTCTCCCACTAGAATGTAAACTCCCTGAAGGCAGGTACAACATTTTGTTCACCGTTGCTTTTCCAGGACCTGGCACTGTGCCTGGCACAGAGGAGTTTGGTGGAGATTTGTAGAGTGAATGAACCATGAATGAACTGACAGAAGGACACAGCCTCAAAGGAAGAAGAAAAGACAAACTTGCCATATTGGTTCTGAGAGCAGGGAGCCAGTACTGTTGAGGAGCTGGGAAGGTGTCACAGAATCTGGTTATGGCTGATGCTTCCTGATCCAAAGCTGGTCATGACTAAATCTTTTGTCAGTTTCAACTGACATGGAAGTAAGCTCTGATCCCAGAGCCTAGAGGTGAAAGGCGCCATGGAGGGAATATAGAGGTTGGGTGCGTGACAGAAGATCTGTCACATTTGCTCCATGTATCTGCGGCTCTGTTGTTAGCTGCATATATGTTTGTACTTGCCTTATGTTCTTGCTCAATTGACCCTTTTATCGCTATAGAAGGAAAGTACAAAGGAAGTTAGAAAATACGTTAAGATGAATGAAACCAAACCAACATACCAAACCTATGGGATGCCGCTAAGGCAGTGCTTAGAGGGATATTTATAGTTATCAATGCCTATATTTAAAAAGAAAGACCTCGAGAGGATTAAAGATGGCATGAGAGGTGAGACAGAGGCTTCCTCCTAAAACCTCATATAATACGAAAATATAATTAATGCAACTAATCCTGAAAGAGCAACAGGAAAGAGGACTGCGCCAAACTGCATACACCTGGAGAAAAGAATAAACCATACGGAACAGAGTAATGTACCAAAGCCATGACCAAGCAGGACCCAAGCCCTTCCCCCACCCAGCTCACCACCGGGAGGAAGAGAAACAGAGCAGGGAGGGAGTGGAGGCCTGGAACTGCTGAATACCTAACTCTGGAGATCTGCTCTGGGAGCAAAAACCTACATTTCATGGTGTTTTCATGGTACTCTTGCGATTAGGGGGTTGGAAAGCTAAGACAGGCAGAATACCTGGAGAGACTGAGATTCCAGCCACTTGTGGAAAGCAGGGATCCTTATCCGGCTGCTCTGGGACAAAAGTACGGTGGGCAGTCTGAGAGACTTCCTAACAGCAAGAGGGCTGCTAAAGGGGCAAGGATTGCACAGAGGTTACTGCTCAGGAGAAAGGACAGGTAGACATAATTGTCCATGCACACTCTACCGAGCAGGTTGGGAACTTTCACGATCTTCAGGAGCTCCAGCTCCCTGGCTGGCTACACAGCTTCAAGGACCCCCTCAGTGATACACAGCCTAATGAGGCTTTCTCCCAGCCAGCCCCGCCTGGTTCACAAACCGGCAAACCCTACCCTGGCGTTAGACCAGCCAGAGGGAAGCCCTGTCTACAGCAACTACAAACGCAAAGCATAGAGGCTTATACCTGTGTGCTTGGCCCACTGGTTCTGGCAGTAGAGACAGGAATAAATGCCGGGAAGCAGGAAACAGCTCTTTTCTCCCCTGGGCACCAAAACCGCTCCCCTGAGACCCTCGACATTGCTTCAGGGGCTGAGCAGCTCCAGAGAGTAGAGCTTCTGGGCACCAGAGGGCTCCATATACAAATATGAAATGCCAAAGGAACCTGGTTCAAAGTAAAATTATGAATACAACCCCTGAGAAAAATTAAAATGAAATTGATCTCATGAATCTTCCTGAAAGGGATTTCAAAATAAAAATCATTAACATGCTCATGGAGGTACAGAAAAATATTCAAGAACTCAGGGAGGAATTCTGGTAGGAGATCCAATCATTATGGAACAGAGTATCAGAAATGAAACATACAATGGAAAGTTTTAAAAGCAGATTAGATACAGTGGAGGAGACAATAAATGAAATAGAAATTAGAGAAGTGAAATACAAAGAAGCTAAGGCACAGGAGAAAAAGGATCTCTAAGAATGAAAGAATATTGAGAGAACTCTGTAACCAATCCAAACAAAACAATATTTGCATTATAGGGGTACCAGAAGAAGAAGAGAAAAGGGATAGAAAGTGTCTTTGAGCAGGTAATTGCTGAAAACTCCCCCCATCTGGGAGAGGAGATAGTCTCTCAGACCATGGAGGTGCACAGATTTCCCAACACAAGGGACCCAAGGAAGATAACAGCAAGACACATAGTAATTAAAATGGCAAAGTTCAAGGATAAGGACAGACTATTAAAAGCAGCCAGAGAGAGAAATAAGATCACATACAAAGGAGAGCCCATCAGGCTATCATCAGACTTCTCAGCAGAAACCTTACAGGCCAGAAGGAGTGGCATGATGTATTTAATGCAATGAAGCAGAAGGGCCTTGAACCAAGAATACTTTATCCGGCAAGGTTATCATTTAAATTTGAAGGAGGGATTAAACAATTTCCAGACAAGTAAAAGCTAAGAGAATTTACATCCCACAAACTGTCACTAAACTGTATTTTGGAGGGACTGCTATAGGTGGAAGTGTTCCTAAGGTTTAATATCTGTCACCAGAGGTAATAAAACCACAGTAAAGAAAGTAGATCAGTTAATTACTAAGCAATTGTGAAATTAAATCAAGTATCCCCAAGTCACTCAAGGGACACACAGAGAGTACAGAATATGATACCTAATATATAAAGAATGGAGGAAGAAGAAAAAGGAGAAACAAAAGAACCTTTAGACTGTGTTTGTAATAGCATATTAAGTGAGTTAAGTTAGACACTTAGGTAGTAAGGAAGTTAACCTTGAACTTTTGGTAACTATGAATCTAAAGCCTGCAATGGCAATAAGTACATACCTATGGATAATCACTGTAAATGTAAATAGACTGAATGCATCAATCAAAAGATATAGAGTCACTGAATGGATAAAAAAACAAGACCCATCTATATGCTGCTTACAAGAGACTCACTTTAAATGCAAAGACATACACAGACTAAAAGTGAAGGGATTGAAAAAATATATTTCATGCAACTAATAGAGAGAAAAAAGCAGGAGTTGCAGTACTTGTATCAGACAAAATAGACTTCAAAACAAGAAAGTCACAAGAGACAAAGAAGGACATCACATAACGATAAAGGGGTCAATCCAACAAGAAGATATAACCATTATAAATATCTATGCACCCAACACAAGAGCTCCTACATATGTGAAACAAATACTAACAGAATTAAAAGGGGAAATAGAATGCAATGCATTCATTCTAGGAGACTTCAACACTCCACTCACCTCAAAGGGACAGATCAACCAGACAGAAAATAAGTAAGGAGACAGAAACACTGAACAACACATTAGAGTAGGTGGACCTAACAGACATCTACAGAACTCTACACCCAAAAGCAGGAGAATACACATTATTCTCAAGTGCACATGGAACATTTTCAAGAATAGATCATATACTAGGCCACAAAAAGAGCCTCAGTAAATTAAAAAAGATTGAAATTGTACCAACCAGTTTCTCAGACCACAAAGGTATGAAACTAGAAATAAATTAGGCAAAGAAAATGAAAAATCACACAAATGCCTGGAGGTTTCACAACATGCTCCTAAATAACCAATGGGTCAATGACCAAATAAAAACAGAGATCAAGCAATATATGGAGACAAATGACAACAATAATTCAACCCCGCAAAATCTGTGGGACACAGCCAAGGCCATGCTAAGAGGAAAGTATATTGCAATGCAGGCCTGCCTCAGGAAAGAAGAACAATCCCATATGAACAGTCTAAGCTCACAATTAATGAAACTAGAAAAAGAACAAATGAGGCCTAAAGTCAGTAGAAGGAGGGACATAATAAAGATTGGAGGATAAATAAATAAAATTGAGAAGAATAAAACAATAGAAAGAATCAATGACAGCAGGAGCTGGTTCTTCAAGAAAATAAGCAAAATATATAAATCCCTAGCCAGACTTATCAAGAAAAGTAGAGATTCCCCTCAACATAAACAGAATCAGAAATGAGAAAGGAAAAATCACTACAGACACCACAGAAATACAAAGAATTATTAGAGAGTACTACGAAAAATTATATGCTAACAAACTGGATAACCGAGGAGAAATGGACCGCTTTCTAGAAAAATATAAGCTTCCAAGGCTGAGCCAGAAAGAAACAGAAAATCCGAACAGACCAATTACCAGCAACGAAATTGAGTTGGTAATCAAAAAACCACCTAAGAACAAAATTCCTGGACCAGATGTCTTTACTGCTGAATTTTATCAAACATTTAGTGAAAATCTAATACCTATCTCCTTAAAGTTTTCCAAAGAGTAGAAGAGGAGGGAATACTTCCAAACTCATTCTATGAGGCCAACATCACTCTAATACCAAAACCAGGCAAAGACACCACAAAAAAAGGAAATTACAGACCAATATCCCTGATGAACATAGATGCAAAAATACTCAACAAAATATTAGCAAACCTAATTCAAAAAGATCATCCATCATGATCAAGTAGGATTTATTCCAGGGATGCAAGGATGGTACAGCCTTCGAAAATCCATCAATATCATCCACCACATTAACAAAAAGGACAAAAATCACATGATCATCTCCATAGATGCTGAAAAACCATTTGACAAAATTCAACATCCATTCATGTTAAAAACTCTCAATGAAATGGGTATAGAGGGCAAGTACCTCAACATAATAAAGGCTATATATGACAAAACCACAGCCAACATTATGCTTGACAGAGAGAAGCTGAAAGCCTTTCCTTTTAGATGGGGAACAAGACAAGGATGCGCATTCTCCCCACTTCTATTCAACATAGTACTGGAGGTCCTAGCCACAGCAATCAGACAACACAAAGAACTAAAAGGCATCCAGACTGACAAGGAAGAGGTTAAACTGTCCCTGTTTTCAGATGACATGATATTGTACATAAAAAGCCTAAAGAACCCACTCCAAACTACTAGATCTAATATCTGAATTCAGCAAAGTTGCAGAATACAAAATTAATATGCAGAAATCTGTGGCATTCCTATATACTAACAATGAACTAGCAGAAAGAGAAATCAGGAAAACAATTCCATTCACAATTGCATCAAAAAGAGTAAAATACCTAGGAATAAACCTAACCAAGGAAGTGAAAGACCTATACTCTGAAAACTATAAGACACTCATGAGAGAAATTAAAGAAGATACCAATAAATGGAAACACATCCCATGCTCATGGACAGGAAGAATTAATATTGTCAAAACGGCCATCCTGCCTAAAGCATCTATGGATTTAATGCAATTCCTATCAAAATACCAAGAGCATTCTTTAATGAACTAGAGCAAATCATTCTTAAATTCAAATGGGACCACAAAAGACCCCAAATAGCCAAAGCAATCCTGAGAAGGAAGAATAGAGCTGGGGGGATTATGCTCCCCAACTTCAAGCTCTGCTACAAAGCCACATTAATCAATGCAATTTGATACTGGCACAAGAACAGACCCATAGACCAATGGAACAGACTAGAGAGCCATGATATAAACCCAACTATATAAGGTCAATTAATATACAATAAAGCAGCCATGGACATACAATGGGGAAATGACAGCCTCTTCAACAGCTGGTGTTGGCAAAACTGGACAGCTACATGCAAGAGAATGAAACTGGATTATTGTTTAACCCCATACCCAAAAGTAAACTTGAAATGGATCAAAGACCTGAACGTAAGTCATGAAACCATAAAACTCTTAGAAGACAACATAGGCAAAAATCTCCTGAATATAAGCATGAGTGACTTCTTCCTCATCGCATCTCCTCAAGCAAGGGAAACAAAAGCAAAAATGAACACATGGGACTACATCAAACTAAAAAACTTATGTATGGCAAAGGACACCATCAACAGAACAAAAAGGCATCCTACAGTATGGGAGAATATATTTGTAAATGACATATCTGACAAAGGGTTAACATCCAAAATATATAAAGAACTCACAAACCTCAACACCCAAAAAGCAAATAACCCAATTAAAACATGGGCAGAGGATATGAAGAGATAATTCTCCAAAGAAGAAATTCAGATGGACAACAGACACATAAAAAGATGATCCACATCACTAATCATCAGGGAAATGCAAATTAAAACCACAATGAGATATCACCTCACACCACTAAGAATGGCCACCATCCAAAAGACTAATAACAGCAAATGCTGGCAAAAATGCAAAGAAAGGGAAACCCTCCTACACTGCTGGTGGGAATGTAAGCTAGTTCAACCATTGTGGAAAGCAATATAGAGGTTCCTCAGAAAACTAAAAATAGAAATACCATTTGACTCGGGAATCCCACCTTGGAATTTACCCAAAGAATACAACTTCTCAGGTTCAAAAAGACATATGCACCCCTATGTTTATCACAGCACTATTTACAATAGCCAAGATATGGAAGCAACTTAAGTATCCATCAGTAGATAAATAGATAAAGAAGAAGTGGTACATATACACAATGGAATACTATTTATCCATAAGAAGGAAACAAATCCTGCCATTTGCAACAACATCGATGGAGCTGGAGGATATTATGCTCAGTGAAATAAGCGAGGCAGAGAAAGACAAGTGCCAAATGATTTCCCTCATTTTTGGAGTATAACAACAAAGCAAAACTGAAGGGACAAAATAGCAGCAGACTCAGAGACTCCAAGAAGGGACTGGTGGTTACCAAAGGGGAGGGGTGTGGGAGGGCAGGTGGGGAGGGTGGGAGAAGGGGATTGAGGGGTATTATGTTTAGTACACATGGTGTGGGGGATCATGGGGAAAACAGTGTAGCACAGAGAAGGCAAACAGTGAATCTGTGGCATCTTACTACACTGATGGACAGTGACTGCATTGGGATATGGGTGTGGACTTGATAATATGGGTAAAAGTAGTCACCACATTGTTTTTTTCATGTGAAACCTTCATAGGAGTGTATATCAATAATACCTTAATAAAAAATTTTTTTAATAAAAAATAAAAATAAAGAGCTCATATGAATAGCCTAACCTTCCACTTTAGGGATCTAGCAAAAGAGCAAACCCAAAGCAATCAGCAAATGGGGAATAATAAAAACTTAAAATGAAGTCAGTGAAACAGAGAATAGGAACACAATAGAGAAAAAAGTTGAAACCAAAAATTAGTTCTTTGGAAATGTGAAAAAAATTTCCTGAATACCCTGTCTCCGCTAGCCTTTGCTTGATTTCGTCTGGGCATCTCCCACGCTTCATGCCACACAAATTCCTACCCGTCTTTGGAGCCCATCTCAGGCACTCCTTCTCCATGAACAGTTCTAGCTTCCTCCAACTGGGATCTGACATGTGCCTCTTTCAAATTCTGACATTATTTTCTCTCCTCCTTTCTTGGGGCATTAGCTAGAAAAATCTGGCTAGATTAACCAAAAAGGTGGGTGGGAGGACGGAGACTCAAATTACTGAAATGAAAAAGTACTCAAACTCAAACTACCTATCATACAGAAATAAAAAAGGATTTTAAGATAATATAATGGACAACTGTATGCTAACAAATTAGACAATTTAGATGAAATGAGCAAATTCCTAGAAAGACAAACAACTGAAACTGAAAATGAAATAGAAAATCCAACTAGACCTATAACAAGTAAAAGGATTGAATTAATAACTTAAGAATTCCACAAAGAAAAACCCAAGCCCAGACAGCTTCACTGGTGAATAATTGTGTGATGCCTAGCACAGAGCTTGGCACAGAATTAAGCACCCAGTAAAGGTTATCTATATTGCTATTATTTTTCCATTGTGTGTTCAAACTCTACATTGCATTTGTCTACCATCTCTTGTTTGATTGTGAACTCCTTGAGGGCAGGAAATCTGTCATTCTTTGAATCCAAGTGTCTTGCTTGGTGCCTGGCTAATGCCCCAAGAAAGGAGGAGAGTAAATAATGTCAGAATTTGAAAGAGGCACATGTCAGATCCCAGTTGGAGGAACCTAGAACTGTTCATGGAGAAGTAGTGCCTGAGATGGGCTCCAAAGACGGGTAGGAATTTGTGTGGCACGAAGCGTGGGAGATGCCCAGACGAAACCAAGTGAAGGGTAGCGGAGACAGGGTATTCGGGAAAGCTTTAAGGAGGAAGAATATTTAGAACATCTCAGCCCAGAAATCCCTCTCTGATCTTTCTACTGGGGAGAAAACTCTCTGTTTAAAAAGCTCCCATTAATTGTCTGTGCCTTTTGTCTTTGACCACCACCCCATTTACTTTGTGCTTCTTTGAAGACTCTTCTCCTTCTCTCACTAATGATGAAGTTCAGCAGCAAGTCATTTTCTGGTACTTCCCAAGAACCCTAAAAGGTGTGTGCAATCATTATCTCCATTTTATAGATAGGGAAACTGAGGCCCAGGGAGGTTAAGAAGTTGTCTAAGGTCCACAGCTAGTGAGTGATGGAGGTGGAATTTGAACTTGGGGCTCTGCCTCTTGACCAGCATCTTTGGGGAGCTTCAACTATGGTACCCTACTGACCTCTGCATTGGATTTTGCTTCTGGTTCCATTTATCCTCTCTCTTTGGAGAAAGTGTAAGCCAAGAGGTTGAGGATAAAGATTTAAGAACTGTTGTGATGCTCTACTAGAAAGCCAATTGCTCAGCTGTCCGGGAACATCTGCTTCCAGGGCCAGCATGGTCATCTCCCAGAGTCTGTTCTTGATGCTGGTGTGCACATCACTTGCCCATGCCATGTCAAAGGCGTTGTGGCTGTTTTGGGCACAGAGTATGGACACATGAGCAATGTCATCCACATGTAGATACGGGAGGCCCTTCACAGGGAGGGACAGGTAAAGTGGAGAGAGAAAGGTGGGCCAGGGGCCAGAGGCTGAGAATGGCCTCCTTACCCCTCCCCTTGCAGCTCCATCTTGGCACCAAACCCTTAAGAGTCTGAGAATTCTAAATTGGAACCTGATCTCCAAGGTTGTTAGAAAGGTGTACTTGTCAAGGTACGAGAAAGAACATATTTTATGTAACTTCCTTTTGGCTTGATCTGGAACATTTTAATATTTGGCTGTAGGGCCCATTAGAGACTCCATTTCTTCTTGCAGACCCTGCAAAGGTTAGGGGCAGACCTATAGATTTCTACACACACATAGAAAAACATAGTTTCCTTTTGAGTATTTTTCTGTTAAACAAATGGTATCACAATCTATGTGTTATTATTTTATAAGTTGTACCTTTCACTTAATGATGTGACTTCAGGAAGTGTTCATGCCAGGCCATAGAGAGCTACCTCAGTTGAAAACATAATACAATGTATCTTCCCCCCCCCCGCCCCACAACATCTGGAATTCTTCCCTAGACATCTTCTCAATAAGAAAAGAATGTTTTTTCTACATGAACTGAGTGATATAGGCAAGACTGACTTAATAGCCAGGGCCATGAGACAAGCCTGTCACATTCGTGTGATTCCCGGTCGGCTGACAGCACATGCCTGGCCCTCCCAGGGCCTGGTGGCTTGAGAATCAGAGGTCAGGTTCTAAGGAAGGAAGTTCAGGAGCTCAGGATTGGGAGGCAGCTCACTGGGTGTGCAAATTCTTCATGGCTTAGTAACACATTCTCTTGTTAGTTCATTGTTAGTGAGCTGAGAACGTTTTCCTTTTTCTTTTCTGGTGAAGTGATGTCATGATTTTACACATGCCTCTGACTGCAGCTCCCTCCCTTCCTCAGAAACTATTGGAGCCTTTTCCAGGTCAGATTGGTGTGTAGTCATCTGAATGAGTCCCCTTCCTCTTGCCTTAATCTTTCCCAGGCTGGATTTTGTCTTTGAAACAATAAGAAATGACAAGGTCTATTTTTCTTTTCTTGAAAGGACGCCATCAGTGGAGTCATGAGTTGGAACGGAGAAGCACAGGGAATTGATATGTACCCCCAACCGGAAGTGACCAGCTTTCCTCCATTTGTCCTGCTCAGTCCTGTTGTCTGAGCTCAGGATGTCACAGGCAGTTTGCTTAAAAGCAGGAAGGCGGCATTTTCACTTCAAGATAAATTCCCAATTGCATTTTCTGCTGGACCAATTTGAAAGAAATGCAATTAGACTGTGAGCAATCTTCAAGCAAAGACTGGGAACTGTTCAGAAAAGGTCTCTGCTGGAAATAATTTGTTGGGCCTTGTGCATACATTTGCACTGGTGATGTTAATTGCATCTTAAAGCAACCATAGGAGCCAGTCACCAAGATAGCTTTCTAGGAGCAGTTATTTTCATTTCTCCAACAAATTAAGCTGTCGCTGGGTAATTTCTAAGAGACTAAGACTAACTGGATAGTAAGCAGCAACTTTAAGATGAGGAGCAATTACTATTCTAAGAGTCGGAAGGTGCAGGTTTGAGGCCAGGACCAGCCCCTTACGGGCTGTGGGTGGGCAGAATGGCAAGTCCCTTGCCTGCTCTGGATACCAGCGTTTGCTTCTGGGAGATGGAGGGATGCTTGCCAAAGGGCATGATGTTGTCCTCACAGCCAGGATGTCAGACGAGTCCGAAGCCTGCAGTACAGACACCCTCCTAGGTCCTGCATCCTGCTAACTTTATTTCCTGTGCCACCCCTCACTCTGCCTGTTCCCCTTCCTGTACATGCCATGTCTGTTCCCCCCTCCTGGCCTATTGCTGTCACTCACCTCTCCATCTCAGGCTTCCCCAGTAAAATTCTGCTCACTCCTTGAGTCCCACATTGAGCACTATTCTAACAAGCCTTCCCCAGTCCATTCGGTGGAAGCATAGTCTCTGTGCTCAAGGGCAACTTGGTCTGACCACTTATTGTCAGTCTTACACCCTGTCTTGTGAAGTTAAACCTCCTTAGGATAAAGAAAGTGGCCTGCATGGACTCTGCTCACAGGCTTGGTGAAGATGGAAGATACTGAAGGGAGAGGAGGGGAGATGGAGTGTGGTTGTGGTGGGCCCGACTGGTGATGCCTAGGACGTGGAGAGACGGGGCCCCGGTGTGAGAAAGGCCTAGCCTGAGGTTTCTCTGGACTGTTCCTGAGTATGCTAGTAGCTGCTGGGTCGGGAGGACGACGGCCGGCCCTTCTAGGTAGTCATACTCTTCTCCGGGGACGCGGGGGAGTGACAGCAGCAGGGGTGCCCAAAGAGGTGCTGGCGGGACAAGCGTCCAGGGCAGGGGCAATGGGCATGACTTCTGAGGCAGTGGCTCTGCAGGGGCTGGAGTCCACGGATGTTGGGCTGCAGCCCCAGCCCTGCATCTGGGCAGGGGGCACACCGTGGGGCTGGGGCATTGGAGCCTGGGGACATTGCCAGGAGGCTGAGCAGAAGTGGGACCAGGTGGTACTTGGCTCCCATTTTCCTGTGCCGGGGCTTTGATGGCACCCTAGGCTGGTGAGACCCAGGGAAATACCTGCTCCTTCTTGTTACAGTGAACTGGGCGTGTGTCTCTGCGTCTGGTTTAGCACCCGTGTCTAAGTTAATGTGCCAGCTCAGCATTGTCCAGCACACACCCACACTGCCCAAGACACTCGGAATGTGACAAGTGCGACTGAGGAGCTGACTGTAAACGAATTAACCAATTTAATTATAAACGTAGATCACCACATGTGGCTGGGGGCTCCATACTGGGCAGCGTAGCCTGGGGTTGTCAACATCTGCCATCAGATACCACCTCATTCACTCTCCGGGGAGCCTCGCGCAGCACCCCGTGGATGAGATGCCCATGACTGGCAATTCCTAAAGAGGATGTGGTTATAGCTGGCTTCCTGAATTCTCCCTCATGTGGCTGATATCATCATGGCTCTTTCTGGCCTTATTTCCAACTGTAGTGCAGTATGTCTTCTGGTCCACAGGGCACTTAGTTGGAGTGTTTGTTTAGGATTTAATCTCCAAGGCTACTGTCCAATTTTGGGATGGACTTTGGCCAACCCTGCACTGGTGGTCAGGCTTACAATGGGCTTCTTAAAACCAAATGGCCGTAGTTCCGGGTTTACAAGCACCCTGCCAAAACTGGGCTCTGCCTCTCAGGTCCGTGTATAGGAGGCTTCACAATGGACTTGGCGGCAGAACCCAGAAAAGGTCAGGCCTGACCCTTAACTCTGAGCTCTGCATACAGTCATCCCTCCTTGCAAACTCTTTTTGGTAGCAGGGCTGAGGGGGCTGCCCTGTTCTCTTTCCCAGCAGCTTATTCTTTTTTGCCTTCGAATTCTGTCAGATGCCCAAAGCACAGTATAAATGGCACAGCCTTGGCCAAGCTTCATGCTTCCACTCAGGAGGAAGAAATAAGTGATACTAAAAGTTTACATTTGCTGTTGTTCTTATAAGATGTGAAACATGGTCACTCTCAATACCACCAGGAAGAAGGTACTATTATTATGCCCATTTTACCAATGAGGAAACCAAGGCACAGATAGGTCACCTGGAGACCAAGCTTGGACCAAGTCAGAGCAGAAGCTGAGAGGCAAGAAGACAGCACCGCGAGGGGCCCCCGCAGTCCAGGACTGGGGCAGAGGCATGCCAGTCTGGTGACATCAGTGTTCCGGGCTTGGGTGGGGCAGGGAGTGGGGTGACAGCTTCAGGGCAGGGGGTCCCCACTCCCGCTGGACAGTGTGGGCTGCCGGGGGTGGGACTGGCCCCGGGGAGAGTGGATGAGATCCCTCGCGCCCCTCCCCAGCCCGTCCGGGAGGGCTCGGCATCAGGCTCTGGTCCCCAGGTGACCTGGCACCAGACCTGGTGTCCAGAGACCCACAGAGAAGGGTGGGGGCAGACTGGAAGGGGCCTCTTGGGGCACCCCTTTCCAAGACTCACCAGAAGCCAGGCTGACTCTTCCCGGACAAAACTTGATAGTAGGAAGGGTCCCAGATGTTGCTTCGGGCCTGGCTCTCACGGAGGCTGTGGGTGACACTATGCCGGCAGTGTGGGCCGACGGGAAAGGGCACATGCCCCAAGTCCACAGACCCCTCACCTGAGATGTCAGGTCAGTTTCCAGAGATGGAGATTCTTGCCTAAGTGATTTATGGAGTTAGTGTTCTCAGGAGAAATACTTGGAAGAAAATCGCAATGGTCTGAATGTTCTTGTCCTCCCCACATTCATATGCTGAACTCCTAGCCCCCAAAGATGATGGTATTAAGAGGCGAGGCCTCGGAGAGGTGCTGAGGTCATGAGAGCTGAGCCCTCATAAATGGGATTAGTGCCATTATGGAGGAGGCTCCAGAAGGCCTCCCCAAGAGCCGACCACGCTGGCAGCCTGAGCTTTTGCATCTGTAGCCTCCTCAACTGCGAGAAATAAATTTCTGTTGTTTATAAGCCACTCGTCTGGGGTATTTGGTTACAGCAGCCTGAATAGACTAAGACAGAAGTGGCGAGGGGATAATTCTCCACCCAGGAGAGCACCCGGGGCACTGCAGGCCAGCACGGGATTCTGGCAGGCCAGCAAGTGTCACACGCTGCCCGCTGGTGGGGTCAGCAGCGGTCTGCTCCCGGGCTGCCCAGTACTCGTGTGGCACCTGGCTGTGCGCTCTTCTCCCTCATGTGGCGTCTGCCCAGCAACATGCTCAGGAATCCAGAGGGCCGGCCGGGTTCTCCAGCAGGCGGCTCATGAACTGAACATGGGTGTTACAGTGAGTAACTGAGGTAGTACCGTGGGCAACCTCCCTCTGAAGGCTGGCTTCTTTCCAGGGGACTTTTGGGACCCTGTGGCTTGGAAACAGCTGGGTGTCTGCTGCCCAAGATGCACAGGACGGAGAGGCTGCAGCCTGAGGGCCCCACACTCCACCCGGGAGCTTCCTCCTGCCACCATGCTCCTCAGCACCCTTCATCCAAACTGGTTTGGTCCTTTCCCTCCTGGGCTTGGTGCCCACGCAAACACATTCTCAGCAGGACCGCTCAGGCTCTGCCCATGAGAAGAATGTGGCATTCTTCTTCAGGGCTCAGGAGATGCAAATAAAAACTCACCACATTTGTGCAGGCCAAAGACTGACCCCCAATTTGGCAGGCCTGTCGTCCAACCTCCCTGGGGGTCCCAGAAGGCCTGGGGGTTGGGGGAGAGACTCAGCTAGGGGGAAACCCACCGTGGCATTCATCAAAACTTTGTGGCTGAAGTCAGTGTGGGCCCAGCTCTTTCTCCAGCTGATACCATGAAAACCCTCAACTGCTGTGTTCTGTCAGCCCCAAGAAGAAAGTCATGAGATAGACAGTTTTTATGTTCGTGGACCAGAGATGTGCTGCTTGGGAATTGGAAATGGAGACAACAGGGACGACTGCTCTGGGAGCTGGGACAATGCCACAGTGTTCTTTGCTGGGCTCAGAGAAATGAAAGGACAGGATTCTTTTTGATTAGAACAAAATCCTCTTGAAAAAGTGAGACAATGGAGCCATGTGCTTACTTCATTCCCTGCTATGGCCTAGAAGAGATTTACCTCCAATGACGGATTTAGCTCTGATGGCGCCCCCAACCCCATCACCTTCTCGCAATGCCCTACATTATGTAAGGAGGACTCAGGTCCCTGGAAGTCCTGAGGAGTTTTAGCCTCTGCCCGAACCTCCCCACCTGCTGTATGACACCTCTCCTGACCAAACCCCCCTGGCCACCTTTTCTGGGGTCAGTGTATGGAAGCTCATTTTGAAATGCCAGAAGCAGGGGGCAAAGAGGGGATGTCACTTCCACCGACCTTCACTCCCCCTTCCCTCTGTCGAATGGAAGCCACGGGATTTCTTACTGACTGTCTGTGGTTGCCATTTGGGGTGAAGTTTCACTACTGTTAGGATATTGCACCCAAGTGTTTATAACAACACTATTCACAGTACCAAAACCGGAAACAACCCAGACGTCTCCCACCAGACGAGTGAATGAACAGAAAGTGATCTATTCATACGATGGAATATTACTTGGCCATAGAGAGGGATGAGTACTGATCCCTGCTGTCCCACGGAGGAACACTGGGGACATCATGCTGAGAGGAGCCAGGCACAGAGGTCGGCACATGGGATGATTCTGTTAACATGAGTTCTCCGGAGCAGGCGAATGCCTACGGAAAGCAGATCGCGGCTGCCGGGGGCTAGAGGGCGGGAGGAATGGGGAGGGCTGCTTAATAGGCAGGGGGGTCATTTTCAGGTGCTGAACCTGTTTTGGAACTAGACAGAAATAGTTGCACAGCACTGGAACTGTACCAAATGCCACTTCAAATGGTTCACTTTACAATGGCTAATTTTACTTTATGAGAATTTTAATAGCCTAAGTGATTGTGTCCTCCCCAAGCAAGTATATCAAATCCTAATGTTCAATGGGATGATATTAGGAGGTGGGGCCTTTGGGAGGTGATTAGGTCATGAGGTGGAACCCTTATGAATGGGGTAAGCGCTCTTATAAAAGAGGCTTCAGAGAGCTCTCTGCCCCTGCTGCCATGTGAGGACACAGCAAGGTCACTTATGAACAGAACAGCTGTCTCTTACCAGACCCTGAATCTACTGGCACCTTGATCTTGGGCTTCCCAGCGTCCAAAACAGTGAGAAATAAGTTTCTGTTGTTTATAAGACACCCAGTCTAAGGTATGTTTGTTATAGCAGCTTGAATGGACCGAGACAAAGTAAATCAGAAGAACAAACAAGACTGGAGACCCCTTTCCAAGCAGGGAGGCTGGGCTGGTCGATGAGCCAGGCCCCTCACTCACACCCACCCTCCTCTGCATTCCTCAGGGGGCTCTTCATTCTCGGGATATGAGGGACTGAAAGAGAAATGCCTTCTCCTCATATCTGTCATTGCTTGGGTTCCTGCAAGAACTGCTAGTTTTTCCTGATCAGCTCACAACTAAGTCAGCTCCAGCACTTTCCACCTGGGAAATGGGCCCCAATACTTAACTTGTCAGCCTTCCTCTTCCTCATCTGCATATGTCTGCTTGCAGGGTAGATGTGATAATGAAGTAAGATAAGGCAGGGAAGGCTCGTTCGTAATGGGCATAGGAGATGAAATAACACCATCATTGTTATTTTCTAAGCCCCACTAGGACAGAAAAGAAAAAAATCTTTTCTTATTCAACTCCACAGTTATAAGCCTCCTGTCCACCAGGGGGAGCCATCTAAAGGAACCCACCACCAGTTCTCCCAGCAGGGATCTCTTTCCTTAACTCCTTTTTCTTCTGCTCCTTCACCTGCCCCTCCTGGCAATATGTTAAGATGCATTTTTTGCAAAGATTTGAAAGGTTAACTCCACTTGATCGTTGCCCACAGGATTGCTGGGTAGCCTGGTGGATTGATTTTGCCACTAGAATCTCTGCAGTTTTAAACTCTAAAAAACTAGGAATTGGCAGTTTTACTATAAAGGGCAAGAGAATAACTATTTTAGGCTTAGTGGACCATACTTTATTTACAAAATCAGGTTAAATGCCTGCTGAATTTGAGTAAAGCCATGAGCTAAGAAAGGTTTTTACATTTTTAAGTGATTGATAAAAACCCAAAGAAGAATGTGAAAATGAAATCAAATTTCAGTGTCTATTAATAAAGTTTTATTGGAACACAGCCACATTCATTCATTACATATTAGCTATGGCCACTTTTGTGCTACACTGGTAGGATTGAGCAGTCATGGTATGATCCATAATGTCTAAAATATTTATTGTCTTGCCCTTTGAGAAAAACTTTGCTCTAATAATGTCAGTGATTAAAACCCACCTCTGGGGAACACTGTAGATGGACTCATGCCTGTTGTCCTGTGTATCAGTATAATTCCATTACGGATATATATGATCTTCTGTTTACTCATCTGTAAAATGGGGATGGTAGCACTATCTCAGGAGGTTATAGTGAGGATTGAATGACAATACACGAAAGCAGCTAGAACGAATGCAGGCATTAAAAGCACTAAATAAATGTGAACTCTAATTATGTTAATGTATAAAAATGAATTTAAATCAATACAGAAAATAAAGACTTCTTCCCTCCTAATTTATTTTGAAATGTGCTGTAAACAGTTTGAAATGTCCCTTTAATAGCTTCTGGCTTCACCAGTATTGGATGACATGAGAATTTCTCCTTCATAGAAGGTACAAGTGAAACAGAACCAGAGGGGCATTTTGTATCCTTCCCTCTTCGCAAAGTGTGACCACTTCAAGATGCATCTGGTTTTCAGTAGAACTGGCCCATATTTCTTGGGAGTGAAGTGTCCAAGCCACTGTTCATCCATATTTCTTGGATGATTTGTTCTCTACGCTCAATCCTTTCTGCCAGCTCTGCAGCCTCTATGGAACTATAGACAGGATATGACGTCCTACAAAACCCTGACATTTCTCCTGGAAAATCAGAGCCAGAGGAGTCCTCCTCTGCCTGTTCTTCCTCGCTGTCCTCCTTTGCCTTGTCACTTCCTGGCTCTCTCACCAGTTGCAGCTCCCGAAAGTCCTTGGTGCAGGACACTCTGACGACCAAGGCACACAGTGTGAGTGCCAGACCGATGCAGACACTGGACACAAACAGCAGGGCTGCTCTCTCAGGGTGGGCTGTGGGAGGAAGAGGACATGTCAAGAGCTGGGAGGAGCAGTCAGTTTTTACCAGTCCAAAGTCCCACAGAAAGACATGTCTGCCCAGGCAGGCAGCTCATGCAGGACGCCGGTCCTGGGCAACACCTTTGAGACCATCCTCCCCTAATTGATCATATACCCTCAGTGATTACAAAAAACTTTTGAGCATATATAGTAAATACATGTATGTATATGAGAAGACACATAGCACACACAGAAGCCAGACCCCCTGAGTTTCAAACTTAGATCTATCACACATAAGCTGTGTGGCTCTCAGCAAGTTATATAACTCTTGGTGCTTCATTTTCCTCATCTGTAAAATGGGGCTAATATCACCTTCCTGTTAAAGAGTTGAGTTCACTTTTGTAAAGCTCTCAGAACACTCACTGACATAGAGTAAATGCTCAATAAATTGTTAGCTATTATCATTGGTAGTAAATTATAAAAACTTTTAATTCATATATAAAGTTCGTATATATGAATGTAAATACTAATACAGAGGATGTTAGCAAAGGTTCATTTCTTTTAGATTAAAAAATAAATGTAATTAAAAGTTCTGGCAGCTTTTCCTACATCCAAATGATTCTATAGTAATAAAAATAGAAATAGAAATAATGCTAATTTGTACTAAGCACCTTGGTCTAAATCCTTACATATGTTTAATCCTTACACTAACCCTGTGCAGAAGGGACTAGTATGCTCCTGTGTTTTAGTCATGTACCCCTTGAGGCATTAACACTCTTACTTTGGGAAATAATGATCCAACAGACTTTTATAATACAGATCAGGGGTTGACAGACGTTTCCACTAAAGGGCCAGATAGCAGTCTGTGTTGCAACTGCTAACCTCTAGCATCGTAGCACAAAAGCAGCCACAGACGATACGGGTGTGCCTATGTTCTGATAAAACTTTATTTACAAAGTAGGCCTGAGGGCCATAGTTTGAGGACCCCTGATATAGAGGCCAAAGCTGAGGTCGGGAAGGGAAGCCACTGCCTGAGGTCCGCTGGCCTCTTTTGGTGGAGCCAGAACTGGAACCCAGATCTTGAGGCTGTGAGCTACCTGTGGGGTGTGCATTCGCAACCACCAGCATTTGCTCAGTAGGTCCCAACTGAATGGTTCCTCCTCCAGGTGTACAGCCTCCCGGTTTACTACATGCAGATAATGAAGACTGTT
Organism: Smutsia gigantea; assembly: GCA_032199065.1. Lineage (NCBI taxonomy): Eukaryota > Metazoa > Chordata > Mammalia > Pholidota > Manidae > Smutsia > Smutsia gigantea. The sequence goes on along the minus strand of JAVSCE010005732.1, from coordinate 73,118 downwards.
GTCTTCATGGTTTCTGTGCTTCCCCCGGGATCCAGACTGGAGTTTCATAACTCCAGGTTGTTAAGTTTCACACACAGTCAGGGGCTCCAGCCACTGTGACTTGATGGGAGGACATCTAAGTAGGACACATTACGTTCTTGAAAGCTGCAACTTCCCCAGCTTCCTTCACTTGCAGCTCAAGTCACTGGTGGTTAGTGGACTCGAACGTTGTACTATCACCCCTACTAGTAAAATCTCATCACTCTCCTTAAGACACAGAATCTTAATTCAAGTTGCTTTTGGCTGGGAAGGGGCAGTGAGCTGTGTTTGTAGGGCTGTTAATAACAATATATTTTTCCTAAGGGTCAAGATATCTCAAAGATTTGGTCAAATACAGTCACAAATTCTTTATAAGAGAAGGAAGGGCTATTTTCATTTCTGGGAGTGGAGGTAGAGCAGTGATTGGACTGACATTTCGCACAGTCATTAAACAATAGTGAACAAAAAGATGCAAATACCTGAGACTCTGATCCAGTGGGGCAAACCTCCTTCCTTCTCCCCTGCCCCTCACAGCCTCCGCTGGGGGCAGACTAACCGCTCCTGCCGCCCCTCTCGCCTTCCTTCTCTCCGAATAGCCCCTTTCATCCCTGCTCGCCCCACCCCCACCCGCCCCAAACATTTGTCCTCCAGGGCCTCCTGTTCTCCTGGGGTCTGTTCTGGGCTTTCCAGGCAGCCACGCCCGTCTCCTCCCCCTCCTCGGAAAGCATAAACCTTGAGCCCCATCAGCACCTTGCCTGCAACCATCACCTCGTGGGTGCCCCTACAGAGTGCTGTGGGTGGGGAAACTGAGTCCCATCTGTTTATAACTTTTTCCAGCCAGCCACCCACAGCACAGGACAGGCCACTTCAAGGTAGAGAGAGTCCCATGATGACTAAGCTTCTGGGAACCAACGGTCACCCACAGCCCCTTTTTCTCCTCTCCCAAGGGGCCACTGTTCCCAGCAGCGGTGTAATGGGTGGGCCAGGTCCTCGGCGAGCGCCGGAGCATAACGGGGATTTTGCAAGGGCCTGCTGAGCAAGGATCGCAGGAGGTGGTGGTGTGGATCTAAAGCACTGGGCTTGGTGCCCTGTGGGTGGAGGCTCACGAGCTGGCTGCCTTTCCTCCCCCCTCTCTCTTCTCTCCTGGGAAGAGAGGGTCTGGATTCTGTTGCCAGGGGAGCCTCTCACCATCAGACCCCGGGTGCCTCTTGGTTCAGGCCCGCCTGCCAGTGGTCACTCTCCAGGCCACGTCCACTGAGATCCAGTGATCAGAGATGGAGAGCCTGGGCAGCCCCCGGCGGGCCCACTGGAGCGAGGCTTCCTGGTCATCTGCATCACTAGCTTGAAGGCTCAGCATCCCCAGACGTCAGTAGATAGGCCCCTGGAGGGGAGCTGGCCCATCTCCTGTTTGTAGCTGTTTGACTTGTCCAAACCCAACAGTTGGCTGGGACCCCGAGCTCGGGCCAAGGCTCTCTCCACAGCCCCAGGCTTTATACTAAACACGTGTCATCGGTTTTCTAGAATCAATTGGACCACTGCAGGCATTTGGGACCCCTTGTCCTAGTATATATTCTGGAAAAATAAAGGTGTTAGTCTCCTGGTGGCTAAATGGAATCTTCACACTGTGTTATTGTTGGTATTGTTCTCAATTTAGCCTCAGTTCATCACAGGCTCATGTGAATGACTTCAGTGTCATCAGCTGGAATAGCCGTCAGGAATCTCACAATGCTGGCCTGTGGCCTTTGAGGCCCCTTGACTCTTAGTTCCCGGGTGTGGAGCCAACGCAAACCCCAGCTCCAGCTTATTTGTGTCCAAATTAGACCCCGAGAGGCCAGGGCAAGGGTTCCACTGCCTGTGGCCCTGCTACTGTTGGGAGAAAGCACACAGTACATTGGCTCCTGTCTGACAGCACTTAGGAATGTGATAATAACTTTCTGTCATGGGACCAAAGATCAGGACCCGTGAGGACACACAGAATCCACACCTATGTGACAAGGCGGCGCTGACGCCCGTGCCTCCCTGACAGGGGATCATGTACCTCTGACTTTGGAATGTGTTATTATATTTCTATTTCAATGTGAGTTTGTCTGATATCCTAGAATGCCTTTCATATAAAACAGTGATGCCTCCTCAACTCAAGAGAAGCTCTGATGCGTACCCATGGCCCTGGTGACCCCTATGTACCCTGAAAGTCCACAGCAAGCTCTGCCAGAGGGCTGAAGACACACAATCCCAAGTGGTGGGGCAGTGACAGAAGTATTAGGTCGCAGAAGGAGGCCTGCAGCATATGTGAAGTAGACACACAAAGCAGATGTCAATAGAACGCTGTGTGCAGTGAGAGATGTCAGGTTCTGAGCAAGACACTCCAAAGAAGAGGCACCATCTGCCCAGGTACAGAGGCTGGGCCAGCCTTTCACCAACCTCCAACACACACACACACAACTTTCCACTGCTCAGATTTCAAAATTTGTCTATGAGATTCTTTAGGCCATGATCTAGATTCTAGAATGAATTCAAAGAGTAGGTCTATATTATTGAGATGAGGGTAAATGGAAACACTCCTAAGAGGTCTCACTATTGGGGAAATAACCTCACAAATCATTTAAGTAGCCAAAAGAGGAAGTCAAGGACACTGGACATTCTCACATGCAATTCACCAACCTCTGTGTTTCCACACTCCTGGACAAGCCCCTTGATTTGGGTTTCTAGTCTACTTGTCCCCCATGTGCACTTGGCTGCACTAATGTGTCAGGCTACTTGCTGGCTGACCTGGGGGAACATCCTTCCACATTCACTCAGTCTGCTGGCTACACCTGGCTGGTGTTGCTGGAACCTGCCCTGCACGCTTAGCTCCCAGCTTCTCTGGCCAGTGGCCTCTCCTCCAGGCTGCCCTTTCCCCATGGCTTCAGGGGATGAACGTGGCTAAACAGCCCCCAATGAAACCACATAGCAGCCCATGAAGTCCTTAAATTTCTTTAAACAGGAATACCTATAAATAGCAAAGGGGGTGGTAGTAAGGTGTAGGATAGCCTTATCATCTGTCACTCATCACCAACTTGCGGTGCATCGAGCATATGCCAGCACTGTCCAAGGCACTGGGCTCTGAGAATCAGGGAGATAACAAACATCTGCCCTTGAGACGCTTACCATCTAGTGGAGTGATAGGCACTAAACAAATCAATCCCTCCTGTGATTTCTGAGAGTGATGAGCATGTAGAAGGATAGACAGGGATGGGAGCAAGCTAATTCAGGCAACCTGAGGTCATAAGGTGTCCGTCCCTCAAAGTTTGCATACTGCCTGTTCAGAGAAGCCAGAGCCCAGGTCTTGTATCTGCTGAGTCTGAATCCTGGTCCTGGTGATGTCCCTGCTCTGACCTCAGGCGCATGGCTCATGTCCTCGGGCCCTTGCTTCCCTATGTGCAGAATAGGGAACAGAGTCCCCTCTCTCAGGGTGGTTGCTATGTACTGAATTCTGCCCCCCACCATTCATGTGCGGACATTTAACCCCCAGTGTAACTGTGTTTGAAGATGGTACCTATAAGGAGGTGATTAAGGTTAAGTGAGGTCATTAGGGGGGACCAGATCCAATAGGATCAGTGTTCTTATAAGAAGCGACACCAGAGAGCCCTCTCTCTCACTCCCTGCCATGTGATGACACGATGACACAGCAAGGAGGCAGGTATCTACAAGCTGGGAAGAGAGCTCTCACCAGGAATGAATCTGCCAGCACCCTGATCTTGGAGTACAGCCTCCAGAACTGTGAGAAAATATATTTCTATTGTTGAAGCTGTCCAGTCCTTGGTAGTTGTTATGGCGGCCCCAGCTGACCAAGATGGTTGTTGAGAGGAACTGACAGGGCCACCACGGCTGCAGCTCAGTGAGTGGAGCCATCGTTGCTTCCTATTCACCAGGATTCTCTATTGGAAGGATTTGTGTGTGCCTTTCCTCCAAGTGCTCTCCAAGGACTTTGGAAATAAGGGGATATTTCTGACAATAAAAATCCTTACATCTCTTTGACAGTTATTAGGAACAGCCAGAAATGAAAATGGAAGGGTGGTTCAAAAAAGAAAAGATTCTCAGAGGAAACCGACAGCAGCTACACAACAGACACTCAGGAGAAACACTGACAAAGGGGGACGATGGAACAGTAGAGGACCCCCCACCCAAGCCTGTCTGCCCTCTCTGTCTCCTGTGTTGAGATGTTTCCTTAATTAAGGCTTTATTCTCCTCTAAGGAAGGCTTACCCAAAACAGCCCCAGCCCTGGCATTGAATAGTAATGCTCGATGCATTACATTAACATGTATTGTACAAACAGCTTCAGAGCTTTCAGCCTCCCTGAACTGAGTCAGGCAGGTACTGCCCAAACTTGCAGAATCGACATGCCAAAATATGGTCTATCCGAAGGTGAGCAGAGAGGGTGGTGAGGAACGATGGCATGCATGTACCATCCCTTCACCGACCAGCAATCTTGGCTCTGCTAATGAAGGAGGGCCGAGTCTGATCCTTGAGGGGAGGGTTATCAGAGGGAACCTTGGTAACCATGAGAAGTAGCTGCTGGGAACTCGGAAAGGGACTCTGCCTTCACAGGGCATGACCTGTTTTGTTTACTAAGTGATTTTTTGGCTTGATTTTTTTTTCCAGCCACATGTAGAATTCAATAATCCTATGCCCTTCCCAAATTTTAGAGCTGGGAAATGCATTCAAAGCAGAAAATACCCATGGAGCCCAACTCCTAAAGAGTGTGACTTCAACTGTTTGCTCCCGCCCTATGTAGTTCTTTTGTTGGTAGCCTGGTTGGAATTTACCTGAATTTCAGCCTCTGTGTTTCTAGATCTTAGAAGATTGCAGTTGCTGTGTCAAACTTGAAGCCATTTTTCTCTAGCTATCTGATGGCTGTAATTAAACAGTGCATTTGTTAGTAAGACTTTAGTAAATCCATTAGCATTCTAGGGAGCTTTGATTCATTGACCTACCTCTAATGTAAGCAAATGCTGCCAGAGAGTTGCTAACAATAACTCCATCTTTCCTCAGAACCCTTGGTTCACTTGGGTCAAAGTTTATACCTGTTTCATAAAAAATGCAAGACCGATTAATTGCAGCTGATCACAATACAGCTCCTCACCTGGGATTGCCATAATAAATAAAAAGTCATAGAAATCAAATAAATGGCCTCTAACTAAATTGCAGAAGACTAAAGCATTTAGGTAGTAGTTTCCAAAAATATTAAGTGATAAAAGGGATTTAGAAATTCCATAATGTGTTGGTTCTAATTTATTTGTTACTCGTCCACTCCACTGCAGAAGGGAACAAATTTATTTTCCCAAGCTAAAGGCAATGGCATTCATCATGCCTCTGGGAGGCTTAATAATGTCTCACTTAATCACAGAGCTGCTGTCTGCTCTGCTGATCACAGATAAGAAGGCCTTCAATTATGGAGGGAGGCTGTGTTGGTTACTTTTTTGGAAATGACAGCAAAACACAGGGCAGATCTGGTCTCACATGCCTGGTTAAACTGCTTGATAAAGCTTAGTGGGCCCCCAGTGGGGCAGCCTAGGGACTCTGGGGACCCCTGGGAATGTCAGACAGGGAGAAGCCTCCAAGGGGGACCAGGATATTCATAGGTTCTGGATGGGAGCCTTGTTAGAAAGGGCAGTGAGGCTGAGAGATGCAGAGCCTGGTGGAAAGCTGGGGTGACAGAACTAGGACACAGAACATTAACAGTAGTTATGACTAAGTTTTGAGACTTAGGGGTGAGTTCAATTTCTTGGTGCTTTCCAGTTTCCCACATCAAGAATACTTACCTTTATACTTAAAGGGAAGGACCTCATAAATGTAATAAAAGTAACAAAACAAACTCTCAACACTGCAAAGCACAGTATCTTAGACAGATGCTCTACAGGAGCTCTGCAGTTGCTATGGGAGCCCTGAGGGTCTGAACTCCATTCTAGATTTGATAAGAAAATCAAAATGTTCATCCCTCCTACTTAACAAAAGTCCAGTGAAAACCTAAAGAAGAAGGTGGCATGTGTATGGCGGCCTGCAGGTCCGGCCTGGCCTCGCCCCCCATGTTCTTAATGGGGTCATCTTTCCAACAAGCTCCTTGTATAATCCAGAAACCCAAAATTTACTTCTGAGCAAATCTCTTTTTCCAAAGTGATTTTTCTTTTAGAAAATAAGAGGCGAACGGAAGCAGGATTTATTTTACTTATAATTTAAAAAACAAAACAAAATGTTGGCCACCGTTTTTCGCCACAGCATTACCAGCACCAGAGGTAGGAGCTCAAACACACCTCCTGACAATGTTTTTCTTTCTAACCACTGTGAACCCCTTCTGGGCTCCCATGGGGCTGTTTGCCTTAACTTAAAGAGAAATGCTGGTAGTAAGCCATAAAAATTACCATATTCACCATCTTCCTGCTTCAAAGAAGGTTTCAGGTTAGCAACAGCTGGGTCAATCGCTGTGAGTATGTTCTTGGGAACTAAAAACCAAAGAGAAATATTTTAAGTGTTTTGTACACTTAATATATTTCTTAAATGCAATGTAGATAAGAAAACCTATTATCAAATCAACACGTACATCACTCTCTCTGCTCATCAGAAGAACTCCCACCCATAGACCAATGGTACCTGCAGGATCATCAAATGTCCCAACAAGGGAAAATTTGGGACCTCTTTTGCAGCATCAAAGCAACAACAGCATTATGGAGAACAAATAAAGAAGATACAGTACATCTATCCACTGGAATAGTACAGAGCAGTAACAGGAAGAACGCATCCATGCTACAACATGGATGAAACTCAAAGACACTGTGTTCAGGGGAAGGAGCCGGGTACAAAAGACCACATATTGTATGATTCCATTTATATCAAGTATCCAGAAAAGGTAAATTTATAAAGACAGAAAGTAAATTTGTGGTTACCAAAGACCAGGGGTGGGAATGGGGACTGTCTGCAAAGGGCATGAGGGAACTTTTGGGGATCGTGGAAATGCCTTAAAGTTGGAGTGTGTGATGCCCTGAACATTTACTAGAAATCAAGAATTGTTTTTACTGAACACAGGTGAATTTTAAGGTACATAAATCACATCTCAATGGCACTGTTCAAGCTGGACATGAACTTCCCCTGACATAGAGACAATATAACTGGAACCAGCTCAAAATTCACCACTGACCTCTCCTGCTCCAACTCTGCTTGATTTCCCACACGTCTTTAACCCTTTGCTTCCATAGTAAGCCTGAAGAGCATTCCAAGACTGTTCTAGAACAATTCTCTAAGTATTACAAGAAAGGACAATAGAAAGATGAGAGGAAGACAGCGTAATAGACTCTTTTGGAAGGTGGTTACAAATTCTGCAGAAATGACCCTAAGAATAAGCCACCCGGATCTCAAGATCCCCCAGCAAAGCAGACAGAGGATCACTCGAGCTCAGCTGAGGGCAGAGCAAGAATTCTGAAGGCCAAGTGCACCAAAGCCGGCTGGGAGAAGGGAGAGGAAACCAAATATTTTTGCTGCAGAAAATTGCTTATTTTTGTTTGTACTTTAGCCCAACTGGTATCTGGGAGAAGTGACAACAGGGAATAGAAGTAAAGCCAACACAAGCCATGCAAGTTCAGTTGCGCTGAGTTTTTTAAAAGCTGGTTAGACATCTTCAGCAGCAAGAAGACCTCATTTCCTCTCTCAAAGTGCTTAAGTAAATTCTTATGGGGATGTCCCAACAACCAAAGACCATTCCTAAGTTGTGAATTTCCCACGTGCAGAAGGTCCTGCTGCCTTCATGCCCATCTGCAGGGAGGGTCACTCTCTGGGGTAGCACGGTGACGGAGGTGGAGGCAATGGAAGAAGGTGTCCAGGGCCCCCGAGGAATGCCCCTTGGCTGACCTGAGACCAGAGCATCACCCCAGAGAGCCAGACTGGGCAGCCATGGAGTGCTTTCTGGTGACGTCGCCTCTCAATCATTTCCGAACCCTGAGAAGGATGCCTCTGACTCCCTGGTAGGAGTAAGTCCTCTCAGCCAGGACTGGCATTTCTTTCTCATGTCGGTGTCCTGGCTTTTTCTCAAGATGTCGACCGAGGGCAGCTTGGCTCTCAGCAAATGCTGAGGATTTACAGATTGAGAAGGAGGAAGAGCTCGGAGAGGAAGGGCATTCTAGGATGAGCTTTGCCGAATAACGAGGCACTCAAGAGTTGCCTGTATGTGATTCAGTCTCATGTCAGGAAACCTGTCCTTTCACATTGTGAAAATGGCTCTGATAGTGGGAGAATCTTTTAGGACCTTTAGGTGTCAACAGACCTGTCATATTCTTGCATCTCCTCATTTCAAGAATGAAGAAGGGGACTGGGGTGTGATTTATTACCACCTCTCAAACCCACCCTGCTCCAAGGGAGACATTTGTGAAAACACTAGCAAATCACTCATGGAGCTCCAGCACGTGCTGGACTCTAGGCTCAGCGTATAAGCAGTGCATCTCGTGCAATCCTTGTGGAGGCCCTGTGAAGACGGGTATCACTCCCATTCCTGCAGATGGGGAAACTGAGGCTCAGAGATGCGCTAATCACCTAGTAAGACACACAGCTTCAGCTCCTGGTCTCACTCACACACGCCCTTGATCTTTCCATGATGCTGTCCTGTCTGTACAGCCTTTGGGAACTAGATAAAGGATTACTTTAAAGGCTTATAAAGACAGCAAAGTGATTCCCACTTAGGTAGTCCCTCTGAATCTGTTCAGGTAAAACCTAACAGCTGATTCTCATGGACTTGAATGGTTCCATAAATTTGGGCAGGGTCCCCATCTTGAAATTTCTTTTTCCTGAGAAACCTTCTGTGCCAAGCTTGGGTCAGTGGAGACTTTAAGAAAGCAGCCACCACAGGTTGGACTCAGAGATTAAAAGATTTTTCACATCAGAAACAAAATGCACCCATTTCTCAGGCTACACGGGCACCTCCAAATCCTGGCACATCCCCATCCTGCCAGTCCCCAAACCCTAGCACCCCCATCCCTCCTACCCCTCCACCGGGGCGCCCTCTGCCTGCCCCATCTCCTGGGAGGAGCTGTGCAAATCCTAGGCTGAGGTCCACACATTCCTTGTGATTCTAAGGAATTGTCAGGGTGGGGATGCTGGCTATGCCTCTGGCTTGGTGACCCTGGAGGACCAGTGGCTATGGATACGAGAGGAGCCCTTCCTGCAGAGGTGGGGGCTGGGAGAGCTGGCTGAGTTACCCAGGTCTGCCTTCGGCTATTTGGAGGAAAGTTCCAGCATGTCCAAGAAGTGTGGCTAAGGGTAAAATCTGGAGGGAAAATAGAGGACCTCATTTAGCCATGCATGACAGAAGAGAACGCAAGTGATGCATCTCTAAGCCAATCAATATCCAAGTGCTCTGTGCTCAGTGGTTTGACATCAGCCAGACATACTGCCTCCAGTAAGAAAAGAAAAAGGCCCACAGCCGGCATCATTCTCTGAGATAACAGAGATGCTGAAATTCTCCACCCAGCCTAAAAGCTGTGTGGCAGAGACAGCCATGATTAAATGAAGCTCTGTAAAATAGGGAGGAGTGTTCTTGAAATGCAAGTTGATTCTGTGCCCTGAGAGAACCTTCCAGTGGCTCCGTGCTGCCCTTGGTACAAGCCCAGCGTTCATCGCCCACCCCTCTGGGGCCTCTCCAGTCCTGCTCTGGGGCTTGCCTCCTTTCCTTCCGCCGGCCCTTCCCTCCCGCCCACCTTCACTTTGGTGGCTCTTACACACCTGGCCTCACTTGCTTCAGATGTCACCTCCCCAAGGAAGCCCTCCTGGTCCCCCAAGTTCCCAGAGCCTGGAATTCATTACGTTCTATTCCTACAGCCTGTGAGGGGAGGGAACATATTGCTCATGGAAATTTCCCTACCTCCAAGGGGTGCAAGAAGGGTGAGCCAGGGATGTGCCCCCCCCCACTCCAGTCTGGGTCATAGTGGACATGGGTGGTATGTGTTTCTGTAGAAACAAGGGTCCCCACAGCAGGGCACTTGTCCGTGATGGACCCCCCCCCCATGTGGGGTGTCCCCTGGGTGGGCACCACAAGACTGCTGGGTAGGACAGCAGGGTGCTGCGGTGGCCCTGCCTTGACCCTCTTACATAAGAGCATCTTGGTGTGGGTGGAGGGCCGGCTGGGCCCCTGTCTGGCAGCTGAGTGTAGAATCATGTCACCTGGTCTCTGGCCAGGCCAGATGAAAGGAAGGGTGCTCCCTGACCCCAGCCCAGCTGAGTAAATATCTTGCAGTCAGAAAGTTGGAATTAAGATCGCCAGACTGCTAGTCTTCATTTTGTTAGAACTGTAACATAAAAATCACTCAGGCTGCGGGGGTGGCCATCTGCCTTCCTGCCCAGACTCAGAAGAGGGCCATCTGCAGAAGGTGGGTGAGAGAGAGAGAGAGGGGGAAGGAAAATGAGGAAGCAGGGGTGCTGTGAGGGCAGCGCAGAGGGCTGCCACCACCTTGGGCTTCCTGGCTTCAGCCCCACAGAGGCTTCTGAAGATGGCCCTGTAGCCAGATACCTCCCCATCCCAGGTCTCTTTGGGTTTAAAGGAGCCCAAATTGGTTCCTTCACTCACGTGCAGAGAGCCCAGAGAAGATTCACTTAGGTATTAGTTACAGACCCCTCCACGGACCCTCCTCCTTTCCCTTCATCCCCAAATCCCTCCTGTCCGCACATCCTCCCCCTCCAGCTGGGATTCCACACCTGCTGGAGCACCATTCGCTGGGAGGCACCCCTCTCCTTGCTTTGCCATGGTCTGTGAGCCTGGGGGACCCTCTTGCCCAGGCCCCACTGGAGGGAACCACCCCCAGCAGACAGTGTCCCTGAGCACTCTGGCCTCTAGCCTCCCGCCCCCAGGACACTCACTTCATGTCTTCTCTCTCCTCCTCAAAGCCCTTCCCCATCCTCTCCATTCAGGACCTCCTCTCACACTAATTCAGGGAGGACAGAGGCACCCTGGGGCTCCATGCCGTCCTTCACCTGCCCCCAGCCCCGTTCTAACACAGGATGTCCTTCCCACCGTTTCAGCTCAGCACCCCTCTCACCTTCTCCGGCCTCCAGTAGGCGGTCCCTTCAGCATCTCCTGGGTCTTTCCACCTTCCGACAGTGTCTCAAATCCACCTGATTTCCACCGTGTCTACAAGCCCTGCTCTAGTCCAGGTCACCCACTGTCACTGTCTAACTGGTAGCCGTTTCTACCCCACAGCCTTTTGGTCTTTTAAGAGTCCAATCATTGTGGTGGCAGGAATCCCCTGAGGATTCCCTCCATGGGCACCTCCTCCCAGGCCACAGGGTCTGGGCAGCCCGTCCCCACTGACATCTCATGTCCCTCTGTGCTCTCCCACTGGGGGTCCCACACACTGCCAGCGCCCAGCCAGCCCGCCCTCACACCCAGCTGCAAATCCACCCAGAGCAAGGTCCTCACACCACACCCCCCAGCCACACCAGGCCCCTCCACCAGCGTCCCCTGCACAGAGGGCTGCTCTTCACTGAGGCGTTTATCACAATGGGGGATGACAGATTCACCTGGCTATTTGCTTAATGCCTCTCTCCCTTCCCCCGCAGGTAATTCCATAAGGACAAGGACCATGTCTTTTTTTTTTAACTACCGAACCCTAAGAGCCCGGCAGGACCCCTGACACGAAGAACATACCCACAATGCTCGGAATGAATGAATGAGGGAAGAGTAACTTGAACTGTGACCCATGACCGCAGGCCAGAAGCCTAGCTTCTCCTAGTTGAGAAAAGCCCCACCTAGGAGCTGTTCTTGCCTCATCCCTAAAAGTCAGGTAGGGCAGGGAAATGGGACAAGGTCATGCCATTGTAAAATCTACTTCACCTGTGAAAAAGGCTCAGCTTATTATTTAACTTAATCTATAGGCTGTTCTTCCTCTTCTTCCTTCCCCTTAATCAATTAAGTAACTTTGTAACCAGGATAGGAGATAGACCTCTGAAGTGCAAATGAACCTATGTGGATAAAGAATGCCAAGATCCAGGTCAACAGCCACCTAATAACCCTATTCTTAAGACAAAACTTCAAAGGAATTATGAATCACCTGTACACATCATGCCTTATGCTAACCCCTACCCAAAAGGCCCTATAAAACCCCAAACCCTGAAGCGCACCTAGCCTCTCTCCCCTTTTTGCAGGTTGCCTGCACTCCCCTTTCTTCAAGTGTGTACTTTTTAAATAAAGCCTTCTCACTGCTCAACTTACTGCATTTTTGTCTCTGCACTCCTCCAGTGGTGTCTTTGTCATTTCACCATTTCATTCTATTATTTAGACTTAAGCGCTAGTTTTCTCCCTCTCTGTTCTACTCCAGGTAAGTAGGGAAGGGCTACTGAGATCTCCAATTTGGGCCTGCAAGTTCCTGTTGCCTGGGTGACCCGGGCAGGACTGCAGCTGTGTGATCGTGCTCTTTAGCAGCCTGCCTGAAAGTCTCCTTTCTTTGCCTGTGGGAAGTTCTCAGAACATAATCTCACTCCATCCAGTGCTCTGCGGCTCTCCCAAATCCCAGGGTGTTAGGGACTTAGTTCCCACACCTGCAGATCCAAGCAGAACTGGACGCCAGGTGACCCTGGGTTTAGGAGTTGGCAAGGGATCTGTCCTGTGCTGGGCAGGAGTTCAATGAGCTTCCCTCTCTGCCCTTCGTTCTCCCTTGCTCACTGCTGCCATTCCCTGCTACTCTCGCTTTAATGAATTCCTTCGTTACCTACACTCGTCAGACCTGCTCGAGAATTCTTTCTCATTCAGTCAAGAACCCTCCCCTGTCCAGGCTGAGGTATCACCTGGTACACAGGGAGAGACCTCCCCAGACGCAGCTGCCCGGCAACTAAGGCACAACAGGAAATCCACCTCATCTGCACACTAAGCTCCTTCAACCCTCCACTGGAGAGGCCTGAAGTTACTAGAACTTTCAGGGTGATCTACGCAGCTCCTTGGAAAACCTCAGCCAGGATGCACTCAAGGTGCTTTGGCAAGGGAGCAGAAGAGGCTGAGAGCAGATGAAACTGTTCCTGGATGCAGGTGCGGGGCTAGTATTGGGGCAATACACTTATGAGTCCCTTCACTGTACTGGTTACAGCTTGAATATTGCAGAGGACAACATTTTTAGCTCAGGATATAAAAGGCTGGGGATGCAATGGAACGTCATTCAGCCATAAAAAGGAGTGAAGGATGGATAGGTGCCACACAGAGATGAACCTTGAGAACATGCTAGGTAAGGAAGCTAGTCCTAAAAAGTCCCACAGAGTATGATTCCTTTTATATGAAATGTCCAGAAGAAAATCTGTAAAGACAGAAAGTAGACTGGTAGTTGCTTGAGGTGGGGGTGGGGGATTAGGTGGGAGGTGACTGCTGAGGGGGACAGGGTTTTTTTTGGGGGGTGATGATGAGAATGTTCTTAAATGAACCGTGGTGATAGTTGCACAGTTCTGTGATATACTGAAACCACTGATTTATATTCTTTGATAGGCAAATTGCATGATCTGTGAATTACATCTTAATAAAGCTGTTACAAGAAAAGAAAGCTAGAGCTATCTGGCAGGGAGAAAGTTTCCACAAGCACAGGTATCGGGTTCTTCAGTTATGGTACTCTTTGCTCTTCCTTTGCTTCTATGCTTATTACAAAATCAAAAACAAAAAAAGCAGTCCATGTGTCAGGATTACAAACCGCAAAGCCACAGGACCTGCAGAGCACAATCGGTGCTGATTCGCTTTTAGGTAGCTTTATAAAATTAGAATCTAGTAACCCAGGCATTTCATTTTACTGTTTGAAGACACTAGGAAAACAAAGTGATGCTGTCATGTAACATTTTTAATTGTTTAATGGGTGAGCATTTGCTCTGATGACTCAGTGCTGTGGGTATGTAGATAAAATGGCTATCAGCAGCCTAGGTTAGTCATTCAAGGCCTAAAACGCAGGACTGGAAGGTGAACTAGAAGCCAAACAATACTTCTGGGGACTTGCATGACATACCCATACACTTTAGAGCCTCCTGAGAGCCCAGATTAAAATCGCTATTCTCAGTGACAGCAGCTCTACCCCATTTGCTTGGTCTTCTCCCACCCTTCCCATTTGCTGCCAATCTGATTGCTAAAAGCACTTTTAAAACAAATGTTGACCAAAGAGAATTCTATTGTTTATCTGCTACAAGCACCATAAACAAGAATAAAGGACAGAAAAACGGCTCGTGAGTATCTGGGATGACAACACAGTTTCCGGGGTAGGATCATTTGTCCCGTTGCACGAAAACCCCTTGTGTGCACAGGGCCTTCCAGCGGCCTGCGGAGGGTATGTTCTTACCACATGCGTAGGTGACGGTGAGGTATTTTTTCACTCCTGGCAAACAAGGGCTTCCGAAATGGTGGTTGTTGACAATGATCTTGCATCTCTGCTTCCCGTAGCACCTCCCAGATAACACTTGCAAAGCCGAATAAGACAGGCAGTCTGAAAGGCAGGAAAAGAGCAAGAACTTTATGTTACAGTCCACACATGGTCACCACAAAGCTGGTGTTACTTTCTGTAAATAAAACTACTGAGCTGGATTTCAGATCTCACAGAGATAGTTTCTCTGATAATTTTCTGTCTCATTAAAGCACCCAAGATGCCTTACCATATAAAGCAGATGGGCTAAGTACCCTACGGGCAGAGCTGGCTTCATGGGCGTGTGCCAGAAGGGCCCTGAGCTGACTCTAATGCTCTGCTATCACTGTCATGAAATTCTTACACATTTTTGAGTAAGGGGCTCTGTGTTTTCATTCTGCAGTGGGCCCCACAAATTATGTACTTGGCCCTGCATACAGAACAGACAGAATGTGTAGCACACTGAATGAAGATTCTTCTTTCTTTTATGACCTTTATGTCTCTTTAAAATATTTGTTTATTTTGAGAGTCTATCTCCCCTACGCGAACATGAGCTCCAGGAGGACAGGGACTATTTCCATCTTGTTCATCATCTAATTCCCATGGCCAGGCCCACTGCAGAAACCCAATAAAGAACTGGTGAAGGAATGAATGGATGGATGAAATCAGCTAATAAACACGAGGGCATGTTTCTCAGCACCCTGGCACCATGTCATCACAATTAGCACAGATTACTGAACACACATGGAGAAGGCACTGTGCTCTGTACTGTCAGAAAAACAAGTCAGAAGAAGCCGACTCCTCATTTAAAGGCTGTGCGGAAAGACAAAACCCACGCGTGCGGCCTCATGTTAATGCTGTGAAACAGGGAGGGAGTATCAGCATTAAGGGGTCCAGACGGGAGGAGCGGAGTCAGACGTGAGAGAGACTGCAGGGGGCGGGAGCGGTCCAGACAGGCTCCGCGGAGCAGAGGGGCTTGGGCACGGGAGGGGAGCGTGGGTTGGGTAGAGGCAGGCGAGAGAAAGGTGTAAACACCAAGGCCTCCCATAAGGGAAGTCTAGGGGGCTGACCGGGAGCTGGAGAAGCAGGGATGGGCGGAGGAGCCGTAGGGAATAAGCAGGCAAAGGAAACTGGAGCAAGACAGGCTGAGGCTGCCTTCGAATGCTCGGCTAGAGATGTTGGACTTCATTCTGCAGGCAACAGGGAGCCTAAGGAAATGGCCTGATGCCGTAGTCCTTTAGGGGCAGCGTACTGGAAGCCCTGGGGAAGAAAAGGAACCTGAGGCATGGAGACCGTTTGGGAAGCAATTTTAATCATACTTATTGGGAAGAGTTCAGGGCTTTAGGAGTGAATTTTAGAGGGCTTGCAGAGTTCAGTTCACTTAGAAGCACAGCTAAGTTTATGTCAGGCTCTGTTCTCAGCTTTTGTATGTGAACTGATTCAGTGTTCACAACAACCCTATGGGATAGGTGGCTCATTTATATTTTTATGTTTGTTTATATATATAAATAGATTGTTTATGTTACTGCAATATTATGATACTAATTAGAAATAAATATTTGATCCAAAGTTTCTGGCAATGCCCATAAAACCCTTGGAATTTTCAGCGAGGAGAGTGACTAAGGTGTCTTCTGTTATGATAATGAGGCAACTTTCGGAAGCTCCTGAGGACAGGCCGCAGGTGCCAGGGAACCAACTGTGGGATTAGAGGGCTGGAACTCTCAGCCCCACCATCCTGACCTCAGGGAGCAGAGAGGAGAGGGGCTAGAGGTTGAACCAATTGGCAATGGCCAAAGGTTGAATCCGTCATGCCCTTGTAGGGAAGCCTCCATAAAAACCCAAGAGGACAGGGCTCAGAGAGCTCCCGGGTGCATGAACACAGAGGCGCCGAGAGGGAGGAGTGCTCCCAGAGAGCACAGGAAATCCATGCCGTTCCCCATACCTTGCCCTGTGCCTCTCTTCCATCTGACTGTTCTGAGTTATATCTTTTTGTAATAAGCCGGTAATCGGATGAGTAAACAGATTTCCTGATTCCATGAGCCATTCTAGCAAATTAATAGAACCCAAGATGGGGGTCATAGAAACCTCTGATTTATAGCCTATTAGTACTTGTGACATTACCTGGGTTTGCAACTGGCGTCTGAAGTGGATACAGTCTTGTAGGTCTGTGCCCTTAACCTGTGGGATGTTACGCTGTCTCCAGGTCAATAAAGTGAGAATCGAGTTGAATTATTGGACACCCAGCTGGTGACAGATTTGCTCGGATATATAAGGAACCAGAACCCCCCCAAACAATGAAATTGGTACCAGAATCTTTGAATTACATACACACACACACACACACACACACACACACACACATACCTATATACAAATACATACATATAAAGACAGAGAGAGGAGGAAAAGAAAGTACATAATACACACTTTTTAGTCTTTTATATATATATGAAATCCTTCAGCTATATATTATATATATAATCAATTTTGCAGAGGAGGAAGCAGACACAGTTTACAGAATCTCAAACAGCTTGAGAGGGCAACAGGGTCTGGACTCAAATGCCCAGCCAGGCTCCAGAGTCTGCAGGTTTTAGCCTCTGAGTCAGTAAGAGTGGGCAGTTTGGAGGACGAGATGATAAATTCATTAAACAAACAAACATAAACTGCTCTGCTGCTCTGCATTTCAGAGGATAGGGACCTTTAAAGAGAGTTTTGAGATTGGAGATGTCTCTGGGACATTCATGCCGGGAGGGCCCAGGGGCTGATGCTGAGGAAGCCTGACCCTGGGAATGTGCAGGGGCATAGCAGCAGGGACATGCCACAGGCACCAGCAGCCACGGGACTTTTCTTGTGCTGTCAGCTCACGTCTCATAGCTGACGAACTCCTCTGCCCTCTAAAAACAAAAGCCCTGCACTCCCGATATCCCACGATCTCTCTCCAGCCTTATCTCTTCCTTTACAGCCCGGCTCCTAGAAAGGGTCCTCTATGCCCCTGCGTCCTCTGCTTCCCCCCTCCTGTGCCCCATCCATTCCTCCACGTGCTTCTGGCCCATGTGTGCCCTGGCTCTCTCTCTTCCCTGAGATCACAGGGACCTACTGCTGTCTTATCCGAGACGGAGCCGGTCCTAATCCTTGCCCATCTCTGGATGTGGGATGCCTGAACACTCTTGTTGAAGGGTTCTTCCCCGACCTTGGCTCCCTGGTGCCCCTTTCCCCATCTGTCCCTGATCTCCCTCCCAGCATGCACTGCAGGCCTGCCCGCCCCATGGGAGCGCTCTTGGGCCGGGGCTCTCTTCCTCCCCCTGCACACTCCATAGCGAACCTTGGGGGGCACTCCTCCCAGCTGCACCACACGCGTCAGTTGCCTGTGTCCCCTTCCCCCCAGGAACCTCTAGGACCATCTAGACCACATACATCATGTCTCTTGCCCCCCACCAACACCAAGCTCTTCTCCTAAATTCCTGCTCTGTGACTGGTATGACAGCCTCAGAGGAGCCCCAGCCAGAAGCCTCGGCTCCTTCCCTCTCCCCACACCCTTCATCTGATGCTCTCTCCCAGGATCCCTCTCTCCTTTCACTTCCCCAGACACGGCCACCACTCCAAACTGTCACCCTTTTGTTGAGTCTTTAACTGCTCCCCTTCTTCCATTTCCTCCCCCTGCAAAATCCCATCAGGTCAGCAGCGCTCTTCCTAATCACATCAATCCAGGCTGGATCCGGCCCCCAGACACCCACCCATGAGATTAAGTCCAACTCCACTGAATCGTGTGTGAGGCCCAGCGTGAAGCAGTCACCTCTTGTACCTCCTGTTGACTTCCTTTGCAGCCAGTCTTCCATGGGAGCCTGTGTCCCCACCCCTCAGGGCTCACTGCGGCTCCCCAGGGCGGCCCGAGACCCTCACTGTCCCTGTACTTTTGCTGATGTTCTTTTGCCTCCTTGGACACCCTGTCCTTTCTTCCTGTTCAGTAGCCACCTTCCCTGTGACCCCACCCCTATGCTGCAGTCTTCAGTGTCCTTCTCTGTGCTTCCACTGTTCCTTGCATAGCTGCTATTGCATAGCTCTCCATACGTGCTCCTTTGTCTGTCTCCAGACTAGATGGGGAGCACCTGCTCCTGCACCTTTCAGGCAGCCTGGTGCTCGAAGAACGCTCAGAGAATTCCAGAACAAATGCACGAAGGTAAGTTTACAACCTCCACCTCTTTGGAAACTCCCCCTGGGCTCTAGAGACCTGCTTCCAATGCCCTCACCACCAGGTATTAGAGCTAGCGGCTCAGAGGAAAAGTCTCAAAACGGATTACTTGGGAAGAAAAGAGAAGGGGCACACAAGCAGTGGGGTACAAGGTGCATGAACCAGTGGATGTGAGGTACAGGCACCCAAACAGAAACAGAAGCAAAAGAAAATGCTATGGCTTCGCACCATGTTCACTGCAGCCATATTCATAATAGCCAAGAGGTGGAAACAAACCAGGTGTCCATAGGCAGATGAATGGATAAACAAAATGTGGTATAAACAAACAATGGATTATTATTCAGCCTTAAAAAGAAAGGAAATTCTGACAGTTGCTACAACATGGGTGAACCTTGAGGACATTATGCTCAGTGAAATAAGTAGGACACAAAAAGACAAATGCTGTGTGATTCCACTTACACAAGGGACTTGGAGTACTCAAGTCCACAGAGGCAGAAAGCAGAATGGCGGTGGCCAAGGGCTGGGGGAGGGTGGAATGGGGAGTTAGTGTTTAATGGTGGCAGAGTTTCAGTTTTGTAAGACAAGAAAAGTTCTGGAGATGGGCTGCACAGCAATGTGAATTACTTAGTACTACGGACCTGTACCCTTAAGAATGGTTAGGACGGTGAGCTGGATGTTATCAATTGTTTTGACCACAACTGTAAGAAAATCCCACAGCTTAACTGTGAAGATTAAATTAATCAATTTTTATAAAGTTAGAACACTGCAATGTGTTAGCTATTATAAATGAAAGGGAAGGAGAAAGGATGAAGGAAATTAAGAATGTGGTGGAATGTAGTGAAATAGGAGAAGCCTTTGATCTACCACGGCCTTGTCATTATGTAGAAATTAAGACAGAGTGGTGCTCCAGGATAGAAATATTACTGATAGATTGGAAGAGTGGACCTGGAGATTGAGCTGGGTGATAACAGGACTGTGGTATAGGACAAGGGTGGCAGAGGGCTGGGACCCAGGGGGAGGATGTTCTATACATAGTGGTAGCACCCCTGGTTATCCACAGGAAAAAAGTGGGATTGAATCCCGGTGCAAAAATCAATTCCTGATGGATTAAAGACTTGCATGTGAAAAGCAAAGCTTTAAGAAAAAAACATAGGACAACATTTTTTGGATCTTGGAATGGAAAAAAGAGTCCTTAAATAAAATACAAAAGCAGTAACCAAGAAAAAACAAGACCATTTGACTCTGTTAAAATTAGGAACCACTGTTCACCAAAACACACCATAAAGAAAGCAAAAAAGACAAGGCACAGATAGAAGATATTTTCACCACATATAATCAAAAGATTTTGTACTTCTACAAATAAATATGAAACAGACAAAGAATCTAATTTTTTTAATGGGCAAAAATCATGAACAGGCATTTCACAGAAGAGGAAACATATCTGATACATATGTGAAAAGAAACTCAGTTGTACCAGTAATCAGGGAAATACAAATTAAGACCACAATGAAAATATTATTTTAAACCTTCTAGATTGGTAGAAATGAAGTAGCCTACTAAGTGATGAAGATGTGTATCAGTGGAAACTCTTGAATATGGCTACTGGGAGTAGAAATTGTCCCTGGACATACACTGGCATCTTTTAAATTTCAGCATTTTCACATCCTGAGACTAAGCAGTCTGACTCTCAAGAGAATTTGGGCTCACATCCCCCTTTCCTGAAACCCTTCAGAATTCACGATTCTTCCAATTTTAGGAAGGGAATCCTAGGCATTGGGGTAGAGGCCCATAATCAAACACACTGCTGTTTCTCCAGTGAAACATGTAAATATGCACATTAAGTATGATAAATGAAGATTAATAAAAACCTCATGTTAATTCTGATTGGATCATATTTCTCTGACACATGAATTTTTAAAACACCCTTGGTTTTTCAGAGCTCTTTAGCTTTCATAATTGTGATAAGTGAGTGTAGACTTGAACTCTAGAGAAACTTTCATCTACACGTCCACCAGGAAACACACACAGCAATGTTCACAGTAGCACAGTTCTTAACAGCAAGCCTCGAACAGCCTGAATGTCTGTCTTTATGAGAATGGGTAAAGTATGCGGCATCATTCACCAGCACCAATGAATGGACACACACTACGCATAACACCATGGATGAAACAGTGAAACAATGGTGATTGGACAAGCTAGTTCCAGAAAATTACATGCAGTTACACACCATTTTTACTAACCAAAAAAAGAAGAAGAAGAAGGAGAAGGAAGGAAGGAAGGAAGGAAGGAAAGAAGGAAAGGAGGGAGGGACGGAGGGAGGAAGAAAAAGAAAGAAATATGAAAAAATAAATATGTAAGAAACACACCTACTTAATGTAATAAAATAAATGTGAAAAGGGGAAAGAAATAACCACAAACCTCAGAATAGTAGTTACCCTGGGACAGACAGGGTGCTGGGACAGGGGATTAGAGGCAAGTTATTTGTAGAATTCTAGTTCTTTGGGGTAAAAGCATTACATTACTCTGCTTTGTAATTTGCATAGGTGTTACATAGATTATTTTGTGGACATCAAATATATAAAAGATTTTAAAAATAAAAAAGGGACTATTAAAGCCTCTTTTCCAAGGAGATTTTAGGAAATCTCCCAGAAATCTTTTAAGTTAAATGGTGTAACTCCAGGGAGGAGAAATCCCAGGGCAAAATACCTTTGAAACTGAAATCAGTCAAAGAGAGAAATAAAATCTAAAACCTGTTTATTGCTTACAAGCAGTCGTCCCACACCTCTCTCTCTCCTGCTGTGGCAAAAGCAAGCGAAATACTCCCCCCAACCTCTCAGGTTCAGATAAGCCCTCGCTCACCCATGTAATTATCCACTGATATGGAGATGAACTGCTTCTCTCCACCCCCTTGGAAACACCTGTTAATATGGAGATGCACTAAAGCCAGGCAAGAGGTTTTTGGAAATACTGCAATTTTACCCACAAATGGAGACCAGAGATGTTGGAGGTAAGGTACTGGGTAATAATAATGCCATAGGAAATAAAAATGGAAATATTTATTTGTGGGCATACTGTGCCAGAAATGTCCCATAAGGACACAGAGGAAGAAGCAATGGCTGTTAGGAACTTGAATACAGGGAAAGAAAGAGGAAGTTAGGAGTGGAGGACATCAGGAAGATCAACAGTCCCATATCCATTCTTTCTGCCTCTAGTCTCCTTATGCTGATCAGTTCAAATAATGCTGTCAGCTTCTTAAAGTACGACTCTGACGTTGTCCCTTCCGTTTATGCTGAAGCCTCATGAGGTGGATCCCTGAGTCACTGCTGGGAGGAGAGCTGCCTGGGACAACTGCCCAAAGCCCACTGAACTGTAACATGAGCAAGAAATAAACCTGTACTAGATTAAGCCACTGACTTGCTTGTCATAATAGTTAACATTATCTTGGCTAATGCTTAACAAGGCTATGTAACTGGTCCAAGGTCTCAACTTTTGGTGGTAGTGTGGGTTCTAGATCCTTATTTGGTTGACATAGAAAAATGTACCCTTAAATGATTTTCCTACTTAGACAAGAATGGGAAAAGATATTGGTAAGTACAACTTAGTTTCATCTCAGTTGTTAGATACAACTCAGACAACTTAGTAGGAGAGAGATGACAAAAGGCTGGGCTATGGTGAGGAAGAAATTAGAGGCTTTGGATCCTGAGAGCTGCTCAAGGAGGCAGGACATGAGGAGACAGGACAGGGGGATTAGAGAGGAGGTTTCTAAGGGAGAGTATCAGTGATTCACATGAGGCAAGTTTCAGGTGTGATGGAATAGCTGGGTTATGTACAGACACAGCGCAGCTGGAGGAAAATAAGAGGTGGAAAGTCAGGAGAAGGAAGAAACTAGCCTCTGATGTTTGTCTGATGGATTTACGATGCGTGATGGGGGAAAGAGGGTTAGGCTCTGGAAGGATCTAGAAGGGAACAGACATGACCAGTAATACTTGTGGAGTAAAAAAAAAATCACAAACAGAGGAGAGTCTCTGTGGCACTAGTCAGCCCCTTGCTATGGGTTGAAGAGGAATTTCATGGGTCCAAGGTAGCACGGGAGCTGAACTTCCCCTGGGGTTCGGCTACTGGTGGACAAAAGCGCACCTCATGGGTGACAAGGAATCAGAGTGAGCTCAGAGGGCCTGATGGAAGGAGAACAAGAAGCTGCAGGTGACTTCACAGAAGACAGAGTAGAGCCGAAATCAAAGACCAAGGAGTCTGCTGGGAGGAAAGGCTCAGAAAAAAGAGAAGTGAGAGTGTCTAAGCAAGACGAACTCATGGACCCCGTAATCTGAAAGGCTGCTATAAAGATTCCAGAACTCACTATGTGAGCCAAACTGGTTTGCATGAAGTCTGACACAGGCAGCCCTCGATAAATAGTCCCTTTTGCAAGAGCACTGGCATTGAACCTGGTCCAGAGAGCCCCGGGATTGTGAGGGGTGCTCCAGGGACCGCACAAGCAGAGAAGGCAGGAAAGCTCACACCCCAGGGACGCTCCACCTTTCCCTCACAAGCATTAGAGATCTGTGAGAGAGTCCAGTTGAAAGGAAGCATCTATGGCTACAAAGTTGGAAAGACGATGCTGTTGAGGGAAGGACAAACAAGTACATACATATCACCTACGATATGTATTTATTTATCTAATATGTATTATTTACATCAATAAAATATATATGCGCTCAACAATGATGTATTTAATGCACGAATTCGTGGACTGAAGTGGACACCAGGTAATGCAAGCACCCCGAGAATCCAGCTTTAGAATGTGTTTTTGGTGGGGATGTCTGGTCCGTGAGTTCAAATATATGCTAGAAAAGCCACTCTAGGGAACTGAGAAACCTCTCGCCCCCTGCTGGTCCCTGGCGGGCTCTTCTCAGCAACTCTCTGGGCTTGGAAGAGATGCAGGTTTTCTCTGACTGTTTCAGGCACTCCAGCCTGACAGATGTATTTGCTGGACCTAACTGGGTGGGTCCCCTCACCAATGAAAGAAAAGTAAACAGCGCAGCAGGAAGTCGGCGAAGCTGTAATGAAGTGCTGCAAGCCCCCATCTCTACCACGTGCTGGAAGCCTCATGTGCGTCCTTATGAAGAGCAAGGTTCGCTCTGTTAGTGGAGCAGGAAGACCTATGAGCATCTTCAGGGTCCCAGCAGGCCACCCGTGGTTCAAATTCAGCAGTGTAAAGAGAGCTTAATAAAGGGACTGTTTACCAAGGTGTGAGTGACATGCCACAAAAGATGGTGCAGAACCCCATGGCTAGGATAGCAGAGGGATGCCAGTGAAGCCTTGAAGAAGCAAATGCTGTGGTTTCCAGCAAAGACTGTGGGGCCACTCGGTGGAGAAGGCTGCCACCTGGGGATGGGCCTGCGGTGGACAGTGTGAAGCATATGGCGTTGTGTTGAGTTGTGTTGTGTGTCAGTTACTTCAGTGCTTGCACCTCTAATTAGACCAACACCCCCTGGAGGGCAAGGGGATGCCCTTCCCCACTATTCGCCCAGCATCCGCTATCTGCTCACCTCACTGAAACCCTGCATCCCACCCATGTAACATGAGGAATACCTTTTCTGCTGTATTTATACAAGGCGACTGCAGAAATCAAAGCCCACATAAACATTAGTTCTTCTCACCAGCTGTTGCTAATGAAAACTTTTGAATGAAAAGTCTGCTGTCGTTGAGATTCCAGAAGCCCCTCTGCCCGTGGTAGCTGCAAGAAGCTGAATGGAGCCACGGGCAAGAGTGTGACTTTGTGCAGGTCAGCTGCCTTACTAAGCCTATTTCCTTGCTCAGGTGATGAAGCCATGAGGAGCTGAGTCATTGGTTGGCATGACTATTCCAAAAAATGCTGAGCTTAGAGTGTGCGACGCCGGCAGCCGATGTATGTCAGTTACCATTATCGACAGGTCACCCCCTTATGTCACATAGGACAATGGTACTTTTGAAAAAGGCCTTGGACAATTTAGGTTCTAAATTATGTTTTCTTTCTTTGGTCCTGTTAAGTGAAAACAAGTACATATGGTATGGTAGGATCAGAACTATCAATCAAAGCCCCAAAGTTGCATATAGAAAAAAAGAAAAGAAAAAAGATTGGAAAGAGAATCGCAAAGCCAGGAGTGGGGATAGTTTGGGCTGATGGTAAAGAGGTGTTTTTTTTTCCCCTGTCAGTGTTAAGATACTGTCCAAGTTTTTGTGAATTCACATTGCTTTGAAATAAAAAAAATATGAAACAACATATCTTGAAAAGTAAAATAAAATTCATGTCTGAATAAAATACAGTTTTTGAATATAAGGATCTCTGAGACAAATTTTTTCAGAAATGTGAAAGTTTTGGCAAATGTAATGATAAACTATTTTTTTGTAGAACTCAGTTTGTTCCAGAAGCCATGAAAAATAAATCTAGGGGTAAAGACATATCCTTTGCATTTTCTTCCAGTTTATTTTTGGTTGTTACTTTGTGAAGGCACAGGGCTGATTACAGATATTTTGCTGTCGATAGGAGCCTCATTATTCTTTGGTAGTTCTTAGCTAAGCATGCTTCTCTGTTGAAAAAAAACCCCTAAATCTCAAGATTTCTGAAAATGGGATGTATAATTTTTATACAAGCTACTTTGGGAAGAAGTAACACTCTGAACTATTAAATTATTCTTAGAAGTCAGATGTAATTATTCCTGTATTTTCTATTACAAAGTGAATACATGTTTGTAATTGAAAACTCAAAAAGTACAGAAGAGCCAAAGATAAAAATAAAAAAAAATTTTTAAATAAAAATTCCCAGTAAATCCCATCATCAAGAAAAAAACTTAACCTTTAAAGAACAGATGTCTACTCACTTTTCTATGTGTAAATGTTTTTCTCCCCCCACTGGTATCACAAGCATATTATTTTGTATGCTACTTGTCCTCATCTATTAATACACTTGGGAACATTTTAATATAAACATCATTTTAAAGAACTGCCTGGTACTTCATGTTATGGATATACTAGCTCTTACAGTACCCTATTGTTGGACATGCAGACAGATGATTTCTATTTTTGAACATTATAAACAGTTCTGTGTGGAACATCCTTAGAGCTAAATATTTGCACACAAGCGCGATGGTTCTCACAGGAATTCTTGGAAGTCAACTGCTTTGTCAAAGGGTATTCAAAATATTAAGACTTTTGATACACGCTGACAAACTGTTATCAGAAAAGTTATACCAATTCACACTTCTGCCAGAATTGTATGAGTGCCCTAGAAACCTTATATTTTCTTAGGACAGGAACCTAACCATAGACTTTCAGACTAAGAGAGGAAGAAGAAGAAGGAGAAGAAAAAACAGCTCTCACTTATAAGACCCCAACCCTCTTTGAGCCCAGAGGTCTGGGACCAGCCTGATTGACAGAGACATGCTTCTGCACTCTTAAGTTACCCTGGGAGTGAAAGAATTTATTTTGGTAAGCACGCAAGACCCCCCCCCCCCAGTGTGTTTTCAGGAAGAGGTCCAAGGTAATTCAGATCTGGCCATATCCTTGTTGACAGTGAGCTCAGAGCCATTGGCAGGATTTTCTTTTGAAAGTGGCTGTCTTCTCCCCAGGCTGATTTTGTTTGCTCCTCTCTTCCTGACAAACTCCTCTCCACCCCCAATACCTGTGATGACAAGATATTCCACCATTTAATTCTTCTTTTGGGGCTATTGTTTAACACTGAAACTGAAGTCAATCCCTCTTTACAATCTGTTTTAGTTTTGGTAATCAGGCTGGCTGCTCTGAAGTGACTCTGTCTTGGCAGTGGGAGCCCCTGGCACCTGGAGGTGGGGCTGAAAATTCCAGGCCTGCCCACAGTTGACCTTGGGATGGCTTTAGCCCAGCCTTTGAGGCTCATTGGGTAGTTTTCACAGTCTCTTATTAAGGAAATAGCAGAATCCTGGATCCCAGCCAGAAAATGTAACTGCAGCAGGAAATGACGTGTCCCTGTGGACGCCCAGCCAGGGGACCTTTGTGAGGCCCTGCTTTCCGAAGCTCACACCCTGGGCTGTGGGAAGGCTCCCTCCCTTCTGTGTTCAGATGCTGCTTCCCTGGTGATCACTGGTGCCAACGGTGATGCATCACGTTCTTATCGTCCTTTCATTTTTCTTCCTCTAGATGAGGCATAAGTTCTGGTGGATCTGACTTGCTAGATCTTTGAGAAATGTCATCAGGTTAGCACCCCCAAAATAAGACACCAGATCCATCTTTGAACTTGCGTGACAGTAAGATGTCCCTTTGTGAAGATGGGCTCATGCTGGCTCTGTCATCTGTGTGTGGCATTAGCTTCCCTTTTATTTCCTAGTTGTGGTGATCAGCCTTTGTATTCGTTTGCTAGGGCTACCGTGACAAGTGCCACAAACTAGGTGGGTGAAACAGCAGAGACTGGCCTCCTCTCCGTTCTGGGCGCTGGGAGGGCAAGGTGCCGGCACGCCGGTGCCTTCTGAGGCCAGGCTCCTTGGCATGCCGTCCTCCCCATGTGCCCTCACATTCCACACATCCTCTTCTTCTGCGTGTGTCTGTGTCCTGACTTCCCCTTCTTATAAGGACACTAGTCATATTGGATTAGGATGCCTATAACCTCGCTTTGATTTAATCACCTCTTTAATCTCTCTCCAAACACAGTCACATTCTGGGGCACTGGGAGCCCGAACTTCACCACATACATTGTAGGGAAATAACAATTCAGCCCACAGCAGCCTTCAGGATGGCCCCAGTGATCTTCGCCTCCTGGAATTCATCCCTCTGCACCTGGCTCCCACCATAAATCCCAGCTGGTATGTGTGTTGCATGCGGAATGGCAGAGGTGACAGTGTGTGGCTTCCTCGTGTGCTTTTGCATCACTTGCTCTGGCAGAGCCACCTGCCGTGTCACGAGGACACTCAAGAGACCCATGTGGGAGAACCGAGGAGGCCTGCCATCACCAACCAGCACCAACTCATCTGCATAGGAGTTGACTCAGATGACTGCACCCTCACTAGACCCCCCGGGGCCCTAAGCAAGAACTGCCAACTCAATCACCTGAGAATTCCTGCCCCACAGAATCCATGAGGTAACAACGGTTCCTGTTTGAAACCATTAGACTTTGGGGTATTTTGCTACATAGCAATAGAAAACAGATAGACATTTTAATACTTAGAAGTGGGTTATTGGGGTTAAAAACTAAAAATGTGGGAGTGGCTTTGGGACTGGGCTTTGAGCCCAAGTTGGGCGAGCCTAGAGGAGGCTGTGAGTGAAGGTCAAGGCTTTGAAGAGAAGCCCAGTACCTAGAAGCTTCGCACCCTGAGGCCAAGTGCACCTTCAGGGCGGAACTTCCCGAGCAGTGACTGGACACAGGTGTGCGGGATGTCTCCCCTCCTGTCTCTGGGCTGCCTCCGCCAATCATTGATTTTGGCACTGGGGAGGCCTCCCTTGTCCCGGCCGTGCCATACAAATGTAATGTTCTATGTGTGAGGATGGGCAACAGGCTGGGTGCTATTCAAGCCTAGAGTGTGGCATGTGACCAATACCTCACCTGCTCAGATGGTTCCGGGTGGGACGGAACACACAGGCTCTGCCCGCCCTCCTGCCAGCCCAGGCTCAGAAGCCTTGCTGAAGTCAGGTGTGAGCACCCTCGGGTCCTTGGGACTATCCAGTAGGAGCTTGGGTGCCGCTGCGGACCAGGCCCCCGAGGATGTTCATGGAAGAGTGACAGCGTCACACCATGGCTTGGAGACCACATGCATGTGCTCCAACATCCACCTGGGGTGTCCCCCTCCTCATCACCACTCAGGACTTAGCTGACATCTGAAGCACAGAATCAGAAAAGCAACCAGCCCTATGTAACAAACCCAAAATCTAAGTTCAGAAAAACAATTCTGTGGGGGTAGGAGAGCGACAGCAGAAAAGCATGTGAAGGGTTAATATTTCTATCCTGTCACGAGTTCATAAAAAGTGATGAGAAAAGTTAAGATCCCAACAGAAAAAGAAAGGACAAAGCCTAGAGAGACAATGTGTGCCAGTGCAAATACAAATGCCACAAACACACAGGAAATGCTCAAGGTCGTTAACATTCAAGGAAAGGCAAATAAAAAATATTTAGAGAGACCATTTGATACCTATTAAATTGGAAACATGAAGGAAAATCATACATAACTCTGCTAAAGTTGCAGAGAAACCCACAGTTGCACATCACTGTTTATGCATATAAATGGGTTCAAAAGTTTTTGGGAGGAGCTCTGGCGACACGCTGAAGAACTGTAAACATGTCTGTGCCCTCTGTTGGTATAAAACTTCTGGGACTTAATCCAGAAGAAAGAAAAAGCTGCAAGCACAAGTTCATTATACATTATTTATCATGTTTGAAAATCAGAAGCAATAAGATAATCCAGTCACTAGGGAATGGTTAAAGAAATGATACACTCTATTCCTTTAATGGGATATTAGGAAGTGACTGGCATTGTTAGGATTTTGTTGGCTACATGGAAAAACACCGATGACATGAAGTTAAATTTAAAAGCAGAACTCAAGTGTATCTGCTTTAGAATCGCCATTATTAATCATTTTATTAAAACTTGTATTTACTAACCCAAGTATAAAACTGTATTTATTAAAAGTGTTGTTAGTTCATATACATTAGGACTTAGAATAGATCCCGAGAAAGAAAAATCTTTTCATGTGATGGGTAAAACATGTGGCTGAATCTTTTTTTTATTTCTTTTAAACATAATTATGGTGCTTGGGCAGGACAATATCATTGTCATGACGATCATCCTTAGAAAGAACTGGAAATGCTTTCCCTCTGTATCTGAGTGCTAAAGCGGCACTCTGTTGTGCTTCCTGAGAGTGGAGAGCTTCACTGAGGCCCAGCTGGTCTTTCCCACTTGTCCTCCCAATGGGGTACCAGACTCTGACGCATGTGGGCTGGCAGACGACTTCGGCTTATATGCAGGAGGAAAAGTATGCACATCACCTGTCAGGGGCTCTGGTGAGACCCAACTGCTCAGCCCTCAGGCAATCATCCTACCAAACTCACACCAGGTCCTGGGGTTAAGAATAAACCGCTCCTTGCCCTTCTTCAAAGCAATGGGACCGAGCTACGGTAACAACTGGGAACCAAGAGCAGGGATCACACACTGGCAGCCTGTGGACCGGATGTGGCCTGTAGGCATGTTTTGTTTGGCTTGCACAGTGTTTTCAAAGTTGGAACATTTCACATTTTTAAAAAATCCGGATTTCCAGCATCTCCTGAGAAGTTGAAAGCTGTGACAACACCAGGCCCACATTTCTCTGGGCTGGCAACCATCTGCCTGCAGAAGCCCAGTGTGGGGGCCTCAGTTAGTGGGGGCTCTGATTTGTCCACGCGTGCCAAGGCTCACGTGGTCACCTACTCTGTGCCAAGGCTCACGTGGCCACCTACTCTGCGCCGAGCTTCATGTGGCCACCTACTCTGTGCCAGGCACTGCTGCACTGCTGGGAATTCCACAGGGAAGGACAGACACCATCTCTGCAGCACCTACCTTCTCCTGGGGTGGCAGACCATGTGCACATAAGTGACTATTTACATGTTATGAAGACAGACAGTGAACAGTTCAAAGGGGACGCCAGGGACGAGGTGCATGCTGGCAGAGAGCCTAGGAAACCTCACTTAGATGACATCTGATATCATTGATTCCCAAATGACTAGACATAGTCGGCCACAGGGAGATGTGGGGTGAAAACCTTTCAGGCCAAAGGAAGAGCTTGTGCAAAGGCCCCAGGGTATGAATGAGCATGGCGACTCCAGAGGTCAGAGGGTCAGAGGCCCTCAGCACTCACCTGGAGGTGAGCAGAGTGCAGGCTTCCACGTGAGGCTGGGGCAGAGAAAGAGGCACTCTGAAGGACCCTTTCATGTTCCCTCCGAGAGCCGCCACTGCAGAGCCCAAAGCCAGGGGGTCGCGGGCATTTATGGAGTGGTTCAGGACTGCAGCCGAGAGCCTGATCCTCAGCCTCACGTGTAGTCAAGGGGCAACAGACAGGAGCCCTTGACTGGGAGCAGCAGGAGGGCAGGGGGAGAGCAGGCAGGATGTTTCTGCTGTGTGACGTTGCCAGGGCTCCAGCTTTTACAACTAAACAGCTAGGCAAGGAGCACAGTCTTTCATTCACAGACCTTTTTCGCTGCCACAAGGGTTATTTGTGGCATTGGAACAGCTGGCTGACCCAAGGATTCCTCCAACTCTCTATGGAAACCTGTCTCTTAGCCATGGCGTCTGCTAACATTTTCTTTGGCTCATTACTTTTCCCTTTAAACTCACTCTCATCCAGCTTCCCAGGAACCCAAGGCAGTGACCTACAGAATGTAAACTATTCAGCCTACGTACAGATCTACCTACTTAGCTGACCAACTCCTGCAGCTCAAAAGAACAGTTGGAATAGATGTTACTTACTGCTGCCTCCCAAATCACAGGTGGCGAAGTTAGACTTAGTAAGCCTGAGGAATGGGGTGCTCTGCCTCAATATTAAAAAGTGGAGTCTTTTTTTGTAGAAATGGATCAGATCACCAAGGGTGCCTTATCCAGCCAAAGAGACCAGATGACATGGGAGCCCCTGCAGGATTTTCAGAAGGGCAATGATAAGACTGGCCTTCTAGAAGGGTGCCTGCAGCCTCCTGGGGAGAAAGGCAAGCCTGGGAACAGAAAGACTCCTGCAATGACCAGGTGATGGTCTCTTGACCTAATGCAGAAGTAGGAATAAGGGAGGAGGGGCCGGAGACATTCTAAACACATGCAAGTGTCACAGGAGAGGGCGAATGGAAGTCACAGGTCACTCATGGGGCATGGGGCAGAGGATGGTGCCAATGACAGACAATGGGAGGGCAGCCCTACAAGTGCCACTGTCCCATTTGACAGCTGAGCCTGTTAAGATGGGGGCCCTCTGCCCTGATGTAATTAAGAGCATCTAGATGCCCACTTCTGCCTGCCTTTGTGGTCCACTGGGGCTGCCCACCATTCTCAACACAGAGGCCTTCCCTCCCAGCCCACTGGGTGAGGGGCCTCGGCAGCACATGCTCCTTGGGAGCCGCTTGTGGTTCTCTCTTTAGTCTGGCCTGAGACCTTGCTTGGGCAGTTGGGTCAGTTTGTGTGTCTATTTTTCCAGATTCAAGATATTGATTGTGTATGGATTTCTTTCAAAAATTCATGTGTAATTTCACATGTGTTCCATGAATAACTGTAGCACTGACCACATTAAGGAGCTCACTGTAGACTTTGATGAATAAAGTGCGATTCCTTGGGCTGTTTCCCAGCAGGACCTGTTCTCTCTGGTCATGTGGGCAAAGATCAGGCTATTTCACCACCACAGATGGGATGTGTTATAGCAAATTGCATATGTCAGTTTGGCTAGGGAATGGTGCCCAGTTGTTTGTTCAAACACCTGCCTAAATGTTGTTGTGAAGGTATTTTTAAGATATGACTAAGATTTAAATCAGTAGACTTCAAGTAAAGCAGATTGCCCTCCACAACGTGGGTGGGCCTCAACCAATCAGTTGAAGGCTGGAATTTTCCTCCAGGCTTCAACATAGAATCCTTTCCAGACTGCTATCTTGTGGAATTCAGACTCAAGATTGACTATTAACTCTTACCTGAGTTTCCAGACTGCCAGCCTGCCTTGCCAAATTTCAGACTTGCCAGCCTCCACAGTTGTAGGAGCCAATTCCTTAAAATCAAGCTCTCTTTCCATATGTATATATATCTTCTATTGGTTCTGTTTCTCTAGAGAGCCCTGACTAGTAATAATATAGGGTAATGGACGGATGGTGCTTTCAGGCCCATATCATAGCCATCATCTCTTAGCTCCAAACTGTAGACTTCTAAGAAAGACTCACTGAGCTCTCTTTGATACTGAACAACTGGTTATGGCCCAGGTTCAGAGCCTTGTCCTGGCTTTTCTCTCCACCCAGACACCTTACTCAGGTATCTTCAGGTTCACCCCCTCCCCTCCTTAAGACTCTACTCAACATGCCCATCTCTCTGTAAAACTGCAGCCCACCCCAGCCTTCCCTGTCTCCCTGCCTCTATGTGCTTTTCCCCTTAGCACACATGCACACCTGAAACACGACATATTAGCTCTTTCATTAACTGTTTTCTTGTTCCCTCTTTGTCCACTGCTGGAAGGTCAGTTCCAGGTAGACCCTATGCTGGTCACTAATGACTCCCCCATGCCTAGAACAGGGCCCTGCATAATAACTACTTGGTGCGGAATGACTGAACAACAGATAAGACTTGGGAATGTGGAGCAGAAAGAGATGGGACCATGGTGAGTGGTTCCTCCTTCCCTCTACTTCCCCTCGAATCCAGGGACTGTCCACTGTGTGGGTTCCTTCCTCGGGGAGCCAGCGCCCTTAATGCACTCAGCACGCTAACGATGGCCACATAAAAACACGTACCAAAGGGGGGGAGCCGCTCTGCTTCCGAGGAGCAAACATCCCTGTCCTCTGTCCTCCTACCATAGGTCGCCGAGTAGATGTTGAGAAACTTGGATTCGTGGCAGTGCAGTTTCAGCTCTTGGTCTTCACACACGGTTTTGTTTTTTAATTCATCTGAAGCAGAAACAAAAGTTGGCGGCACCATCAGCTTCCCTTTGGCGAGCACTGCCCATTCCTAGCCACTCATCCTCCCGGGGCTGCACGCTGAGAATGGGCCCTGGGGAGAGCCCTGCCTGCCCTTGGGCCTCTGACCCTGGGAAGCAAAGCTGCTGCAGGAAGAGGGTGGGAAGCAACCTGCTGGCAGTGCAAAGATCCAGAACTGATAATCAACAAGGTGCCGAGGGAGGGGAGATGCCAGGTAGAGAAAGCTGGGGTAGGTCCTGGGAAGGGCCTGGCCTTAAAGGAAGTTTTGCTCTTTCCCCACTTGAGGTCACACATTCCTTATTTGAAAGGAGCCCTTTTTTAAATGTTGCCTTGGGATGCACACAGGTAAAGGCTAGGAATCACTTGATAGAAGATGAACCTCTGCTGAGAGCCTGGTGAAACTTCACCACCTGACTTCCTTAGGTTCTAGCACCCTACTTACGTATTTACAAGAGAGATGGCAAAAAAGCAAATTAATTCCTCTGTTAGGAAAGGGGAAAACAAGGCATGCTGCCTGTAAAGAGTCCCTCTGTAGAGAACTAGGAAGAGCCTGTCCCAAGTCCAGCAGGCTGGGAACAACGGGCCCTCAGGCTGATGTTGCCTCCTGGGTGAGGATGACCTGCACCGGGTCACAGTTCACTTCCCGAGAATTTAGGGAAAAATGCATTGTTTGTTTAATCCACGGACCATAGTAAAATTTCCCTTTGCAGTGTCATGCAGAGTTGACATTATAAACACACCATTGAAGAAAGTATGGTTTATTGGTTTGTTTTTAAAGAGTACATTGGAAAACCATTCACGTCATAAAAACATTTAATAACGATTTTATTTTTAAAAGAAATGAGTTAACAAAAGACCGGGTTTCGTATGAGTCTGCATATGTGGATATCCAGGAAAGGCAAACCTATAGCTGGAATGTAGGTTAGCGGCTCCCTGAGGCTGAGGGTTGGGAATAAGGAGTGGCAAGCGCAGACAGACACGAAGACACCGTTTGAGATGATGGAAATGTTCCCTAGCTGGGCTGGGGCGACAGTTGCTCAACTCAGCACTGACTTGTCCACTCATGAGTGGGAATTTTATGCTGTATAAATCATCCCTCAGGAAAAATACTTTTAAAATAACAATAGCTAATATTTATTGAGCACTCCCACTGACCTAGGTCCTGCTCTAAGATCTTTAAAGGCATTAATGAATTGAATACTCAGAACGGCCCTTCTGGGAACTACTTCTTCATACACTCGGCATGCTGTGTTTTGGATTTTTCAGAAATTGTAGAAGTGATTCATATATTCTGGATGCTAACTTTTGTCTCTAGGGCGTTATAAATATCTTTTCCTGGCCTGTCTCTTCTCTCAAACTTTGCAAAAGTGAAGCAAGCAAAACATAAAGGGGGCCACGGTCATTGATTTGGATGTGTGGTCTCTCCCTCCCCCACCCACGCCCCAACATTTTGTACAGAAAAACCATGTGGAAAATGCTAACCTCACCAATTACCTATGTCCTAGTTTTTTCTACTTTGAAATGGCAGCTACATAGGCAACGGACACACCTTTCAATCAAACGAGCCACCAAGAGCTAAATTACAGGAGCTGCTCCAGTTGCCAAGTGCTGCCTGGGACAGGGAGGAAGCGGCTGTTCGGGGAAAGGGAAACTAGCCCCGGTGCCACCATTGCCAAGCCCACCCCCACCCAGTACTACTGGCTTTTATTTCTCTTATCCACTCATATTTTTGTTCCATTTTTCTTTCCTGGATTGGAAGTGCAGGCGGATGCCAGGTATCTGATACCCCTCAAACTCAAGTTTTCAAATTGCAGTGTGAGGCCCATTCATGAGTCATGAGGTCAACTATGATTTGTGACCAGCAATTAAAAAACACAAAGAATAGTTTAGGAAACATCAAAATGCATCACAGGAGAAAAGGATAAACACTATTTTATAATTCTTAAAGAACTTTTCAGTTGTGTGTGCATTATTTTGGGTCCGAATGTGAAATGTGTTCCTTACTCTGCTTTGCAAGAAAACCAATTTAGAAGCTCCTACCTGAAACCTGCAGGAGAGCATGAGCTGTAATGTTAAGGCAACAGTGGCCAGTGGGACCTTCATATTCTGGAATTGATGATGCCTAAACCCCAAATTTAAAACATGAAAGAAAATAATTTTCAGACATCAATTCCACCTTTCTGTAACTTGCAAATTCCCAGGCCTTTCTATCCAAACCTGAGAAGCATCAGCGAGGCCAAACTTTTAGATTATAGGAAGGAAAACTTTTTAGGCTATCAAGATGACTATCACTGGTGCTGGAAAACCTTGGCACCATTCTTCAATATGTGCTGATGGGAACACTCAGGACTAACGAAGGATCCAGAGCAGAAACCAGGGTCCAGAGACTCAGAGAATCCCCACTGTCTCTCGTACTTGAACATACAGGAGGGACCGTCGGAGAAGGGAAAATTTAAGAGGTGACTAGGCAAATGTTCAGAATGCCCTTCACTCACTAACTAGAATCTTAATAAAAGAGGTTAAGTTTAGAGCCAAGAAAAGTTTTGGTTTTTTTTCTAAATAAAAGGAACACCGAGTCTGACCCTGACATTGGAAGGTCTGATTTTTTTTTTTTTTTTTTTTGGTGAGTCATACCAGCATTGGTATGAGTTTTTCAGTGCTTTTTATGAGTAAATGCTAAATCCAACCAACACCGAAATTTTGCCTGACTTCAAAGGCCCGGAGTGAACACTGGTCTTTGATGCAGAACAGCAGACCTAGGCAGACACACCAAAAAAGCTCAAGAACCCTTCCAGCTAGAATACCCAAAAATGTTAAGAATGCCTGCTAGTGGCAGAGCTTGCCAAAAGAGAAGGTGAGTGGGAGAAGGCAGGACGAATACCAAGCCTTATCCCAGCAAACTGGAAACTTTTCTAAACAGGAATGATTTCTTTCTTTTTTGTTTATCAGAATTTTTAATAATGAGAAGAGTTTTTTTTTTAAGGCAGGTCATGAAGTGCATTTACTAGCCACCATCTCTCAGTTGTATTAAAGCCCATTCATTAAATGTAGCCTTGATGCCAGCCAAGCTCACCCAGAGAAACACAACACCTGCCCGTAAGGCCTCCAGTGATTCTGTCTCCAGATTATGGGCAAATCACCTCCTGGGGTGGAGGGGCCTGTGAGTGTCATGTTACGTGTTCAGGCGCTACTGTTGTATGATGTTGTGTCACTTGGTTCCTTGGGAATGTGCTAATTCACTGTGGCCGAAAGGGATATTTCTGAGTCCTAAAAACAAGGGGAATACAACATTATTACTACTTTTCTTAGAGAGCTAGAATTTGTTTTAGAGCCACTCAATTTGTTGGAGTGCTCGATGGTTTCATATTAGAGAAGGTATGGTCAGACTTCCAGAGCTGATGGCCAACAGCTGCAGGGGCTTAGAAGGGGAGGTAGGCGCACAGCTCTGCGTCAAGGACAACTACAAAGTCTTCCTCCTAATTCCACCAAGCAGAGGGTAACGTGGGTCATTCCCTCCTCCTTCATAATACAGACACACATCTGCATGTCAGCAGTGGCCTTTCAAAGGTGGGCGAGGGGAGTGACCTTCCATGAGGCAAATATGTTATGACTGACCGACTTACAATCACCAGTGCATAATGATATTAACATGCAGACAGAGATTTAGTCACTTTTATTGTGTTTTGAATTCCCTATAGACAGGGCACCTGTTATTGTCAGCACCGGAGTAGAGCACACTCCTCACCCCCGCCCACCCACTGGTACATCGCTGCCTTTCAGCCATTCAGATCTTTAGCAAGAATTCCTTTAATCTGCCTATTGGAGTAATAGCTACCAGTTGCTGAACTCAACTCCATGACAAGTCCTGTGCTAAGCATTTTACACACAGCACTGTGATTTTACAGCCCACACAATGGCCCTGGGCAGAAGTGCATTATCTTCATTTCACACCCAAAGCCCGCACTAAAAGTTTCCCTGCATGCTCAAGGTTGCATAGCACTGCACAGCAGGTGGGGATGTAAACCCAGAACTGCCCAAATCCAAAGCCTTGCTGAAACCAAAATTCCCTGAAGAGATGAGATTTAGGGAGCTGAGAGAGCATGGTGCACACTTGGGAAAGAAGATTCTGGTGAGGTTTGCTGGCGCAGTAGCATTCCAAAACACAAACACACAAACAAGCCCTGATTTGCAGCGTTTGCCAATTTCCACAGTGTAAATACTCCCATCCTGGCAGACTTTGCCGCATGCTGGCAGAGCTGGGAAGAGATGCGCACACCCGGCTCTCGCGATGAGAGCTGCTCCCCACACCCTGGGTGCACAGTGGAGCCTTGGGACGATCAGTGTCACACAAGGGCTGGAACTGAGACAAGAGGCGAGGGGAGCCTCAGGGTGAGAGGGCTGCAGGCGAGCAGGCAGGACAGGGCCGGTGGGGGGAACACCCTCACTTCCACTTCTATCTCGTGGCAGCAGTAGGAGCCTCCTCCCAACCGCAGGCCTCTGGTCACCAATGCCCACATTACATGAGGTGCTCTGCTCTAAATATTTGTGTCCCCCTAAAATCCGTATGCCCAGCGTGATGGTGCTAGCAGGTGTAGATGCTTAGGAAATGAGGGTGGAGCCCTCATGATGGGACTAGTGCCCTCCTTGGGACCCAGGAGAGGCTCCTCGGCGCCACCTTCTGCCCAGTGTGGTAATAGTGAGGAGGGGAGCAAGCAGGCCCTCCGCAGACACCAAATCTGCCAGCATCTTGATCTTGGCCTTCCCAGCCTCCAGAACTGTGAGAAATATTTGTGTTGGTTATTATCCACCTTGCTGATGGCCTTTTGTTATAGCAGCTCAAACAGACTAAGACACAAGGGCTCTGTCCCTCTGATCTGTTACATTCAGGGCAGCCAGAAGGGCTTTCCAGCCCCGGCCGAGCCCCCTCCCTGCTTCAATGCTGCCCCACAGAGAGTCCATCTCCTGCCTTGGTCATCAGGGCCCTGCTCCAGCTCTCTGGCCGGTGCTCCTTCTTGCTCCCTCCAGCCCCTGAACCCTCTGGCCCCAGGATCTGTGTGGCGTGCTCTTCCTGGGCCCAGCCACCACCCCTGCTCTCTCGGCTCCATCACTACTTGCCAGGAAAGCCTTCCCTGAGCCCCTAGCTGAAGTCACTTCCTCCTTGGAGCTATTGGCACTGTACCAAGGGTGCAGGGATCTTCCTTAGATGTTTTTTGGACAGATATGGTCTTTCTGGAGAAGGGATATTTGGCCTAAAACTAAAGGGTGGGAAGGAACCAGGTATGCAAAGATCTCAGTAAATACTCTCATGATAAAGGAACTGAACTGCCAGCCAGGAAGCTTCTTCCAGGTGTGTGTCTCTTCATATCCCACACCTGGCCCAACACAGTAGGAGCTTGGTGGGTGTTTGCTGCAATGAAATTAGTGAACAGACCTAACCACATGTGGCCCAGCGCTGACTTGTCCAAGGTTCTGCCAGTCTCCCGAGGGCCTTTGTGCTTCTTTTAGAGGCTGGTTCTTTCCAACTCTTTATTTTGAAACATTTCCAGCATACAGAAGATATGAGAGAACAGCTCAATAAATGGGCACATGCCCACCACTGAGATTCTCCAGCTGTCAGCACTGTGAACAAGGGCCGCTTCAAAAAGGGTTACCTTTTTCACCGGGGCAGGAAGGTAGAAGGAAAAAAGAAGGTAAAGCTAAGGGTGTGGCTGAGGGTGTGGTCATTTCCAGATTCAGCTCAGGGAGGGATGCAGGGAGGAACAGAGATCTGGAAGTGAGTTAGTCTGCTGAGTGAGGCAGGAGTTGATGAGAATCCCTGGAGGGGGTTAGGCTGTTCTGCAAAGCTCAGGCCTGCTTGTGGGTGTTTGTGATCGTGTGCACATGTGAGTGTGCGTGTATGTGTGTGATGTGTTTGTGTAGAACAGGAAGTAGGTGTGATGGTATGTGTGTGCATCGTATGTACTCTTTGTGAATGAGTGTGTGTGAGTGTGTGTAGTGAGTGTGAATGTGTGTTTGAATGCACAGTATGGGGGCAGAGCCATATAGAGGCCCTTCTGAGGTAGCTGGGGTCTAACAAGGCAAGGTATTTTTGACAGATGCCTGGGTATTTGCCAGAAGGATCCAGAGCTTTCTCCACAGATGTGCATTTGAGATGGTTACACACATGTGGCCCACTTTCAGCACCTGGGCTATCCCCCCAGTGTTTTGGGGGATACTAAGCTCCAGAGGCAAAAACCAACAGAGAACAAAATGCAAAAAACAGATAACTGCGTCGATTCAGCAGTGCAAAATTTTAACGTTTTGGTTAAATGTTGCTGCTATAACACTGCTTTCTTTCAACATGTTTTTTGAGGATGAACAGGACCCTCTATTGCTGCATTTACCTATGGCTTCTCTCCAGTAGCCCCTCTGTGCCGGAAAGTGTGGCCTACTTGCTGAAAAGCAGTTATTTTGGGGCCTGTGATGGTTTAAAGCATGAAGCCGATGTGCTTTAGAAATGGCGAAAGCCAACAGAGATCAGTGCAAAAACCAGAATAAGGAGGCCGCTCCAGCCAGGCCTCTGCCTGCTTCTTTCCTGTCACGAAAAGGCGTTGGTGGAGGGCCCTGCTTGGATGGATAGAAGAAGCTGGTTCACAAAGATCCGAAACCCCAGCTCAGGTGGCACCTGGCCTTTGGGAGGAACACGCCACACTCCACCTAAGCCTCACAGCAAGACTTCCTCAGAGCAGCACGGAGGAGAGGCGATTGCCACCTCTTGCCACCCCTGATATCTTCAGCATAGGCACCACTGAGTTCTACACACGAGGTAGGAGTTTTAAAATTTGGGGGTTTGTAAGAATGTGCGTGGATATATGGGTGCACACACACACACACACACAAGCACGCATAGACACATAAACAAAAAAAAGAGAAACATGCAAGACAGACCCCAACATTTCTATTAACAAGAGATTCAACGATGGACGAATGCCGACAGGCAGAGAGCTCCCATCAGGAGTGTGAATGAGACAGGGAGCCCCACACCCCAAACACACTGTCCCCCTCGGAAGTTACTTACTAGGTTGGCATTTAAAGGAGACCAGGAGGTATTTACTGCTTCCTGGGCAAAGGTCAGGTCCAAAAACACGGCTATTGACCAGGAGGTGGCAGGCCCGCTGGTTCTGGCATTCGTCCAGCACCTTCTAAAACGAGGGGGTAGAAAAGGGACAGGCTTGAACCCCACACACAGGATCTGTGACCCCCACACCTGGGCCACGCTGGTCTCTGAAGAGGGAGGGGGTTCACACAGAGAGCCTTGGGCTGCCGAGAGCTGCATCTGCCACGAGAGCACATGCACGTGGGCGACCAGGTTGGCTCTGGGTCGCCCTGTCTTTCCCAGAGGAAGACAGGAGCTCCAACAGCACCAGGCCACCTTGGAAACCAGCCTCCAGTTTGCCTCACCTGGCACTGCTGCTGATGGTTTTGGCAAAACTGCTGCATTTCAGAGGCTCAGGGCCCAAGAGCCAGACCGGGACATCTCAGGGGTGGACCCGAAGGGGCTTGGAGGTCTCCTTCCAGGGGAACCCTGGGTTTAAGGCTAAATCACAGCCACAGCTCCTCATCCTTAGAAGCTGCCCAACACAGGCCACAGGAGAGCATCTGGGGGGCCCTGGGAGACCCAAACCTGAACCCAGGCCAACAAATGAACACTCAGAAGCTGATTCCCTGGCTTGCCGACCACAAGGGCACAGGGCCCACTTCTCCCCTGCACAGCATTGTCCTTAGCAGAATACTCAGGTTTTCTGTTGAGCACTGGGCTTAAAAGCCATCCCTGAATCTCTCTCCCTCCTGATCCTTCTCAGGCAGCTCACTCCTCTGTGGCTCACTCTGCTCTTGGGAGCTGAGGGAGTGCCCCCCGCGGGTCACAGGAAGGCCGCCCCTCACTGCTGCTCCTCCAGTACCCAAACCAGCGAGCCCTGCCCATCACACACAGAGGTCCCGTCCTTGGTTTTGGTAAAAAGGACACCAAGTACAGTAAAGGTGTCCCAAGAGTCTACTTGTTACTGCTGGACTGAATTTAGTGCAGATTCATGAGCTTCTCTGAGTCCCATATTCTCACATGGTCATCTCCCTGAAGGATGTTGGCCTTACAGGCATCACCAATCACCTGGGGACCCAGCAGACAGATGTGTATATAATCAGGGAAAGGCCCAGGGAAACCGTGAGAAGCCCGAGGTGATGGTGCACATTCTCGTGGCCAAGGGTCATCACAGAATGACAGCACTCAGAGGACTCCACGCAGTGAAGCCACAGGGTGGGGCTCAAGGCAGAGCTGTTTCCAAACTGTGTTACAGCTGAAAAATGCACAGAGGGAGACTTCCTGTTGCCATTTAGTCCCGGGCGAGATCGGCTGAGGTGCTGCTCTGCAGACATCAGCCTCTTCTCTCCTACATTAAGCATCCTCCCTCAGAGGAAGCACCTTGTCTCAGCCTCAGCCACCGGTGCAGTTTAAAAGACACAAAGCAAAGGATCTTTTGATCTCTGCACGAAAGAGCAATGTGCAGGGATGCTTCTGGCAAATAAAGCCTCTGAACAACATCAGAATTTTGTTGTCAAATGCAAGCTTGTCTGCCTGGTAATGGGAATGTCCTCTTCCCTCGGGCTGTCTGGCAGAGGCAGGCACCCATGTTGGAAGGGAGGGTGATACACATGCTTTGGAGCTCCTGGGTGCTGCGGATGCAGACTTTCACAAAGTGGGCACTTCCCCACTGGTGGCACTGGCCAACATGCATTTATGCCCTAGGCAGGCAGCAGACAGCCTGGGCTCCAGGGATGGTGGGCAGGGCCGCTGAGATGTGGAATGAGGCAAGGCCAGCAGGGACATGGCTCCCTAGTGGCACCAAGGGGGCGAGATGAGGGTAGGGCTGGGCACCGATAGAAAGTAACTGCTTGCCTCCTCTGGAAGCAGAGTCTCTCCTCAGGGCACAGAAACCATACTCAGGGGATTCATTCAAACATTCTTTTGGCTACGGGGTCTCTTTGCCAGTCACAGGACTACCCAGTACTACTATGCCTGGAATGGAAACAATAAATGGCATGAGAAATCCAAAAATCCTTACATTATACTATCTTTGCTTCTCCTCTTTGGGTCTTAGGCAGAACTACACAGCATTAAAGCTAATTCCATTTCTCCTTAGTCTTCTGGTGATTTACCTTTTCTCACATTTCCTGTGGCTGACAAAATCAAACTGGTCTAATTGGC
Organism: Smutsia gigantea; assembly: GCA_032199065.1. Taxonomy (NCBI): domain Eukaryota; kingdom Metazoa; phylum Chordata; class Mammalia; order Pholidota; family Manidae; genus Smutsia; species Smutsia gigantea. Next base: position 30,680 of record JAVSCE010005732.1, on the reverse strand, counting down.
ACCTGCTCCAACCACCCTAACTTCAATGGATTTATATGGGACTTTGGAGGCATTACAAAAACCTGAGTTTGAGTGACTCCGAATCTTGGCAAGTTAGTTATATGTGTTGAGTGTCCGGGGACCGTGGAGCAGCAGTTGCTCAGTTGAAAGCTATGAGTAAAAACTAAGTTTTAGCAAAACTAAAATATTCATTGATCTGTTGGTTTTGATCTCCTCCTATACCAAATCTTTCCCTAATGCCAACCGAAAAAAGAATGACTCAGCCACCCTGCCCCCAGTTCCGGGTATTATCTGACAGCAGGACAAATCAACAGACTGCCCAAAGTGGCTTCAAGTGAGAGCAGCTTGATTACATACAACCAGAGAAGCAAACCATAAAGAAAAAAAAAGATAATTATTGATATTTCCCTCCCTTGCATGAATTCTCTAAGAAGTTGGTCAGACCTCAGCTGTCAACACAGCAATCCTTCCACTAAAGAAGCCACATTCTTCCCTCTCTATTTGGGTATTGATGGGGGATGTGGGCCTGAGGGATGAAGCACAACATGACTGTACTTTACTGCAGAGAGGAGCCTGCCTGTGAGTAAACACATACTGCAGGTGTATTAAGGGAGCTGTCCAGTAAGTAGGGATTCCATTTAGACTTGTATGTCAAAGAACCCTTTTGAGAAGCAAACAGTAGTGATTTGCATAAATTATGATTTTTGTGGATCAGGTTTGCTTTAAGTACACTATATAATCACAAATATATATACAGACAGAAAGAGAGAGAGAGAGAGAGAACCATTTTATCATCTCAAAACATCCATGAAAGGCAATACCTGCAATGTGGTGGGTGCCACACAGGTTAAGCTGTCTTCCCTCTGGGAGGCAGGCTGCTGGGCATTACATGTTTGGTAATCTTGCCCATAAAATGCTGATTGGACACTTATCGTAGAATGCCGAGGGCACTGTAGATTCAAATGGTCCCCATCACAGGCATAGACGGTGTGGTTTTGCAGGAGTTTGGTTAGGTAACCTGGAAAATATTCAGCCAGATTACAAGAAGCCAAGGAACTCACCACTCTTTACAGGTTTGGAGCAGGGGGACCTCAGCTCCCCTGCGAGAGGGGCTGGTCAGTCAGGAAGATGGGGGTCAAAGCTTCTAGAACAGCTCCTGTGGAGGAGACCCCATACCAGGCCTGGAGCTGGCGCTGAAGGAGCAGATGCCAGTTTTCCTATCTGGGCTGAAAACCTGGGTCTGGGATGCTCTGTTGGGAGGCTCCTAATGCTCTTCCCTTCAGGAAGCACTCAGGGATTGGCCAGGAGCCAGGAAGTCCTGAAGCATCTCTATAAGCAGGAAAAAATTCCAAGTGGGTGTCCCTTGGACCTGTAGATGTCTGTCCCGAGGGACACTCAGGTTCTCTGATCTCCCACTAGCTAGGCCAGGCCTTCCTGGAGTGAGGAGATGCTCTTTTATTTCAGAAAACCACTCCTGGGCCTGCCTCAGCCCTGGAGAGGAAAGCAGGGTTGGGCACCCCACATGGGGTGCATGCCTGCTCTGCATGGAGGGGAAATAGCAGGTGGTGGGCTCTGTCATGGGTCAAATAGGGTCTCCCCAAAATCTGTGTTCACCAGGAACTTCAGAATGTGACCTCGTTTGGAAACAGGGTTGTTGTACATGTAATCAGTTAGGATGTGGTCACACTGGGGTAGGGTGGCCCTGAATCCTATATGACTGGTTGTGCCTCTGAGGAGAGACAGAGGGCAGACGGCCATGTAGGGGCTGGAGTGATGCCCCCTACAAGCCAAGGAGCAACAAGGATTGCCAGCAGCCCCCAGAAGCTGGAAGAGGCAAGGACGCGTTCTTCCCTGGAACCTTCGGAGACAGCACGGCCCTGCGGGAACCTTGATTCCAGACCTCTGGCCCCAGAACTGTGACAGAATGAGTTTCTGTTGTTTTCAGCCACCCAAGTTGAGGGCCCTTTGTTAAAGCAGCCCTGATAAACTGACACAGGCTCCTACTCCCAGCCTCCCGGGCTACTTCTCAGGTTGGGGGGACTGGCTGTGCGGGGCCTGCGGCTCTGAGAAGCTCTGCAATGGCCTGGCAGGCATGGGCGGCCTGGACTGTTTCTCGGAAAAGAGGAAGGAAGGTTGATCCGAAATGGAGATGCCTTTCCGCCTTCTCACACCTCAGGAGGTCAGTCGCAAGGTGGCTGGGAGGGGAGCCAGGGACTTTCCGGTGAGGCGTGTGGGAGACGGGTTTGGCAGCCCCGGGCCTGTGAGGGGAAGAGGGGGTGTGAGGAAGGTAGTTTCAGAGCTCCTGAATTCCCACACAGATGGGCCCAGGCTTGAGCTATTCCTGTTTAGGTGTCTTCTCAGAACCACAATTCTCTGCAAAAGGCACCCAGTCCAGCTCCCCGGGCCCCCCAAAAGTTACAATAAAAGGGACTGAGATGGTCCACTGTAGTAGTCGAACTTGCCAACCTGCAGGTGAAGATGGGAGCGCTCGCTCACCAGCACACTCAGTCCAGACCTCAGGTTTCTCTCTGAAACTTCTTTTTTCCTTCCTGTCCTTGAAAACTGTCATAGAATGGCTGAGAAGTCAGCCACTCTGAGCTCACTTCATGCAGAGAAGTCAAGTCTAGCTTGAGCAGCAAAACTGACATCTGCCATCAGGAATGTGAGTCACAGTCCGGCTTATTGGAGCATCCTTACCCTCACTGTGTGGCCCACCAGGCACCGAGAGGCCAGGCAGAGAGCCCTCCGAGGCCTGAGGGCCGGGGGTCAGTGTCCTCCGGGACACACAGGCAGGCCCTGATAAGGCTACGGCTCATGAAAGTTCTCGCTTCTCTGTGGGATCTCAGCACCCCACTATGAGTCACACCAGGGAACTCAGTTGCCCTGACGCACCTGCCAGGCCGGCTTGGCATCCACCCTGAAGTCCCCAGGCTGGCACCCCCAAAACTGGGTCACTTCAGACTTGTCATTTAAAATGTTCCTGTCCATCATCCCATCATTCACCGGGATTATGCTGGATGAGCACCTGACTCAAATAGTAAATTAATTCTGGGGGTGTGACTTTGGCTTAATGTTTATGGTTTGCCCAAAAGGCCATCTGTTACCCTAGCTAGGTGAAGGAGATGATAAGGTTGGGGGCTGTTGGAACCCCAAGGTGGAAGGAACCTGGGTCCCACATTCACAGAGAAAAGAGCTGTCTGCCCCACAAACTGCTACACAGTGAGAAAGAAATCTCTGCTGTGTTTGGGCCATCATGACCTCTCTTCTCTTTGTCATGCAGACTGTCCCCATAAGAACTTGATCTCCACGGGACCATTTATATCAAAAGCGACATGAGTGCCGTGCAGTAGCCTGAGCACCTCTGTACACTATCTGTGGGCTGAGCGCCACGCTGGGGAGACAGACGCTCAATACAGGGAACTGACTAACGCCAGGTCTTCCGGGCCCCTTTGCACTTTGAGGAGCCCCCTCCCTGTATATCAGTCGTAACACCATGCAGGTACAAAGAAGATACTTCAGCAGTGAAACTTGCTCTAGATTCAGTCCAATTCCTTCTTCAAAAGCCTCCTAATGACCTAATCACCTGCCAAAGGCCCCAACCCCTAGGAGCTGGGATTTCGACATATGTATTGGCTGGATCAAAGGCCCCACCTGCTGGGTCAGTCAAAGATGCTTTCTTCATACTTGTGGCCATGGTTTTCACCATGTAGCTCTATATTTGTGGGCAAATATTTACTACCCTGTGCTTATGTCCAGCAGTAATATTATTCAGAACTAAAATGAAATGAGCTAGGAAGCCACAGGTAAGGAGGAACCTTAAGTGCATATTACTAAGTGAAAGAAGCCAATCTGAAAAGGCTACATGCTGTGTGATTCCCACTACCTAATATTCTGGGAAAGGCAAAACTATGGAGACAGTGGAAAAAAAAAAGGTCAGCTGTTGTCAGAGGTTTTGTGGGGGAGGGGTGAATAGGTGGAGCACAGAGGATTTTTAAGGTGATAAAACTGCCGTGTTTGATCCTGTAAGCCAGACACGTGGGATTGTACATTGTCAAAACCCTTAGAACAGACAGCACCAAGAGCGAACCCAGAGGTAAACTGGGGACTGTCCGCATTTAGTGTGTCACTGTAGGTTCCTGGATTATAATGAAACAGCACCCGGTGGGGATGTTGACAGTGGGGGCAGCTGCGGGCGTATGGGGGCAGGGTAAATGGAACTCTCTGTACCTCCCACTCAGTTTCACTGTGAACCTAAAACTGGCCTAAAAATGAAAGTCAATTTAAAAGGAAAAATATACTAAACACTATTACCTTTGGGAAGTGTTACCTTAGGGAAGAGAGGGGTTAGTGACATGAGGATGAGTTGGGGTAAGCTGGCCAGGCTGTTTCTTGATCTGAAGCATGGACACATGTTTTACTTTGTGAAAGTTCACCCAGCTACACACTGAAGATCTGTGCCCTTTTTTGTAGGTAGGTAAATAAAAATGTTTTAAAAATCTTTACGTGCATTTACCTGACAAATCCGTTTGAACTAAGAAAGAGAGTCTTGACAGCATGGGGCCTGTGGATGATTGATAGGAACAGTTCCTTCTGCAGTCAGCCACATCCACACCTGAGTGACAGCAGGAAGGGCTCTCCGGAGGACCACTGGCCCCTGCTCTTTACGGTCCTCCACAGCTGCCTCCCATACCTCATTCTGATTGGCCTACCATGTCAGAAACTGCTAAGAGGTCAGGAAGAAGGACAATTATTACTACCCTTTGCTTTCAGCAACATGGAGAACATCAAGGGTCGTTTGGAGAGGCACTTGGGATGGTGAGTGGGGGCAGAAGTATGTTTGGAAGAGGTTGAGGAAACCTAAAATGGTTCATATGGTAGACAGAACAGTGGCCCAGCAACGATGTCCAATCCCCAGAACCCGTGAGCAGGTTACTTTACATTGTAAAAGGGACTTTGCCGGTGTGTAGCTAACGACCTTGAGATGGGGAGATGATCCCAGATGATTTGGGTGGGCCCAATATGATTTCAAGGGTCCTTATACGAGGAAGGCAAAAGGTCAAAGTCAGGTAAAGGAGATGTAGCTATGGAACCAGAAGCTGAAGTGATGCAGCTGTGAGCCAAAGCATGCAGGTGGTCTCTAGAAACAAGAAAAATCAAGGAAACATATGGTGGTTGGAAGCCTCCAGGGGACTGCTGCGCTGCCAATACCTTGATTTTAGGCATCTGACTTCCACAACTAAAGAGAATAAATTAGTGCTGTTTTAAGCCTCTAAGTGTGTAATAATTTGTTTCAGCAGCCGTGGGAAGTTTAGAACAGTCTCAGAGTTCCAGAGGCTGAAAGTCCGAGATGAAGACGCCAGCGTGGTGGAGTTCTGGTTCGACCCCTCTTCCTGGTTTAGTGATGGCACCTCCTTGCTGTATAACCTGCCACATGGGGAAAGAGGCTAGGGAACTCTGTGCCATCTCTTTTATAAGCCATTAATGGGATTAATGAATCTCATCCATGAAGACTCCACCCTAATGACCTAATCACTTGCCAAAGGCCCCAACCCCTAGGGGCTAGGATTTCAACATATGTATTGGCTGGATCAAAGGCCCTACCTGCTGGGTGAGTCAAAGATGCTTTCTTCATACTTGTGGCCATAGTTTTCACCATGTAGCTCTATATTTGTGGGCAAATATTTACTACCCTGAAAGAAGGCAGAAGGGCACACTGTGTTAAGAAATCAGTTCTTAGAGCCTGGTATGACCTGGAAAGACTCTGTTGATCCTCGTTAAACCAGGGGAGAAGGAGAGTTGGGCAGGTGTAGACTCTATCAGCTTTGCGTGGCTCAAGGGCCTTGGTACAGCTCATGTTTAACTCTGAGAGACTCGCTTTCCTGGTGAATCTCTCCACTGTGCATCAAGAGAAGATCCTACAGCCGTAGCCATGGCTAGAACTTCCCTCAAAAGAATATCCTGAAAGGTTTGGTCTGAGCAAATCTTAGAGTGGTTTAGATGAAGGCTTTAATGTTTTCCTATTTGTAAAGGTAGATGCAGAGTTCACAGGACATGAACCGCTGAGAGAGGCAGGAGCTCTCCTGTGTCTTCAGAAAGACTTGGAAAGTCACTCGTGGGATCATCATACCTATCGCATCTACAATGAGCACCCATATATTCACAAACAATCCAGGAACTAGAAAGTGTCCAGAATTTTCAAAGACTCATAGGCTGTATCCCAAAGTGCTCTATGGGGGAACAAGTGGTATGCAGGGGGTAAGGAGAGTCTGTGGACAGATAAGTTGGGACATATGGGTTATAAGGTACACACAGTCTTTTCGCAGCAGGATTTGTTAGAGCCACAGACATGCCAACATGTACTGGGACCACTGAGGAGTGGCCATAGTAGACAGAAGCTGTCACACATGTTTGACCAGACCTTACTCCCCACACTTTTTTTTTTTTGCATGAAGCTCTGAGGGTTATTGTTAAGCACATCATCCTGAAGGGACCATTCCCTGGGTTCCATAAAACACAGTCAGTACTAAGAGCTGCGTCTACCTAGGATGATTTTAGAAGGCCTTTCAGAGTCCCATATGGTTGCAGAATCCTCATCATCACCTGGGTGATGGTCTGGGAGGAGGAGAGAGCAGAGGATTAATACCCCTGAGATCAGGCCAGGGTTCACACTGGGATGAAGGTGTGTGACCATGAACGTAACCTCTCAGAACTGGTATCCTCATGTTTTACTGTGAGAATCAAATGATATAATGCATACAGCATCTTCTATCAACCATAAATCACTGCACAACTTTAATTTATTGCTATTGTATGGTAAATCTTGAAGAACATGAATTTACAAAGCTGTCATTGGCGCCATGCAAACAAAATTATACCCCCAGTGGGCCATCTTTACTCTGAGCATTGACTGTAAGATGGTCAGCTCAGAGACAGGTACATAGTCCAGTAGCCACCCTCATGGTCCAGAAATGTCACTGCTGAGTTTGAAGGGAAAGGAAAAATTTTCTTCCTCCCTCTCTCCCTCCCTCTTTTTCTTCCTCCCTCTCCCTCTTTTCCTTCCTTCCTTCCTTCCTTCCTTCCTTCCTTCCTTCCTTCCTTCCTTCCCTCTCCCTTCCTTCCTCTCCCTCTCTCCTTCTTTTTCTCACTCTTTTTAAAAAAATAATTAAGTTTTTAGAAGTTATTAATATTTAGAAGAGGCTAAACAGGGTGCAAATTCTTCCCCTTTTCCCTTTCTGAAGCCAGAGCCCTCCATGAAAGCCCAAATTTCCCAAGGGCTGGTGTCGCCTGAGTCACTATAAGCTCAGGATATGAGGCATCAGTCGCTGGCCCCAAATCTGTGTGCTAAAGTCGCCTAATCATCAGGGGCCAGTATCACAACTTGACTTCTGGGAAGAGATTGTAATTCAATTGTATTGTCTTTACAATGTCCCCCTTGGCTTTTTAAATAAAGCAGCACCCTCCACTTGGGTAATGCTTTAGGTAAGAGGCTACACCCTTTTATTCAAAAATACTCAAAGGTGTTTCTACATGTTTGAAGTTCTTTTCCAGAAAAGGGTGTTTTTCTTTTGTGTTTGTGAGTGTGTTTAAAGAATTGGCAAAAGTACGAGGAGGGGGCAGCCCACGTGGCCTTGGAGCAATGAGTCAGTGTTTCTAAGAGGGAGGAGAGGCCCCACAATGGATAAAGGGCTCCTGGCCGCACACCATGCACCCAAGAGCACTAAGATCAAAAGGTGAATTTAGACTTAAGTCGAAGTAATTTCTCTAGTCCCAAGTTTTGCAAAGAAAGTTGAACCTGGAGGTTAATTTGAACAGAATGAGAGCCATGAACATGCTTCTTAGCTGGCTAAGGAACAGCGAAGGGTAGATATTCCTGCTCTCAAGTGATGAGTTCAGATCCTGGTCCCAAAACAAACCAAAGAGGGATAGAAGGTGAAGTGGAGTCTAGACAGGGCAGAGACAGTACATTTTCTCCCTGAGCATGTTTTCCAGTCCCCCCTGCAATAAAGTGGGCCAGTGGAAAGTTCTGGCCAATGGAGAGAGATAGAAGTGATGTTTGCCACTTATTGGTGTGGCCTTTGAGACCCCTGTGTGATCCCTCACCCCTCTTTCCTTATCTGCTGTCACATGTGGAAGATAGAAGGGATAAGGACAGACTCTGAGGACCCCGAAGATGTGGGACACACAAGATGGAAGGAACCTGGGTCCCTGAATGACTGTATGGAACACAGCCTCCCCTCTTTTCTAATTACACTGGACCATGGCATGCTCAAGAAATAATCCTTTTTTCTGTTATTCCACTGAGATTTGGGAGTTGTTCATTCCAGCAGCTAGTAGCCTACCCTGACTACTACACTGGCATCCTGCCAACCGGTACTTGTGTTAAGTACAAAGCTGATAGGAATTTTTACTTAAGGTAGAAGTACCAAAACTCACCAATCGCATCTCACTGGTGTGTGACACAGGATTGTTGACAACATTCCATGTGACCTTCAATTCTATTGGGGGAATGATTTCTTTAAGACCTTGTTACTGAAAAGTTACAATTGAAGTGAGCTAAATCACTAAAGAGATAAAAGAAATTAGAGGTCTCATGAACTAGGCTACCAGTCACTTTTTACAGTGCCAATGGCTTTTAAAAACTGCGTTAGCAAAAGTGGAAAGCAGAGACTAGCGGTGCTGATGGAGTGCTCCCAGGCAGGCAGGTTTCCACATACTAATGAGTGTGGGAGAGGGGATGGGGATGCAGGCAGACTGGTATGGTGCTCCCTAGAGTGCTGGCCTGGATGAGAAATGCCAAAGCGGGGGTGATGGCCGCAGGCTGCGATGCAGGGAATTCAGTCTTTGGAACCCCTTGGATCAGATGCCTGTTTGGCTGACAGGGTAACCACGTTAGATCTCAGTTTCCTCATCTGTAAAATGGGATACTTAGACCTAATTATAGGGTTGATGTGTAAGTGATAAGAAAAGTGATGAGTGATGTGTCAAAGTGAGGCACCTTACATGGTGGCTGGACACATCAGTTTCATTCCCTGAGGAAAGCACAGGTGTACTAGAAGGAAAAGAGATTGGGAGTCCAATGTCTGGAACAGGGAGCCCAAAAGAGGGCAAAGACAGGAAGCACCCCAAATCCACTGCTTCCCAGCTTAACCTTGGTTTGGCCTTAGGACAAAGACATCGGGTAAGAGAGTAGATGATGGTTGCTCCCATATCCTATAAAATTGCCACCAAACGGGTTTCATTATTGGGATTATGCCATGAATCATTGGTTCCCCAGGCTTGAGGATGCCATGGAAGCCTTTTATACAGACATGAGCACGACGTTCCCTGAAAAAAGCCAGCTAAGTGCTCTTTTGGATAAGTTTGCTGGCTTCTGATATGCCAGTTTTCAGCCTACAAGTTCCTGAAATCAGTTTCCAGCCACTTTTTCTCAACATAGTCAGTTATTCTCTTTGACAATAAAACTGCTTGGTTTTCTTAAAGCTAAAGAAAAGTGTTATTTCTGAAGGCATTAAAAAAAACCAAACCTTAGAAACTCTCCATGGTTGCCATTGTTTCAAGAGCCCTTAAATGAATTCCAAAGTGTATGTAATTAAAATACTCTCAAATTTCTAATCAGTAATGAAAAACTAACCCTGAAAGTCAGCTGCTAACGTTTGACAAATAAAATGACAACACCCCATGGCTCTCTCTGTGACTTCTGCTTTGAGAAATGACCGTCTTTCCATCTTCTGGAAGGGCTATATGGACCCAACCACCATTTTCTAGGCACAGAGAGGATACTTTGCCACTCCTCCTGGACTTTAAATCCTTGCATTTAATGCAGTTTTCTGATATTCTCTTACCCAGTTATTTCTTGTCTTGTTATTTTTCTCCCAACGTCTCCTTGTTTTCTCTTTCTGCACACCAACCCTGTAATTCATCAAGCCCCATGCTTTCCCCTTTAGATTCAATTATATTTGAAAGTGGATTTTTCTGTGTTGATGCCCATGTGTGTATTTATGAGTATGGATTTCAGATCCTTGTGCCCCTCTAAGCATTTGTCTGCACACGCATTGACTGTTACATGGCTTTCCAACTCATTCAAACACAAGCACAATGTCCTTACTCAGTTGGGCCCCTTCCACCTACATGACCTCCTCTCCTGCCCTTCTCCACCCTGGCTCTGGTTCAGGGGTCTCCTTGTTTCTTAAAAATGTCACTCACACTCCCATCTCAGACCCTCTGTTTTGGCTGTTCTCTCTGCCTGAAACCCTCTTCCCCCAAATATCTGCTTTCTCCCTCTGCCCCTTTGCTCCAGTGTAACCTCCTGAGACAGGCCTTCCCTGGCTGCTCTATGATTCAGCACACCTCCTGCCCCAGACCCAATTCTGCTGTATTTCACTGCCTAGAGACATACTGTCAGTTTGTCCCTGTTTGAAAGTAAGCAGGGATTTATTGCTCTGTCCCCGGTACCTAAGAAGAGGCCGACATATAGCAGGATGGCCATGAATACTTTTTAAATAGTAAGTGAGAAAGCAAGGAAGACCGGCAGAGAGCAGACCAGAGGTGAGTGGGAGATTAGCAGATTCTGATCCGTCCTCAGAGCAACCAGCATCACCCCGTGCTTACAGATCTCACCATGTAATTGTATCATCAATATTTAAAACTTCTGTTTCCTGGTTTCTCAGCATCCCTGCAAACAGACTGAGCAGTGACTAGCAACAAACACACTTGGCTGAGGCAACTCCTTGGGCACTCCTCCTATATGGCCCCCTGCATGGCTGCCACGCCTCCCTCCCCTAGAATCCAGGAATATAACAAATCCTCTCATTTCATATGCCTCTCTGAGGGAAATTTCTGTGTTCTGTAAATACACATATGTACTTATGCATGTCCATATGCATATACATATACAACATATGCATACATGTGTACATATGTATATACATATATGCAGAGAGAAAGAGAGAAAAGAATATGAATCAGTTGATTAAAAATTTCTGTACATGGGCTGTGCTGGACTAGAATTACAGCCTTATGATTACATTCACTATTTTATTTTGAACAGGTTTGGTAGAAGCCCCTTGCTGCCTTTTCAACCAAAGTTTTCAAATCCTGTAAAAATGAACAGCTTGTTCAGTAACCAGGTACCAAGCCTAGCAAGTTAGTGAAAACCATCTGGATTAAATCAGTTTAAAAGTAACTAGATCAATCCCCATTTGTCCCAAGCGTCTAAACGGAACCCTTTTTCTTTTCTTTGGGATACAGAGTAACCCCCAAATTACAGGCCCCTTGGCGATTAATGCAGGGGATTGCCATGCACTTGATAACTTAATGCAACTTTTTACCAGCACTTAAAACTCAGATATGAAATCTACACTTGATCTTTTCTGCTTGGAATTGGCCAAATTAGTGACTCTATCTCCATGTACAACAAAAGGCTCTCAGAAACAGTCAGGGGAGCCAACCAACCAGAAGGCCACGCACCCCAGCCCCAGGACGGGGGGCAGACAGGTGCTGCCTCCCTGCCCCGGAGAAGCCTTTCAACTCCAGACTGCTTATTTCACCTCTGCCTACTTTAGGGTGTACAGGATGATCAAAGTACATGTGATATGTTCAAGGGAGAAATGAAGACCTCAGGGCATGCATTTTGCACTTATATTCAGTTAATTGGAAAATTATATAGTGGTTTCCATGTTCAGAATAATAAAATCTTTTTTTTTTTTTTTTTGGTTTTACTTTAGAGAGGATGTTATTTGGTGAGTAGCACTATAAACCTCACAAAGCTATTGGGAAGGTTAAAATGATTGGATTTAGGGTCAGGACAGGTTTCTTGCGCTTTTGACCCAACATGCTTTGCTCCTGGAGAAGTTAACAAAACCAGAGCTGCAGGGAAGTTTCCACAAGTTGAAACAAATGTAAACACCGTATCCAAAAGGCTGAGCTTGGGGACCAGGCCAGGAGGGCGAGCGGGTATAGCTGTTACAGCCTCCTGGTTGGTTCTGAGGAGGATTTTGGACAGGCCATTCAGCTTCCTCCTTCTTTGGTTTCACCTTAGAATTAGGGGAAGTAACTGCATTTCTTCCTTTGTATTTCACAGAACAGGGAAGGCTGGGCAAATGTAAAGAAATACGGGCGCCTGCACGGCAATTAGCATCTTTATGTTCGTCCTTAATTGAGTCACTGGCATGCTCACCACAGGCCTGGTTTACAACTTCTCCAGGAGGATCAGCTTCACCAAATGGCCCCAGGGGCGCCCCACTTTCTTAATCTCCTACGAACTCCTTATTGGCTCTTCTGCTTCGTACCGTTGTTCTGTCTGACTGCCCTCATCTCACACTCGCTGCTCTTAATCTGTTGCCTTATTTCACGTACAACGTTGGAGTGATTCCAACTCTCTCTTTGCCTTATTTCACGTACAACGTTGGAGTGATTCCAACTCTCTCTTTGGGGCTCTTTGGTAGACATCTCCCCCGCTATGTGTACATGACTTACTGCCTCCCAGGCTCCTTTGTCTAGCAATTGGTTCCTGGCATCTTCTGGATGGGTAAATTGAGGAAAATCTGACTGGACCATAGCTATTCACAGATTCTGTATTTGCAGATTCACCCACTTGGCTAACATTTGTTTGTAACTTGCGGGGCTTTCCTGGACACAAGAAAAGTTTTGTTGCCCAACACACACGCTTTCAGCTGAGGCGGTTCCTCTCCCTTGGAAAACAGTAGCACCAATGTGTTTCCCATCTTTGTGCATTGTGATGGTTTCGCTGTGCAGAATAGCCCCAAGCGTGGAGCTGATCTGGCTAGTGGACCCAAGTGTAAGAAGGCTGCGATGGGCCTGATGGAGAAAACATGTGAGCTCAGCACTACTGGCCATGAGTTCCATCAACAATATATACTACATAAGGTGTCACTGAACAGAAACGCACATAAAACCAGGTTATGTGTTCCTCTAGGAACACTGGTTCGATATATGCTACGGTTATAAAGCAGTGACGTTACAGAACGCAACTACCTTAAATAATGAGAATCGAGCGTATTTGTATAAGACAGAGCAGGATTTACAGATCCAGGTGAGTGCTGGCCCTCCAACGGTTACTCTTTAAATCTGGTTCAAACATGCAGACTTACTTTTTGGGATGGCCTTCAGAGCAAGTCTGAAGGTGGCAGAACTTTATCTTTGATTTACAAAAATACTTAATTATTCATTCCTAATCTTCTTTTTATACAATTTTCAACCTTTAAAAAAAAAGGCTTGCCATCTCCTGGCTCACTATTATCCTCACGACAGCATGGGCAGAGGAGACCCCCCACAGTGTGAGTCGCCACTGTTCCTTGTCACCCCATCCTCATGTAGCGTTTGAGATACCCTGAGCATAGAATTCTGGGACGTGTCCAGCAAAACTCAAAGTGAGCATCAGAAAGGCATGTGACGCCTACGACTGAGTAAGCAGGACGCCGGCAGCACCTTGAGGCCACCCTTTCCATTAGAATCAGAATTTGCTTTGAATGAAGAGAGGAGACGGCATTGTGAGAGGAACAGGCGAGGGACCTCATTATATCCTTCCTTACTCCTGTTATTTCCCTGAATGAGCCAGCCACTCATGCTGAGAATGATGCAGAAAGAAAGGGAAGGGCAGAGGAACCATTCCACCCTTCCTTAAATATCAGCACCCAAAGGGAGAGAGCCACAGCAGAGGGTGCAGCCCATATGCAAAATAAGAACTGGGTCCTTTCTGTAAGCCCATATACCCATTAAATGCTCTATTTGCATTTGACATCACACAATATGAAGATGAACAGTAAAATCCACGATAATAATTGAAAATGTTCATTTTTCTTTACTTAAAATGGCATTGAAGAGCAAATGAAAAAGGCCATGACAAGCTGAGAGAAAGACCACAGAAGACAGGGGAAAACTATATTTTATACCTTCCACAGCACCTTCTCCTGATTTTTGAATGAGGGACCCCCATTTTCACTTTGCACCTGGCCCTGCAAATTGTGCAGCTGGTCCAGACTGAAATGACAGTGATTTAGCCCCAGAATCAGTGGGGAGAAATGAGGATGAGGCGCATAAGGGCCAGGGGAGACTTAGGGAGGACTCCCAGGTTGTGATTCTGTTCTGCAGTGTCTGTGGGGCACCCAGTGGAGTGTCCTGGGTCAGAAGCTCTGGAGAGAGACCTTGGGGGAGAGAGACCAGCAAGCCAGCAGCTGGTAGGACCTGAGGCTGGGGAAAATGTGGGCAGGGGCGTGAGGGCTGCAGACATTTAAGAGATGAAGCATAAAGGAAAGAAAGCCCCATAGCAGAGTCTGAGAGGGAGGGGTGACAGGAGGAAGGAAAAAGTTCAGGGTGTCTGTGAAGGAAAGGCAGGAAATAAGATGACAGTCGGGGCACATATTGGAATGCTTGATTCTGGTGGGGTTTCATTAGCTCATGTGACGTGTAACACGTCACCCAACTGTCTCACCTATACATGAGGCTAATAATAACAACACTTCTCTCCAGGACTGCCATGAAGAGCAAACGAGCTGCTATATCTGACATGCACAGAACTCAGCTCTACTGGTTTCTTGTGGCTGCTGTAGTAAGGTGCCAGAAACTGGGTGGCTTAGAACAACAGAAATATATTGCCTTGCAGTTCTGGAGGCCGGAAGGCTGAGATGGTGGTGCTGACGGGCCATGCTCCCTCTGAGGGCGCTGTTCCTGCCTCTCCCCTGCGTCCGGTGACTCCTTGGCATGCGGCAGCCCAACCGTGGTCTTCATGGTGTTCTCCCTGTGCGCATCTCGGTCACCAAATTTCCCCTTTTTATAAGGATGCCAGTCATGTTGGATTAGAAGCCACCCTAATTACTTCATCTTAACCTGATTACTTCTGTAAACATTCGCCCTGTGAGGCACCAGGGGTTAGGTCTCCAGCATATCTGTTTTGGGGGAAGGGACATAATTCAACCCAGAACAAGAACTCTGCCCAGAACTCTGTACAAACGTTCTTCTCTATTATTATTACCTCCTTCAGTTCTTGCTTTGTCCAAAAGTATGAGGAAGAGACCAGAAGGGACAACTGGAGTCTGGAGAACCCAAATTTGTTGTGGCCAGTCTCCACAACAATGTGATGTTTCTCCAGCAGCACACAGCAGCCCAGGTAAAGGTAAATATAGGAAGTAAGGAGAGGGAACAAAGAAAAGGGGTGACACAATCTGATAATAAGCCAAAGACAACAATGGGCAGAAATATCGACAGCAATGCAGAGCAGGAAAGCAGCTCACTGCGCTCTCTCTCCCATGTCTGCTCAGGATCCTGCAGGAGGCCTAACGTACCAATGGACAGAATAAACACCCTCCCCTTCTTGACGTCAGCCAATACACTGTTCCCTACATGCACATAGGAGGAAAACTGAGATTTGATAGTTTATTAAAACAAATGATAGGTTTAATCCGTGGAGTAAAAGGGTCTTCTGAGCTAGCAGCAAAGTGGGTGCCTTCTGCCAACTGCAGTCCTGGTGTTCTTTGCCTTGCTAAGAATCAGGCCTGCTCTGCACATAAGTAACAGAATAAGCAGGTTGAATTATTCAAATGTCACACTGGGCACCATCTTAACAGAATCATTTCCGAGGCTAATGTGGAAGTCATTGATCCCTAAGAAAAAGACAGAGAGAGCTGCAATGAAAAGGAAATTTTAAAAGTTCACCTGGAGGCAACAGTGTAGCTCACTGCAAAGCCACAGGGAAGCAAAGTCTCTTCCATGCCTCTTTCCCTAAACCAAAGCCCCTTCCAGACTGAATGCTTTCCTGTCACTTAAGCCCAACGTCAAGAGCAACCTTGGTGGGAATATCTCTAGATCAATTCCCCTTGGGAGGTTTCAGAATCTTTCCTTCTTGCCCCTCTTCTGATTTAAGAGTTGCTTATCCTGAATTCAACACCCTTACAGCTTTGCTAGATAAACTGCCAGCTGAAATGATCAATTAGTGTGTGAGCATGGCTGATGGCATCTATAATCTAAAAGAGGCTGTGCCCCACCTTCACGAAACATCACAATGGCCTCAGGACTGTGGCCGTCCCACACAAATGCACGAGGATATAACCATGAGGAAACACCAGACAAATCCAGACTAAGAGACATTCTATACAGTAACATCTTGTAATCTTCAAAAATGTCAGTGTCATGAAAGATGAACCCCAGGGAACTGCTCTCTAGGTTGCAAAACTGAGGAAACATAACTGGAAGTAATGCATGAGCTGGGATTTTCTTTTGCTCTAAATTCCATTACCGGGATGACGGGGAAATCCAAATGAGGCGTGTAGATTAGAAAACAGTATAGTAGCAAGTTAGTTTCCCCATTCTCATCATTGTTCTTGGTTATGTACGAAAGTATCTTTGTTCTTAAGGAAGACACACACGGAAGTATTTGGGAGTAAAGGACATCTTGTCTGTGACTTAGAAAATAAAGCAAATGTGATAAAATGGTAACATTTGGAGAACCTGGGTGAAGGCTATCAAGAAAATCTTTGTCCTATTCTTCCTAATTTTCTGCATCAGGAAAAACACTAATAAATATTTAATTTTTAATAAAGATACAGATTTTAAAGTGTGCAATGTTTTCCGTCAGGTCTCCACTGTGGCTATACATTAGAAACACCTTAGGAGATTAAAAAATATGAATGCCCAGGCCCCAGGCCAGAGATTCCAAATCGGTCAGCCTAGGGTGAAGCTCCAGACATGGGTACATTTTTTTAATATGTTTATTTTGATATCATTAATCTACAATTAAATGAGTAATATTATAGTGATTACACTACCCCCTTCATCAAGTCCCCCCCACCAACCCCATTACAGTCACTGTCCATCAGCATAGTGAGATGCCATAGAATCACTACTTGTCCTCTCTGGGTTGTACAGCCCTCCCCGTGCCCCCCCAACATTACATCTGTTAATCGTAATGTCCCTTCTTCCCCCTTGCCCCTCCCTTCCCACCCATCCTCCCCAGTTCCTTTCCCTTTGGTAACTATTAGTCCCTTCTTGGGTTCTGTGAGTCTCCTGCTGTTTTGTTCCTTCAGTTGTTTTTTTTTTCTTAGTTCTTATACTCCACATATGAGTGAAATCATTTGGTACTTGTCTTTTTCAGCTTGGCTTATTTCACTGAGCATAATAAGACATGGGTACATTTAAAAAGCATCCCCAAGGTGATTCTAGAGCAAATCTGAAGAAATTATAAACAGCCAGCTCAGCCTGTGGTATTGTCAGGTGAGGCACAGTTCTGGGGTGGGGTCTTTCTGATCACCCTCACATCTGCTTCTTTTGAGAAATATCCTGGAGGCAGCATAGTAACTCAAAACTGGAGCAGAGTCCTGGGTGCACTGTTGGTCTTGCCACTAAGAATCTGGGAGACATCCTGGCAAATCCCTTACCCAGGCCCAGCCTGGGCTCTCTCTGCTTAGGATAAGACTAACCAAGAGCTGCCTCCGAGGAGCACTGACTCAGTCATTCCTGCCTGTCTGGCCCCAATGCCCAAAGGAGGTTTGCCCAGATGATAGCTTGGAATCTTTGTGACATGCAGGTGGCAGAAAGGGATTTGAGAGAGTAGGGCTGACTTCCCGCTGGCAGGTTCTGTCATGCTTGGGTGGCGCCCTGCAGCCCTCTCCCTTCACAAGGACTCAAGTAAAGGGGCTGGAGGAGGCAGAAGGCCACTCACTAATCTACCTCCAAGCAGCAGGGAAGCAAGCTGGGAGGCCAAGCTACAGAGGGCCAGCTAGGGAACTGCCTGCCCTGCATGAGGCGGGGCTGACCACGTCTCCGTGGGAAGCTGCTAAGAAATATCTGAGGCCTGATCCTAGACTTCAACCTGTGCCCTGCCCTAGACCTCTAAAGACTTCTATACCCTTCTCTACGTTCTAAAAGCACACCACTCAGAATGGTGGCCCAGGCCACATGTGGCCCCTGAGTGCCTGAAATGTGACGAGTGACGAGTGACGAGTGACGAGTCTGAATTGAGGTGTGCTTCAAGTATAAAAAAATACCAGATTTCCAAGTCTTTGTAAGGAAAAAAAGGAATGTAAAATATCTCAATACTTTTAAAAACATTGATCAGTTTTGGAATGATAATACTTTGGGTGCAGTGGGTTAAATAAAATTTACCATGGAAATTAATTTTACCACTTTCATTTGCTTTTGCTAATGTGGCTAGGAGACTAATGTTGCATATGTGCAGCGTCATATTGCTATTGGACAGCTCTGTTCTAAAGTCTGCACATTGTCCTTTGGTAACTTATTTCCCTTGCAGTGAGAACCTCTTCTCTGTGGTTCTCAGGCTTATGTGATTCCAGAAAATTTACTTTTCCCTACAGCCCACTGAAGTGCAGATATTGTCAGGTGTTGTCCATTCCTTGCAGCTTGCTTGAATTATAATAATGATAACTATGTTAATTTACAAGCTAACACTCAACACTGCAATTTTGATCCAATCTGTGACAGTGAATTGCAAACATTTGACATTCTTAAACTCTCAATTACTATGTAAGACTGGGTATACCCCACCTAACAATCTACCTTTTCACAGAAAGAGAATATATGGGTAATGAAGATAAATAGTGCAGAGTAGTCTCAAGTCTGCATTCCAGAAGGTTCTACAAGATTCCTTGAAAGTCTGTAGCTTGAGTTTGGATGCATGTCACAATCTGACCCTCCTTTAAGGATGAAAGTCCCCTTGCTTCTGTGTGCGTGTTTTAGCTACACACAAGGAGCGATTAACTACAACATTCTTTTTGGTCAGATCTTTCTCATCATAGCATCCAGGGGCTGTGGAGAGCCAAGATGGTTTATCTGTGTTCTGTTTCCAGAGGCTGATCTTTTTGTCTGTGGTCTGATTTTATATTGGACCCAGCCTGGTGCGATCCATGTTGTGTATGGGGTTGCCATGTTAAATTTCCCATTATGAAAAAAACCTTAAGTTCAAAGACTGTCTAGGTCTTTAACGAAGTCTTCTGGAAACCAGGAAATTGAGGTTGTATTGCTGAGGCCCAGGGTGCTGGTTGCAGGACTCACATGACTCGTTTGGGTAGAAAGTCACTCCCGTAAGGTGGACTGGTGCTTGGTAACATTATGAGGAATTTTCCGGTCCAGAAGCTTACAACCTATTCACTAGTTCAGCTGAATCCAGGGATTGAATACGTTGCTTTGGTTCTTTTTTAAAGAGATATAATATATAATTTTTATTAACAAGATAAGGCAGAGACATAGAGAATAAAATGTGTACTCTATATTAAAATATATGTGTGATGAAAAAAATCAGTTTAATGTCCTGGGAAAGAAACAACTAGGAAAAGCCATTTTCATTAAAAAGTTTCTCCCTCTTATTTTTATAACATCTATAACCAGAAGTAAATACCAAATGCATGAGGCATTTGGGAAAATCAGTACTGTCTCTAGGCCTGCATTTTCAAAACTATGTTAAAAGAAGAGAAATAAGATCTTGCAAGAAGATGCTTTGAACATTTATATTATATCATATTATTTTATTTTACACACACATAGAGACAGAGGGATGGACAGTCAAAAATGTTATGTATATACATATACATATATGTGTTTTTTTAATAAATACATATATACAGAGAGAGTCAAATATGGTTTTACTTGCACTGCAGGAAGCCACATTTATTTTAAAGACATTTTGCTTAGGAACTTGATGCTTTTTTATAAAAAGGGTGTCAAGGGAAGATGCTCCGATTTCTGGATAAGAACTGATCCTGAAACGTCAAGTTTTTGCCCACCACAATGGGCAGGAGTGGGGAAAGGGGCAAAGTCCTCCTGTTGGACAGTATTCTTACACCCCCCACTTTGACATTAAATCTGAAACGGGGTTCTGACAGGCCTGCTATTTTCTTCAGTGCCAAGAGCCACACAATAGACCTTTTTTTTTTGGACAAAGCTCTTAAAATGCTTCGAGATTCAGATGTACTGAGTCACGAAACTGTACAAATACAGCACACCCATTCCTGCTGCTGCCCCTGCTCGCTCTTTTGGAAACAGTACCATATTTTTTGTGTGTTTGGCAGAAGGAAAGAAATATTTTAATTAGAGTGGTGACCTGTTTGAAAGAAGGGTGACAGAGGGGGCAAACTGTGAAAGTGGGTGGCTGTCCTTGGGGCTGGTGGCCTCGGAGCAGGATGGGAGTTACCATCTCAGAGGCGTCCATTTGCCCTTCCTGTTCAGTGAGGACCCTCCCATGGTGCTCAGCCTCAGTGGTAAGTGTACAGCTTGCAGCAAAGCGGCAAGCCGCGCCGCCCTGACAGAGCACCAGGGTTCCCTCACGCATCTGCACTCTTAGAAACCTCTCTGAGCACGCTTTAGAGAGGGTGTAGCAGCAGCCCGAGAGGTGAATGCACGTTTCACAGAAGCATCCGTGCACCTGTGTGGGTGTGCCAGCAGCTCTGGAGTGGGGTGTGTGTGGGGGGGGTGGGGGGGTTGACAGAGAGTGTGGAAGGAATGAGAACAGGAACAGAGAAGGAGGGAAGTAGGGCGAGGAGGCGCTGAGGAAAAGCAGGCCTCCACACAGTTCTCCTGACTTTGCCTCTCTTCCTTTTAAATATTCAAATCAAAATGCCCCTAACTCGTGCCCGTGTGACTGAAGTGGTAGATAACTGAGAGGTGTTGCAAATGCATCGTCTCGCTGTAAATGAGCAACCCACGTCAAGCCTGAACGCCTCTCCGGAGGGTATTTTGGTTTGACATTAATGGTGGCCAATATATGAGCTTGAAAGGAGGAGGGCAAAAGGGTCAAAGTCATGGGCAGGTTCCACTGAGGAAAGCAGGGGACAGAGTGTGGAAGCACAGCTGTGACTGGATTGCCACTTCCTGGGCTTTAAGTAACTGCATTCTCTGTAGCCTTGAAGAAGAGCATGTGGGGCTGTCTCCAAGTTTCCCAGATTCAACTTTGATTTTTTAAATTGTTGTCACCTTCTTCAGATTTCAAAAGTGTAGAAAATAAAACAAGGACAGGTGGGCAGGCAGTGCCCAGCATTCCCAACCCCAGCACAAGCAGCAGTCATTCCTTGTTGTGGGGGCGGCCTGTGCGTGCAGGGTGTTCAGCAGCGTCCTGGCCTCCACTCACAGGACGCCAGCAGCACCCCTAGGTGTGACGGATAAAATTGGCCAAGACATTGCCTGGTCTCCCTGGGGGGACAAAATCTCCCTAGATTGCGAACCACTGGTTTAGACTAAATGTGAGGACAAGCTAAATTTTCATCCAATAAAGACAGCCATTTACTCTAAGGACCATGTGGCATTTTGGGGGAACACTGACAACCTCAAATAACCTGGTCTAAACAGCCAGCTGTAAACACAGAAGTCTGAAACAAAAGCAGACCTTTTGCCTCAAAGATCTGGTTTATGCCTTTAGGGAGCCATAACATTATCTAAAAATAATCCTGAGGCAAAAAAATCCCGGGGCACCTAGCTTCATTAAAAAAAAAGGTAAACCAGAAGAGAGGAACCTTCACACTTGAACTCTGTGGCTTAGAGGCACAACAGACAGGACTTGAAGATCTCACTGTGGCATTCTCCACAGCCTGCCGTGACCAGTTCCACACAGTGGGTCCTATAGCACAGGGGCATCTGAGGCCCCCCTTTATCCCTCCCTTCAACCCAGAGCTGTGGAAGGGGCTGAGTCTTTGCATGCCAGCTGACCTGTCCACAAAGCATTTGGCATTGTTAGCTTTGGAAGGCGTGTTTAGTCATTCAGGCCTCAGAGAATGGAGAAAGATGTTTTAAAACTGTCTCAATTTCATAATCAAATTGACAAAAAGGTGTGTAAGCCTGAACTTGAAGTCTTTGTACATCTTTTCATTAGAAAAGGGACTATAAAATTGTGTGCATTTCTAAAGCTTCTCCCTCAAAAGCTGTACAAATTGGCCTTCTAGATTAGATCATGCTTCTCATTTCCACCTGTCTCCCGTTGAATAGGCAGACAGGGAAAAGGCTTGGTGACCCTTGTTCCAGAGTTCAGTGCAATGATTTATGATTCAAGGCCTGAGAACTTCAGAAACCACTGAACACGAAAAGGGTGAAAAATCTTCTAAGGCAAGAGAGAGAAAGGAAGGACTTGGTAGCATAGCCCTCTTCTCAGACTCTGAAATCTACCCTGAAAGCTGTCACGAGTATGCATCACATAGGCCCTTGCAGACAAAAAGGGTTATTTTATCCAGATTATTCCCCCACATTTCAGGGGAAAAGGGACTCATTTGTAATCATCAAAGGAATGCTGACAGACTTGAAACGGGATTACATTCTATTATACTCATCCGAATTAAAGATTTGTTTTGGAGATCATTCTTAAGTTTCCTCCTCGCTGCTCCTCCAACCCCAAATGAGGTGATTTGTATTCAGAGGACATCTGAGGCAGACATGATATCAGACAGTTTGCAAACATACATTTCAGATTCAGTGGCCTAAGTTTTGAATTTTAATGTTGTTTCATTCTCTGTGTCTGGAGAACTTGGCTGTCAGGTTGAAACTAACCCCAAACATTGCTTCATTCTCCAACTTGTTAGTGCAGGAAAATTCAGTTTCAAGGGCCGGAGTGAGTGAGTGATACAGGTGTCCAGAAATGTGGGTATGGAGATGGAAAATCTATGCATGGCCAGAGTTGTCTGGTAGGTCTGTGGAAACACTACTAAACTCTTAATTCCAGGCCTTGTGATTTGGATACCACCTGTAGAATGTGACCTGCCAGATCTGTTATTCATCCTTAAACTGCTTTGTTATCTGTATGTCCATGAAGCCACTGAGAAGGAGGCTTCTCCAGGACAGGACTGACTCTTTGCCTTGTATCATACTTGTATCATACTTAACACAGATCTGATACCTGAAGGATTTGAAAACATTTCCTATTTTTTCATATAGAAGTCCAATTATGTAGTTACCATGTAACTGATGACCACCTGGGGAGGAGTCTTGGGTATTTCAGGATGGATATCATAAGTCAATAGAGGAACTCAACTGGGTAAAAAAAACTCACTAAAATTTGTGCATTTTATTGTATGTACTTCAATATAAAAACAAAAAAAATCCTATCTCTTGACTTTAGCTGCCAAAAGAGACAAGATAACTCTCTCAAAGCAAGGAGATGGCAATCTGTGAGTAGGAAGACAGAGCAAAGAATTTGGGTAAAGTGCATTAGAACTTCTTTCCTTCTAGACTCAGTGTCCTTCCTCATGAAGTACATACTTTAGTAGTTCTTTTGGTAAGGATTTATTAGTGGTAAACATGTTTTTATGTCACATGCTTTCTTGAAGATATTAGCTGGGTATATAGTTCTGCAGACAGTTTTGTTTTGTTCTGCTTTGTTTTATAATCTGGAAAAGTATTTCACTGACTTCTGGCTCTCACTGTTGTTGCTGTCAAGACCTTATAATGACATTTTCTCTCTCTGATTGTTTTACAACTATCAATTTGCTTTTGGTATTTCATAGTTTCAATATGATAGGTATAAATTTATTTTTATTTATATTGCTTGGGAGACTTGAAGTAGAATCTTTCTTAATTCTTGAAAATTAATGCCAAAATATTATCACTTTGAGTGTTACCTCTCCCACATTTTCCCTATATTTATCTTTGGAATACTGATCAGATATATGTGAACCTTCATTCCATCCACCATATCTTATAAATTTTTTGCCATGTTTTCCATGTCTTTATGTCTTGCTGCCTTCCAAGTAATTTCTTCTACTTTATTTTCCAGTTAACTGTTTCTCTCTTTTGCTATGTCTAACTCATCCATTCAGCTTTTAATTTCAATGAATATATTTTCATTAGCAAAGCAGTATTAGTATAATTAGTTGATATACTTAGTTCTTTCACAAGTATGCCTGCTCTTTTTTTATAGCCTTTCATTCCTTCTTCATGTTTTAGATTTCCCCCTTTTATTCCTTTTTGTTTTAGATGCTCTTTGTTATTTATTAAGAACTCTGTTGTTTCTGCTGCTGTTACTCATATAATGTAGTTTGGATTATTTGTCATAATTAGCATGATTTCATCTCTAGGAATCTTGTGGGGCCTGTGTTGATGTTTATGCAGGGAATATTTGGGAGGGCAGAGGATTTTTTTTTTTTTTTTTTTGCCAACTACACTGGAACAACTTTGTTAGTCTCTCAGCTTGGTTTTCCTGGTAAAGGTAATGTCAATTCAAAACCCAAAATCTTGAAAAGGCAGTCTTGTAGGTACATATTATCAAGGGAGATTATTTTTTCCCTCCAATCTGGAGCTAAAGTGGAAACAAATTTCTTTGTCATCTTTTTTTGCAAGAAGCTGATTTGTTTCTATCCACCTGTTTACGGATGTTCAGCTCTTCCAGGTCCTGGCTTTATCTGGAGATGTTTATTCCAACTTCTCACTTTGCATTGGTCTAAAGCCCTTATGCCCTATTAAATCTTTCTTGACCATCAAAATGCCCCAGGGTACCCATAGGGTCAGTGCCAGCTAACTTCTCTAGTTTTCTGATTCCTCTTCATTTTTGTTCCCTGGATATTCCTTATATTTAGTCACTCACTCAATCATTTAAAGGATGTTTGTTATCTTTTATTCAGCAGCTATAGGTGTTTTATTATAGAAATAATATCAGAACACTAATTCAACCATTTTTCCAGAAATAGATTACAGATCCTATTCTGTAACTAGTTCTTTGGGGCTAGATAATACTTTCTGTAGACAGGACATGAAATGGGCAATAACTATAAGTCCTGGGAAAAATTTGGATCTGGTAGATTAAGAGATAAACATTATAGAAGTGGCACTGCTTTAAACTATTTGTAACTTATTTTAGTATTAGAGAAGGTCCCTGGGTTCAAATTCCCAAAAGTTATTTAACCACTGTTTGCCTCAGTTTCTTTCTCTCTTGTTCTCTTTTTTCTTTCTTTCCTCCTTCCTTCCTTCCTTCTTTCCTTCCTTCCTTCCCTCCCTCCCTTTCTTCCCTCCCTCCCTCCCTCCCTCCTTCCCTCCTTCCTTCCTTCTTTCTTTTCTTTCTTTCTCTCTCTCTTTCTTCTTGTAGGGTTGTGAGGGAAAAATGAGTTATTTTTAACTCACTGACTTCTCTTGTGGGGAGGGAAGTCAAGTAAAGAAGTTATTGCCTATGCTGGGCCAGAGTTTAATTAAGTCAGTGCACACATAGAAGCAAGTTAAGGGGTAGCAGACCAAGGACCTCCAGGGAAAAGGAGAAGTTCAGAGAGAAAGGACTATAGTCACTTGGTCAGCTACTCTCCCCATCAGAGATTCTCTTTCCAGTACTAAAATATTGGTGACCCTAGGATTTATGTTATTAAAGAAAGCTACTTCTTTCCAGAAAGATACAAACACAATAGCCTAATTAAAATAATGACTGGGCATCAAAACCCTTCAGAGTACCCTCACCCCTATCTTCCAGGTCCATTACTAGTTCAAATAACAAAGGTATGGATTTTTGAAACCAGACCAGCACAGGATTCAAATCCTGCATCTAAATTTCACTAGTAGTTGTGGAACTGAGGTAGGGGGCAAGGTGGGGGGCAGGGTGGGTAACAAAGGAACAGTCATTCTTTCAGTGTACATTACCCCAAGTAGTGCCTTTTCAATAATATTAGAGGTGCTCACAGGATGCAGAGACCAGCGATTTCCAATTCTTTAAAATCATGAACTCCATCAGTAAAAGCATCTTGAGAATACATTTCTGATATATGTACATTTAATTATAAATAATATACTGTTCTACTAGTGTAGGGAAAATGGAAGTTTCATGGCCAGGATCCTCACCTGACCCTGCTCTGCTTGCCCATTGCACATGAGCAATGCTCACAGGCACATGCTTAGACATGTGTTGGCAATGGGCTATTATTGACTCTATATAAAGAGCTTAACCCAGTGCTCTAGGGCAAGGAGGCAGAGAGGCCCAGAGGCAGAGACCAGATTGCTGCATGCAGACTGCCCTAGAGGTAGGCAGGATTCTTGCAAACCTGCCAGCCCAAGAACAAAGCTTGGTGTAAAACCTTTCACCCCCAAAATGTTCTGTTGTCATTTTTTGTTCTGCACCAAATCCAGAGTGAACTTGCCTGAGGCTGAAACCCACAGGTGAGACAACTGTCAATTGACAAGTTAATTATAAGCAAAACAATGTTTTTAAGATAGAAAAGAAATAAATACAAGAGAACTGAAGTTCTAACAATTTTCTCCTATATCTCCCGGATCACCTCATGCCCGCTTCCACTTTGGAGGGTTGGTCTACTCAGGGGGCAACTGAAACAAGGTGGTCACCCCCGAACTGTCGAGAAAGGTCGGGCAAGCTGTGGCCCTGCCCCTTCCGCACTCAGCACCTCCCTGGCCCAGCTCCCCAGCCTGGCCTCGGCCCTGGGCTCCTGGTGGAGTCCGCCTCTGCCCCACTGCCAGCTGGGTGGTCCTGGGCAAGTCAGTCAGCCTCTCTGCGGCTGGGAGTGCAGCTGCAGAGTGAGACCGCTGCTCTCCTCGGAGGGCTGCTGTGGGGGCGAAGTCAGGTGACCCTGGGCTCCGGGGGGCTCTCACTCCCTTCCTTTCTGCTCCCGCCCTGAAACTGCTACCAGGCGCCCTTTCCAATAACGCACCCGGGACACCACAGCTATCAATGAGGGACCACTCGCTTGCCCAGACACCACTTCTCTGCTGAAGACAGCGCCAGCACAACACTTTTCAAATGGAGTTGCTTTCCGTGGACACAGACTAGCAGTTCCAGACGCCTGCTCTTCATCTCTCTCCTTCTGTGCCCGCTGGACAACTCCCTCACATATTCGGTTTGCTTTTCTTTGGTGACGAGCTGCCTTTTCACTCCACAAAGTCTTTGAAAGTGAAGATGATCCTGAACAAAAGGATGATGTGACCAAGGCATCAAAAAACGCAGGGCTCCGTGGGCAGGAGGGTGTGCAGGCACGGGCATGTGTGTACATGTGGGCCTGTGTGTGCACGTGTGTGTTGGGATGCAGTGACAAACCGTGTCACTGGTCCCCCTGGTGGTGAGCCCTGCGGGAGGCGTGAAGGCCCAGAGGCCATGCCTGTGTGCCCTGGATGAACTGACGCACAGGCAGGAGCAGCCCTGCCCTCGGAATCCCGGCACAGTGGCTCTGTGCCCGGCCGTGCACTAGAACTGCCTGGGAGCCTTTAAAAGGAGACCAATGCCTGGCTCTTCCCAGATCGATTAAATCAGAAGCGTGGGGGCATCCACGCATTTGTTGAGATTCAAGTGATTCTAACCCACTGTTTACCTGAGCAGACAGGAAGGTTCAACCTCTCTTTAATGGACAACTGTGTCCCCTCCATCAGGACCTAGTTCCCCCCTCTGAACCTCCAAGATCAATTGAATTGCCATTTTTCTACACTCTGAAATTCTTGGCCAATGAAATAAGGGTTTGTTTTCTGGGCTGTAAAGGATCTGGAAACAACATCAGCCCAGAGGACCCCTTCCATCATGCAGTGACTTTTCTTTGAGGTCTGGGAACATTTTGGTACACTGAAGGCCTTAAAGGCTATTATCTCCTGTCCTTTCTCCTCCCCACATTCACCACCATGTGCCTGAGGGTAAAACCAACATGTAAACAGATGATCACAACTAGCTTGTCCAGAGTTGGCAGTTTTCTAGGAATCTAAGTGGGAACTAGAACGATTTTCCACCCTTTTCTGACCCCCACCCAATCCCTCTCCATAAGTCCATCAATCACGTTTTCTTTGAGAAGAAAAGCAACAGAAGAGAGAGAGAGAAGAAGCAAGGAGGGCAGACCCGGCTTGCCTTCAGCAGAGACAACAGAGAAAACCACCAAAAAAAAAAAAACCAAGCCATGGTGAGCTGAGTTTGGGAGACACTGAAACATCACTCTTTAAAGCAGGGCAAATGTAGAGGAGCCTTTGCTTTTTATGGCTGGAACCCAAAAATGGTACCCCGCCCCTCACCCCTGCCTTGTTCTCTGAACAAAGATGACATTGACATCATACTTCTGTGTGTGTGTGTCTGTGTGTGTGTCTGTGTGTGTGTGTGTTTAATCTCAATTTGGACCTCTCAGGTCAAATCCCCACTTTGGGAATGCAGTCAAAAGAACAGAACTCCATCCCAAAGAGGAAAATGGATAAGAGCCAAGCGCATTTGAGTATGGGATTAAGGATCAGAGGCACTAATTTTGCATGAACTGCTCTTGCCTTCCTGGGATATGTTTTTAATGCAGTGATGATAGCCTTCCAGTGGCCGTTGGCAGCATCTCAATATCTTCAGGGATGAGAGAGAACGGGTGTTTGGGGAGACTGTTTCCCAGCAGGCTTGGAGGTAATTAGTTCAAGTCACGAGCATGAAGGGGGAGGAGGTAGCCACTGTGCATCCTCTGGCTTATTAAGAGTGGGATCCGATAATGGAATCCCTAGGGCAAAAAAAAGCAATGACCCAGGAAAACGACACCAGCTGACAGCCCAGGGAAAGGCTCAAGGAAGAGTTGCAAAGAAGATAAAGGCTTAAGAAACTTTGCGGAACTCTGCACTGCTAATCTCCTGGGAGGCCCTGTACTATACACCCAATGGCTGGGACCCTGACATCCTGGCACCTTCTTTCACATGGAAACATCAAAAACTGAAACCAAGGGAGGATGGAAGGAACTTGGGACCTCTTCACCTTGTGAAGAAGGGGATGGAAGAAGGATGTTTTTGATGTCTCCCTTGTTTAGGGAAACAAGCAGGTATCTGCATTGTCAAATGCTGCTCTCCAGTGCTGGGCTATTGTTCTAAGTCTCCTCTGCGGAAGGTCCACTGTCTCCTTTCGGGCCTCTGGTTTCTACACAGCCCTTCATGTTCATAAAAAGGAACAGGACTGCCTGTCCACAGGAAAGCTGGCATCAGGCTTTGAGGCTGGGATTGTGGGGGAGGTGGGGGGGTTGGAGTTACATGATCAGGATCACTGCTTTGTCCAAAACATTCAACTGAATACTCAAATGTCATCTTTGGAGCTTAGGAAGTTTCCTCAGTGCTGTATATCATATGGTTGGGGGTCCCTGATGTTTCATTAAGTTTCAAGTCAAACTGATCAACTTTGGAAGACATCTTTCTCCCTGAGCCTTTTCTAATGTTTCCCTGAAACCACACAATAATATCATTTAGATTGAAACTTGAGCATGTCTGTGGTTTGGGAGGATGCTGTTTTTCTTTTTGTCTCCCAGAAAGGCTCCCTGACACTTTCTCCCAGTCTTCAGATCTCTGAAGAGCAAGAGCAGAGGAAATTTAGGGGCTGCTTGTGGTGGGACCTGGCAATTATCACCACCTCCTGCCGGCTCAGGGAGTTTTCAAATGGAAATTCAGGTTCCCACAGAAAGCAGAAGAAATTCATTTTATCATTCCTATCATTTATAAGAACATGCATCAAAGCAATCTTTTTCCCTCTGGATATCGCAGCCCTATTCCAAAGCTCGAGTTCACCCTCAGTGACTTGCTACATACAGACAATTCCAAACTTGGGTGGTAATCTCTCCACTGCTGCAAGTATCACAAACGCTTCCCTAAAGAAACAAACTCGAAGTGTCTAGGATCTGTGAGAACAACCTAATGGTTACGCTGCAATTTACCTAAAGCAATATTTGTTCAGTTGCAATGTTGCCACCACAAAAAGAAAGGCTTGTTAGCTTTCAAGTGTTCAGAGCTAGACAGTGGCCAAATGAAGAGCTCCTTTCCATAGCTTAAGTCAGCAAATACAAAACTTTCTAGCAGCCAAGAAAGTCCTATTACAAAAAGAAGAAAAAGTCAATAGCACTTGAAAACCATTTCCTAGCACTTTTACCACAGCATTCTGATCCTGTTGTGCTTGATTTTTAAGGACCATGGTTTGCCTGCCAAATTGGCATATCTTGGCTTCCTTTGCTAGGTAGAATCACTGCCTTGATATTAAATATTCAAAGCAAAGAACCTGTGACCTAAGGGCTCTCAGCTAACAATGACATTCTCTGTGAGTAAACTAGAAACCCAACTCGGCCTCTGGTTTGCCAGTATTCTCTGCCATGTACTAGTCTACTGCACAAACAGGGCTGAGGAGTGACGCTGTTTACCATGATTATATTGCAAGAGACCCTGTCAGCTGGGCCCAAAGGGAAAAGCAAAGCCTGGACTTGGCAGATCTCTGCAGAAGGAGGACAGTGGGGTTCAGACCTGCTTCCTGGGCTGGGCAGGGGCTGTGGAGGGGTGAAGGCCTCCAGCCCAGCCAGCGGGAAACCCAGGTCAGGAACAAGTGGTTTGTTCCTCTAAGCAAGTGCAGAAGGGATATAAGACCGTGGCGCCTATAGCCATCAAACCCAAAAACTTCTCTCACTTTGCGGTGCCACACCTACAACCACAGAAGATCTGGGATCAGCTGTGGGAGCCTTGGTCCTCCTAAAGGAAGACTCATCCTTTGCTGGGACTAGGAAGTAGTTATTTTTTGTCAAGGAAGCTGGAACTGGAAGAGGTGGGGATAGCTGTTATTTTTTGAAGTTAAAGTCATTCCCCTCAGTCTCCTCCCTGTAAACTTCTGCTCATCCTTTAAGGCATCTGCACTACTGCTGTCCCCGCGGGCGCCCCTCCCTGCCTGCGGGTGCAGACTTCAGGTCAGGTGTCTCCTGGGCTAGTCTCCTTAAGTGCACACACGACGCTCGCTGCCTGAGGCAGACTGTACGGATGGCAAACCAAGGGCAGCTCCTTTGACTACAACA
>JAVSCE010005731.1:0-47204 GCA_032199065.1 Smutsia gigantea | reverse complement strand
AAACTTTAAGAAGAATGGGTGTTATTTCTTCTCTATATGTCCGGTAGAATTCAGAGGTGAATCCATCTGGCCCAGGGGTTTTGTTCTTGGGTAGTTTTTTGATTACTGATTTAATTTTGTTGCTGGTGATTGGTCTGTTTAGTTTTTCTGTTTCTTGTTTGGTCAGTTTTGGAAGGTTGTATTTTTCTAAGAAGTTGTCCATTTTCTTCTAGGTTTTCCAGCTTGTTAGCATATAGATTCTCATAATATTCTCTTATAATTCTTTGTATTTCTGTGGGTCTGTCGTTATTTTTCCTTTCTCATTTCTGATTCTGTTTATGTGTGTAGATTCTCTTTTTCTCTTAATGAGTCTGGCTAGGAGTTTATCTATTTTGTTTATTTTTTCAAAGAATCAGCTCTTGGTTAAATTGATTTTTTCTATTGTTTCATTCTTCTCAATTTTATTTATTTCTTCTCTCATCTTTATTATGTCCCTCCTTCTGGTGAATTTGGGCCTCATGTGTTCTTCTCTTTCCAATTTCAGTAATTGTGTCTTTAGACTATTCATTTGGGATTGTTCTTCCTTCTTTAAATAGGCCTAGATAGCAATATACTTTCCTCTTAGAACTGTCTTTTTTGCGTCCCACATAAGTTGTGGCTTTGTGTTGTTGTTGTCATTTGTCTCCATATATTCCTTGATTTCTATTTTGATTTGGTCATTAACCCATTGATGAATTAGGAGAATGTTGTTAAGTCTCCATGTATTTGTGAGCCTTTTTGATTTCTTTCTAAAATTTATTTCTAGTTTTATACCTTGGTGATCTGAGAAGTTGGTTGGTAGGATTTCAATATTTTTGAAATTACTGAGGTTCTTTTGTGGCCTAGTATGTGGTCTATTCTGGAAAATGTTCCATGTGCACTTGAGAAGAATGTGTATCCTGTTGCTTTAGGGTGTTGAGTTCTGTAGATGTCTGTTAGGTCCATCTGTTCTAGTGTGTTGTTCAGTGCCTCTGTGTCTTTACTTATTTTCTGTCTCGTTGATCTGTCCTTTGGAGTGAGTGGTGTGTTGAAGTCTCCTAAAATGAATGCATTGCTGTCTATTTCCTCCTTTAATTCTGTTAGTATCTGTTTCACATATGCTGGTGCTCCTATGTTGGATGCATAGATACTTATAATGGTTATATCCTCTTGTTGGACTGACCCCTTTATCATTATGTAATGTCCTTCTTTATCTCTTGCTACTTTCTTCATTTTCAAGTCTATTTTGTCTGATACAAGTACTGCAACACCTGCTTTTTTCTCCCTATTGTTTACATGAAATATCTTTTTCCATCCCTTCACTTTTAGTCTGTGTATATCTTTGGGTTTGAGGTAAGTCTCTTGTAAGCAGCATATAGATGGGTCTTGCTTTTTTATCCATTCTGTTACTCTGTGTCTTTTGATTGGTGCATTCAGTCCATTTACATTTAGGGTAATTATCGATAGATATGTACTTATTGCCATTGCTGACTTTAGATTTGTGGTTACCAAAGGTTCAAGGATTGGTTCTTTACTATTTAACATTCTAACTTAACTTTCTTGTTAAGTTATTGTAAACAGTCTGATGTTTCCTTATTTCTCTCCCTTCTTATTCCTCCTCCTCCATTCTTTCTATAGTAGGTGTTTTATTCTTTGCCTTTAGTTAGTATTTGTATGGTCCTCTTTCTTTGCTATGATTTTATTTTCTCTGGTGACCACTTTTTAGCCTTAGGTGTGCTTCCATCTAGAGCAGCCCATTTAAGATATCCTGTAGTGGTGGTTTATGAGAGGCAAACTCTCTCAACTTTCGTTTGTCTGGAAATTGTTTAATCCCTCCATCATATTTAAATGATAATAGTGCTGGATACAATATTCTTGGTTCGAGGCCCTTCTGTTTCATAACGTTAAATATATCATGCCATTCTCTTCTGGCCTGTAAGGTTTCTGTTGAGAAGTCTGATGATAGTCTCATGGGTTTTCCTTTGTAGGTGATCTTTTTTCTCTCTCTAGCTGCCTTTAATACCCTGTCTTTATCTTTGATCTTTGCCATCTTAATTATTATGTGTCTTGGTGTTGTCTTCTTTGGGTCCCTTGTGTTGGGAGATCTGTGGGCTGCGGTGGACTGCAAGACTGTTTCCTTCCCCAGCGAGGGAAAGTTTTCAGCAATTATTTCTTCAAAGACACTTTCTATCCGTTTTTCTCTCTCTTCTTCCTCTGGTACTCCTATAATGCGAATATTGTTCCGTTTGGATTGGTCACACAGTTCTCTTAATATTCTTTCATTCCTAGAAATCCTTTTATCTCTCTCTGCCTCAGCTTCTCTGTATTCCTGTTCTCTGATTTCTATTCCATTAACAGTCTCTTGCATCTCATCCAGTCTGCTGTTAAGCCCGTCGATCGCTTGTCTGATTTCTGCATTGTCTTTCCTCACTTCCCTCATTTCCTCCCTCAGCTCTTGCACATTTCTCTGTAGGTCCATCAACATGGTTATGACTTTTATTCTGAATTCTTTTTCAGGAAGACTGTGCATTTCCATCCCTTCAGGCTCCCTGTCTGGGGTTGTCTGGTTGATTTTGGTTTGAACCATATTCCTCTGTCTTTTCATGGCTATAGAATTGGTCACTGGTAGTTGCCACGTATGTCAGCTGGGCTCTTTAAGACTTTAAAAAGAGAAAAAAAAAGAAGAAAGAAAGAAAGGAAAAAGAAAAAAAGAAAGAAAAGAAAAAACAAAAAAACAAAACAAAAAAACTGCCCACCGGGAGTAGATTCTGTGGGGATGCTGTAGGTGGCGCTATTGCCCCACTATTCCACAGCTGTGACTGTGCTGCTCTGCAGGGCCCTTTATCGCTCTGGCAGGGGTGGGAACGAATAGGAGGCTGTTGATCTCAGTGAGAAGTGTAAGTATCGCTACACTTCCCCAGTCGCCAGCTAAGGCGTCTGATACTCCCCAGGACTCCCAGCCTGCTGGGCTGAGTGTGCTGGGGCGATCCGGCTCCTCCGCTGGGCTCCTGTCTCTTTAAGACCGCTGAAGAAAGCGCCGCTTTTTTTTTTCCTTCCCAGGAGCCGGCTGCAAGCACCCTGGCGTGTTCCCTGCTCAGACCCTGCCCCTCTGTCTCTCCAGTCTCCGCTGCACTGCGCGATGTGGGTCAGTGCTCTCCACGCAGATCACTGGGGCTGGCTACTTCGCGGCATGTACTTCCACTCTCTCGCAGCTCTGAATCCTCTCCTCCTGCCGGTGCGCTGGGGTGGGGGAGTGCTCGGGTCCCGCCGGGTCGCGGCTCCGTATCTTACCCGCCTCGCGGGGTGCCGAGTCCTCTCGGGTGTAGCTGCACGCTGTGCACTTTCCTGTGTATTCTTGTCTCTCTTTTAGGAATAGATGTATTTGCTGTGTTTTTGTAGATAAATATAGTGTTGGGAGGAGATTTCTGCCACCCTGCTCACGCCACCATCTTCCCGGAAGTACAAGTAGTGATTCTATAGCATCTCACTACGCTGATGGACAGTGACTGTAATGGGGTTGGTGGGGGGGACCTGATGAAGGGGTAGTTTAATAACCATAATATTGTACATGTAATTGTAGATTAATGATACCAAAATAAATTATTAAAAAAACCTCAAATAAAGAGTTCTTATTATCTTATTTATGATTGTTAATATGTTGTTAACATATTTTTCTCACATTTTCTCAAGCCGCAATGACAAAGGAAAGATCAACGCCCTAGCCACCTCTTATAGATAACTTGTTATTCTGGAAAAAGTTATTTAGCCATGATTTATAAAGGCACCAGATAATAAAAATGCATTTTCACATCTTAAAACCTGCTTAATTTTTAAAAAGGTGATTGAGAATTTCTGATACTTTAAATGGCTATAAGAAAAAAGTAGTTCAATCTGGATTGATTCTAGAAAACCAGTGGGCACACCAGGAAAATCTATAGACTCTCCTGGCTAACAGGCTCTACAGAGCTGAGTTACATTCTCAGCTAGTAAGGTAAGTCTAAGACCTATAGAAACAACTGATCCAAAGGAAACATCATCATCAGTATATTGATAAATGAAAGACTATAGTCTAATTTCACTAGCAAAGCACATTTTTAAAAACACTAAATGGAAACGGAATTAAAAATTTTAAATGAAAGATATTCACTATATTAATATAACAACAACCATCTAATTCAATTTCATTAACTGGAGATTATAATGATTCCTCAAACTCTCAGGAGCAGTATAGTGTGGAAATTAAGAACAGAATTACTAACCATGTGACCTTGGGCAAGTAACCTAACCTCCCTGAGGCTCAGTTTCCTCATGTGTAAAACAGGGACATTAATAATACCTACATCTCATAGCATCATCCTGAGGATCAAGTGAAAGAATGCTTACAGTACATGTAGTATGGTTACTAGCATGTAAGTGGCCAATAAATGTTAACTGACAATGTTTTTAGCATGTGTTGTAAGCTGGGGTTATTTCTAACATACCCTTATACAACACTGTCAATCAATTCATCTGAAAAATATTAGACCTTCAGGGAAATAAAAATAAGCCAATGTGGTAGAAGCATAGTGCAAGAAAAAGAAGGGAAAATTGGTCTTAGATATATGGGCTTATATATGTAAGATGGTGAGGGGCCCTGTAAGACGTGTTAAGAATTTTAAAGTTTTATTCTAAGTACTATGGGAAATCATTAAATGGCTTTACACAAGAGACTGATATGATGAGATCTGAGTTATAAATCTGTGTAGAAAGCAAAGGAAGTGAGGAATCCAGTTCTCAAATCCTTCTACAGTGTCCTGGCCAAGAGGCAATGATTGTTCAATAAGAGTAGTGATGGCAATGAGGAAGGCATGATAGTGGTGATAATGAACAGATGAATTTGGATTATTCTGGAACACAAAGAAACAGAATAATGTTTATTATGTTAGTATGATGTTAGTGGGTGAGAAGAAAAGAGAGAAAGAGAAGATCGATATGACCTAGAGACCTAGGAATGACATACGTTACATAAAATACTTACCTAATGCATATATCAAATTTTATATTGGATAGAAGTTTAAAAATAAAACCATGTAATCAATGTAATAATGTCTTTTTTCACACAAAATCTCAACTTAAATGAACACTAAGCACTTATTAATACATACAATGCAATCAGCAAAGTCCTCATAAATTGAAAGGCAATGAAACGAACCAAAATTGCTTCCTGTCAAGAATACCTGATAATAATTAAATGAGAATAAGAAAATGACTATTTCACAATGCTGACATCTTTGCTAACACTTTTAAAATATCTTTTTTAAAATATAACTGGAAAGTAATTTAATAGAGGAAAACATTTATTTATATTACTTGTAACACATATACCAACTTTTATTATAAGGGATATAGTATACATAACTATATGCATCTTCATACATGCACATGCACATACACATGCTAAACTTTGCAAACAAGTCTCAGGGTCTAGCATTTCACAGGTACTACACACAGATATGGACGTAAGAAAGAGAGAGGAAAAAATTTAGAAGAAAGGGTAGACAGAGGAGACAACAAAGTTGGAAGAAAAAAGAAAGAGGAAAAGATGATGGTTTTAGTTGATGAATGACCTCTTGTTCAGAAAGAGCTATTGATCTGCAAACAGGTGAATTTGCTTATATGCTTGGTTGGCATCATGACACTGAGCACACAGGAGCTAAATAAAGCACATAAAAAAGGGTGAATATGAGAGCCAGGAGATTCTTACAACAGTTACTGTTTATGTCAAGACCCGCTTGCCTCGAGGGACCCATTTTCACATAATCTATAATTATCTCTTCGCTTTAATCGCCTTGTCATTCCTGAGGCTCTCATGGGCACTGGAAGAGGAAAAGCTCATTAACTAAACCTTTTCTCCTCTCTCCAGCCACCCATGGCTTTTAATTGCTTGGTGTGTTATTATCTAGGAGTGCAACTGGGATCATTTTCATAAGAAAGGGAGGTAGAGAGGAGGAAGGGAGCCATGAGTCCCTGAGGTATGCGCCACAGAAAAACCTTTGCTTTCTCAATTATTTATGCCAGCTGAGGTTTTAGAGGCTGAATAAATCCATAACTCAAGTTCATTCTGAGCAGTCAGATTCTCAAGGGGGAGTTGTCCACTTGCCTATACACACTTGTGTAGTCCTCAAAGAATAACCAGAATGTAACAGGACATATGTCATCCAATTTATCACCGATCACCAAAGTGTTAACACAGTGTTGATCGTGGGCAACCAGTGAAACAGGGAAGGATTTCACTACTACCAGTCAAACAGATGGAGGGAAGTAGGATCATCTTTTTGGTGCTAAGGGGAGTGGTGTCAATGGGACAGAATGTCAAAGATACAGAATGATTTAGCCTATTGAAAGCATAAGTCTCCAAATACTCAATTTTTAAAACACAAAATAAAGTGTAACGCACACTCCTGAAGCTTCGGAACAGCTTTGTTAAAAACAAGTTGCTATCTAACAATGTGAAGCTTTGAGTAAATAACTAAATGGAATTTTATATCATCTGATTTTATAAACCACTTACAATAAAACAATATATGTTGTAGCCTTTTCCTTCAGTCACACCTTTTTCAAGAAAATTTTAAAGTAAATTTATGCGAAAGTGACAAGTCTGTATGCTATTTTCATTCCTGCTCCTATTTTCACCAAAAATATAAAAGTAAAGCACAAAATAGTCACTTTTGTTCTAGTTTTCTATTCTAGTTTTTATACTTATGTTTTTTCTATTTTATAATCAGAACTAGAGAGCAGCCAATGATAACATATTTTAACATACATAATAACATATTTTACACCAGATACTAGAAAATATTTTCAAAATCCATTTTTGTTTAAAAATTTTAACGTTGTAAGTAAGTTAATGATGAAAACATCTCTTTAAAATTCTACAGGCTTTTGTGTCTGACCACAGCAGTGACCTCTGGTATTTTCTGCCAAAATAGTTCATTTGTCTCATAGAACAACTAATCAATTCCAGAGCCCATCAATCATTTTAGTTGTACACTGGTCTAGTCTTGCTTCAAGAAGGTCCAGATGGCTGCCTGTGTAAGTGGGATTAATAAAATTCTGATAGATTACATAGCATCAAACTATAAAATATAAGACAGGGAAGATCAAATCTTATTGCAGGATGGGATGGACACTGTACACGTTTCATGTATTGTATTTTTAATTCTTATCCAAATTTCTCAATTTAGGTGCCAACTTCTAGATAAAACCTTCTTTAAGTGTGCAAGCCACTGAAAGTTATTTCTTGTTAACTGAGTCAGTCAGTATATGTAGTATATGCAGAACTATCTGATTCTTTTGCAAAGTGCTATGCTTAATAACCAGAGCTTTTTCTGCCCGTTTGCAGTATAAATAAAATACAACTGATGTCAAGACCAGAGTAACTTTCTGTGAGTTCCAAGATTTGTTACTCTCTTGCTTCTACAGATCCAAACATAACATCTAATAGCACTGGCTCTCCCTTCCCTGTTTTTCATTTTCTTTTGCAAAAGCAAACAACCTGTATCTTTTCTTTCTTTCTTTCTTTTTTTATTAAGGTATGATTGATATACACTCTCATGAAGGTTCCCAAGAAAAACAATGTGGTTATTATATTTACCCTTATCATCGAGTCCCCCCCATACCCCATTGCAGTGACTGTCCATCAGTGTAGTAAGATGCCACAGAGTCCCTATTTGTCTTCTCTGTACTACGCTGTCTTCCCCATGACCCCCCACATACCATGTGCACCAATCATGATACCCCACAATCCCCTTCTCCCTCCCTCCTCACCAGCCCTCCGCCACCCCTCCCCGTCGGTAACCACTAGTCCCTTCTTGGAGTCTGTGAGTCTGCTGCTGTTTTGTTCCTTCAGTTTTGCTTGGTTGTTATACTCCATAAATGAGTAAAATCATTTGGTATTTGTCTTTCTCTGCCTGGCTTATTTCTCTGAGCATAATACCCTCTAGCTCCATCCATGTTGTTGCAAATGGTAGAATTTGTTTCTTTCTTATGGCTGAATAGTATTCCATTGTGTATATGTACCACATCTTCTTTATCCATTCATCTACTGATGGACACTTAGGTTGCTTCCATATCTTGGCTATTGTAAATAGTGCTGCAATGAACACAGGCAACCTGTACCTTTTCTATAATCAGACTGACATGGAATTTTAGCTTCTAACATAGCCCTGTGCCCTGGATCTCTGCTCTGGGGACTCTATGCTGAGTAACAATACTAATAAAAGCTAATTGTTATATAATAACATATTTTATGTCAGATACTGTTCTAGAATGCCTGTGTGTATGCATTATATAATCTACATAAATGCCATATGAGAAAGGTACTATAATTACTCTCATTTTACAGATAAGTAACTTGTCCAAGGTCACAGAGCTAGTAACTGGTGGAACCAGCATTTGAATGCTGGCAGTTTAACTCCATAATTTTTGCATTTAATTAGCCTCAGGCTATATCCCCTCCATTATATTACAGAACAATTAACTAGCTTCAGAAGGAGAAACTGGTGTCAGGGGTCTGGAATATAAACAGAGAAACCTGTCCTTATGACATTATATCATCACTTTCTATGACAGAGTAAAAATAAAGGTCAGAACCAAAACAGGCAGGAGACAAGCTCAGAATTGGCCCCAGTGGCCCTTAGTTCAAGAACATTCACAATAAAACTGAAATGCACCCTTAACTTTTCGCCTACAATGCACATTAGTCAGGAGAGCTGACGCAATGCAGCCCAAGCCTTATTAAGTGGGTTTATTAGATACTGATTTTCCTGATCCTTAAGAATGAGGGAAAAAATGGAAGTTTATTAAAGTAACCAAAACTGACCTTCAAAATAAATTTCCAATGCTCTTCTTAAAAACAGTGGTTCTACAGAAGAAAACTTCCTTTCACCCAAGTTTACTAGTTGATGTTTCTAAAACTCTAAAACCTACTGTCACTTCCACTTTAGTTTAACATAATTCCACCGAGAAACTGCAGTTAACCTCAATTAAAGCACAGCTTTCTCTGAGAAAAAAAAATGAAAACAAAAACCCAGATATATATTTCACCTAAATACAAGTAAAATTTGATTACATAAACAAATAGCCTGTTTTCTCTGTTGCAACTGCATTCTTATAATTAAGAAACAATAGGGACTACATCTAGTCCTTCACTGGAATAACCCAACATTTCATTACAGAATAACTTTTATCATGATATAGTTTATTATACTGGAATTCTGTTCAATTATAAAATGGAGTCTCTAATATAAGAAAATGATTAGTAGTCACTGGACATTCCAAAAGAAACTGAACTCAGGATGTCATTTTGAAAGATACTAGATTCTGGGTGTCCTTAAGGAAATCAGTGCACAAAGTAAAGACCACTATTATTTACAGATAAGTGATGATATTGTGAGGAAATTAAGTGGTTTTAAAAAAGCAAAGTAAAAAAAAGATCTCAATTTATTTACCTAACTAGGGAAGGAAAGTGGTGAGGATGGGCATATCACAGAAAACCAAACCAGCACTCCCTGCATTATGACAGGGCTGTTAGGCTAACTCTCCATGGGCATCACAGACTATCAGCACCTTGAGGGAAGCAGCTGTGTGTACTGCAGGAGTCTGGGCACTTCCACTAGATACCTACTTAGATACTAAGTTCTGGGAACTCCCTCAGACACTAAAAATACCAAGATGGATAAAATATGATCCTCGGCCTCTAAAACCTATAAATTTAGTGGAAAAGATAAAGTTTTTAAAAATTGGGTTGGTGGGGGGGACCTGATGAAGGGGTAGTTTAATAACCGTAATATTGCACATGTAATTGTAGATTAACAATAATAAAATAAATTATATTAAAAAAAGTTTTTAAAAATTATAATTGAACATAGTAAGTGTGATAAATGCTATAACAGAAGTGTGAACACAGGACTATGGGACAACCAAAGGAACGACTAACCTCCCCTCCTATCATGTAGAAAAATGACTCAAAAGGTTTACTGACTTGATTTGAGCATTTAATAAAGTTTGATTAGTAGGGTTAAGGTTCTAAGTACTGTTTTTATTTTAAAAGACTAAAGATAAAATATACAAATTAAGAACCCCAAAACACTTTTTGAATATATAAAGGTTGAGGGGAAGACATGTTAAACTCTGAAAATGTTTTTTAAACTTTGCTGCCTCAAAACTGTTTGGGCTCCTCATGGTCCCTAAAAGGGACGAGGGTGGCAAATGCACTTCAGGCCAGGAGCTGCCTTAAACGGTACCTTTACTCCCCTAGATTCTCCATCAGCTTTCCCCTACCCCACCCAAACAACCTCTTAATCTAGGTAAAAAGGTTGTGTTTGCCTTGCAAGCAGATTCAAGACAGGACCCCTAATATTAACTAATAGATCAACTAACTGGTAATTAACTGAAACTATGAGCACTTCAAGTTTTTGATTCATAACAATATTATTAATTTTCCTCCTAGAATACTACCTGGGGGTATGTACTACATCTTTATGTGGTGGAAAATGTCAGTAAACGTCTGCAAAAATGAAGCATAAATTTTTTATACAATTTCCCCTTCACTCTATGAAGACAAATATCTTCCAGCAATAAATTAAGGTTCACTTGAAAACTAGAGCTTATTTATTTCATGTTAATAAGTAAGAAAAGTAAAGTTCAGATGACTCAAAAAGGGGAAGAGTCAGAGATTCTTATTCCTTGTTTTTGTTTCTAAAATAACAGTCTTAAGAGAATATATCACATGACTTGAAAGCAGGCTAGAATCCTTTTCCTGATTTACATGCAGTGCTGAAAGAAAACGATTACCCAGGAAATTTTATACATAACAAAATTTAACACACTTGTTAAAAACTACAAAATGATCTTAAAAAATTTTTAATTGTGGTAAAAAAAAAAGCCACATAACATTTACCATCTTAACCATTTTTAAGTGCATAGTTCAGTAGCGTCAAATATATTTACACTGTT
Organism: Smutsia gigantea; assembly: GCA_032199065.1. Classification (NCBI taxonomy): domain Eukaryota; kingdom Metazoa; phylum Chordata; class Mammalia; order Pholidota; family Manidae; genus Smutsia; species Smutsia gigantea. The sequence continues at coordinate 36,212 of JAVSCE010005731.1, read as the reverse complement.
GTGCAATTAATCTCCAGCATGTCTCCATCTTGCAAAACTGAAACTCTATACCCATTAGATAACTCCCCATTTCCCACTCCCTCCAGTTGCTGACAACCATCATTTTTTCTGTTACTATGAATTTGGCTATTCTTGACACCTCACAGAAGAAGAATCATACCTCTCTTTATGCCTCTTACTTCACTTGCATAATGTCATCAAGGTTCTAGCATGTGTCAGAATTTCCTCCTTTTTTTTCTTCATTTTGTGTATCCATTCATCGACACTTGGGTGGCTTCCACCTCCTGGCTATTGTGAATAGTGCTGCTATGGGTGTCCAAATATACCTTTGAAATTCTGCTTTTAATAATTTGAGATATAGACTCAGAAGTAGAATAGCTGGATCATATAGTGCTTCTTTGTTTAACTTTTTTAGGAACCTCCAAAATATTTTCCTTAGTGTACCATTTTAAACTCCAAAATGATTTTTTAATTTGTAGCTAGAATAAATTATAAGACTTAAAATGGTTAAAAGAAATAATGATATTCTGAGGAAAACTAACAACAACAGTAACAAAAATTGATAGCTTTAGATTGAGACACAAAATCTTGCTCTACCAACTACTTATGAGGTAGGAAAGGTTACTATCTGGCACTAATTCAGATACTTAATGATTTTAAAGATTATACACTTAAAAAATGATTTTCTCCTATATATTATCCTCCTAGAGATACCACCAAATCAGTCTCATTTTAAGAAAAATTTTTTCACATATGGAAGTATTTAGGCTTAAAGAATACACACACACATACACATACGTGTGTGTGTATATATATCCCTATTATTAAAGACCAGAAGGAAAATTACCTGATGATTTCTTCATGATACAGAGAACTAACAACCGGCCCACCAAAACCAGTATTTACTTCTTTTCCTTTCTTCTCTGTTGACTGTGGGGAAAAAAAAAAGAAGAGGTGGAAAAAAGACATGTTGATTAAAGCAGAGTATAAACCAGATATGAAATACTACTTTGCTAAGGAGTACTAAAGATTTGATGAACCACTATTTTTCCAAGGCCCTAGTAACAATTTCAAGATGGTATCAGATAGGCAGGAGGACACTCAGGTTATCACAGCAGTAGAATGAGTACCCACTAGCGAGCTAAGGTCATTCTACAACCTCCTGAAGCCATCTAAAAGCCATCCCTCTGGCTGATTATAAGATGTTAGGCATGTTCACTGTGGAAAATATGCATGCTTGATGTGGAAAAATGAAAATAAAATATGAAATATAAATATATCAGGAAAAATTGTACCTAGATTAACAAAATTAAAGGTTCCAAATAAGAAAGGAACTAAACTGGAGTAAAACTTCAAATTCAACCATAAAGAAAATATTCTTAGACGGCAAGAAGGAAGGAGAGAATGTGGAAGGGAGAAAGGAAAGGAGGTTCATATCTAAAATAAAAGAAAAAGGAAGCAAACTATTATGGAAACATTTTTCAAAATCAAGTATTCAATACACCTTGCCCCGCATGTTCTTGGAAAGCACAAGATTAAATTTAGAAATAAGATTCGTCCAACACTTGTAATGTGGAAGCAGTGAATTCAGACATTACTATTGCCTGAAAGGATCAAATTGCAATCTCTACAAAATCCCACATCTCCAGCAATACTGACAGTTTTTAGGCCAGGATACCCTGCAAAAATAAAAATTCTGACTCTGAACATAAATACTACCTTAGAATCACAATTAGTCACTTCTACTATTTAATATGACTGCAAAAAGACTTATTTCACTAGACCAGAAAAATACAGGTAATCACCATATATATATACATACATACATATATTTGTCTGTACTTTAAAGGAATTTATTGTTACTTGTTTTGTTATTTTCTTTTGGTCTGAGAACCACTGGGTTGAGGAAGAAGATCCCAGAAACAGAATATTTTATCAGTTCTTAACATTATTGGGGGAACTAATGTTTCAAGAAATGGTAGGAATTTTTTTATGTGGATTAAGTCAGTTATCAATTTATGACTGAAACTAAGGTAAAATATCACAAACAACAACTACTGTCATGTTTAAATGACAAAATATATAGAGTATGCTAGTCTGCAAAGAACTTTCAGGTTAGAGAATGCTTTTCTTTACATTAAAAAAACACAATCATGGGGAGAACTCATTTAATCCAATTATATTCTAATATATGCTCCACTAGTATGATAAAGTTGAAATGCACTTGGTGCTCAAGAGAAGCTTGCTTAATGAATAACAAGACTGGAAATGAGAAAACTGTATGCCAAAAGATAAAGAAAGAGACAGAACCAAGTACAGACCATCAAGCACAGCTTCCTGAAAAAGAGCAGACTCCAAGAAGATAACACAGGAATAAATCTAGGTGACCTTGGGTTTGGCAATGACTTTTTAGATAAAACACCTGATAACTTAATCTTTATTAAAATTAAAAACATCTGCTCTGTGAAAGATACTGTTAAGAAAATGAAATGAGAAATCACAAACTGGGAAAAAATCTTTGCAAAACACATATCTGATAAAGGACTGGTACTCAAAATGTATTTTTAATAACTCAATAACAAAATGACAAATAGAAACTTACAGGCCAATAACCCAGACAAACATAGATTTTAAAATCCTCAAGAAAATATTCTCAAAAAGAATTCAACAGTACATTAAAAGGATCATATACCACAATGAAGTGGGATTTATTACAGGGATGCAAGGATGGTTCGACATCTGCAAATCAACCAATGTGATATGACTCATTACGAAAATGAAGAGTAAAAACAACATGATCATCTCAGTTGATGCAAAAAGAGCCAACATTCAAATATGGTAAAATCTCTCAAAAAAGAGGGTACAGAGGGATATATATCAACATAATGAAGTCCATATATGGCAAACCCACAACTAACATGGTACTCAACAGTGAAAGGCTGAAAGATTTTCCTCTAAGATCACGAACAAGACAAGAATGCCCACTCTCACCAGCTTAATTAGTATTAGAAGTTGTAGCCACAAAAGTCAAATAAGATAAAGAAATAAAAGGCATTCAGATCAGAAAGGAAGTAAAACTGCCACTATATGCAGATGACATGAAACTATATATAAAAAACCCTAAAGACTTCACCAAGAAACTGTTAGGACTAATAAACAAATGCAATATGACTGCAGGATACAAAATCAATGAACAAAAATTTGTTGCATTTCTATACACTAATAATGAATTTCAGAAGGAGAAATTAAGAAATCAATCCCAGACTTCCGGGAAGATGGTGGCATGAGCAAGGTGGTGGAAATCTCCTCCCAAAACCATATATATTTATGAAAATACAACAAATACAACTATTCCTAAAAGAGAGACCAGAAGATATAGGACAGCACCCAGCCTGCAGCTACACCTGAGAGAACTCGGCACCCTGCGAGGCAGGTAAGATACGGAGCTGCAACCCAGTGGGACCAGGGCAGTCCCCCACCCCAGCGCACAGGCAGGAGGAGAGGATTCAGAGCTGGGAGGGAGTGGAAGTACAGGCCTGCGAAATAACCAGCCCTGGTGATCTGCACCGAGAGCGCTGAAACACATCGCGCAGTGTATCAGAGACTGGAGAGACAGAGGGCACAGGATCTGAGCCTGGGAACACACTGGGTCCTCGCAGCTGGCTCCCCAGGACAAAAGAAAAGTGCGTGCTTTTTATAGCGGTTTTAAAGAGACGGGGGCCCAACGGAGGAGCACGATCGTCCCAGCACACTCAGCCCAGCAGGCTGGGAGTCCTGGGGAATTTTGGAACCCTCAGATGGCAACTGGGAAAAGTTGCCATACTGAGACTTCCCACAGAGATTAACAGCCCCCCATTAGTTCCCACCCCAGATGGAGCTACAAAGGGCCCTGCAGAGTGGTGCAGCCACGGCTGCGGAAAAGTGGAGCAACAGTGCCACCTACAGCATCCCCATAGAATCTACTCCCGGCAGGCGTTTTTTTCTCTCTTTTCTTTTCTTTCTTTGTTTTCTCTTTTCTTTCTTTTCTTTTTTTTTTTCTTTATTTCTTTTTAAAAGTCTTAAAGTCCCCAGCTGACATACATGGCACCTACCAGCGACCACTTCTATCACCATGAGAAGACAGAGAAATATGGTACAAACAAAACTTACCCAGACCCAGACAACACCAGAGAGGGAACCTGAAGGGATGGAAATGCACAACCTTCCTGAAAAATAATTCAGAACAAAACTCATAACCATACTGACGGATCTACAGAGAAATATGCAAGAGCTGAGGAGGAAGTGAGGGCAGTCAGGAAAGACAATGCAGAAATGAGACAAGCCATCGAGGGCTTAGCAGCAGACTGGACGAGATGCAAGAGACTGTTAATGGAATAGAAATCAGAGAACAGGAATACAGAGAAGCTGAGGCAGAGAGAGATAAAAGGATCTCTAGGAATGAAAGAATATTAAGAGAACTGTGTGATCATCCAAACAGAACAATATTCGCATTATAGGAGTAACAGAGGAAGAAGAGAGAGACAAAGGAATAGAAAGTGTCTTTGAAGAAATAATTGCTGAAAACGTCCCCATGCTGGGAAAGGAAACAGTCTCGCAGTCCAAGGAAGTGCACAGATCTCCCAACACAAGGGACCCAAGGAAGACAACACAAAGACAGATAATAATTAAAATGGCAAAGATCAAGGATAAGGACAGAGTATTAAAGGCAGCTAGAGAAAGAAAAAAGATCACATACAAAGGAAAACCCATCAGACTATCATCAGATTTATCAACAGAAACCTTACAGGCCAGAAGAGAATGGCATGATATATTTAATGTATTGAAACAGAAGGGTCTCGAACCAAGAAAATTGTATCCAGCATGATTATCATTTAAATATGTCAGAGGGATTAAACAATTTCCAGACAGGCAAAAGCTGAGACAGTTTGCCTCCCATAAGCCAACTCTACAGGATATCTTAAACGGACTGCTCTAGAGGGAAGCACCCTTAAGGCTAAAACGATGTCACCAGAGAAAATAAAATCATACAAAGAAAGCAGACCATACAAATACGAACTAAAGGCAAAGAACAGAACACCTAGTATATAAAGAATGGAGGAGGAAGAATAAGAAGGGAGAGAAATAAAGAAACATCAGACGGTGCTTACAATAACTTAACAAGAAAGTTAAGTTAGATTGTTAAGTAGTAAAGAAGCAACCCTTGAACCTTTGATAACCATGAATCTAAAGCCAGCAATGGCAATAAGTACATATCTATTGATAATCACCCTAAATGTAAATGGACTGAATGCACCAATCAAAAGACACAGAGTAACAGAATGGATAAAAAAGCAAGACCCATATATATGCTGCTTACAAGAGACTCACCTCAAAGCCAAAGATACACACAGACTAAAGGTGAAGGGATGGAAAAAGATATTTCATGCAAACAACAAGGAGAAAAAAGCAGGTGTTGCAGCACTTGTATCAGACAAAATAGACTTCAAAATGAAGAAAGTAGCAAGAGATAAAGAAGGACATAACATAATGATAAAGGGGTCAGTCCAAGAGAATATAACCATTATAAATATATATGCACGCAACACAGGAGCGCCAGCATATGTGAAACAAATACTAACAGAATTAAAGGAGGAAATAGACAGCAATGCATTCATTTTAGGAGACTTCAACACACCACTCACTCCAAAGGACAGATCAACGAGACAGAAAATAAGTAAAGACACAGAGGCACTGAACAACACACTAGAACAGATGGACCTAACAGACATCTACAGAACTCTGCACCCAAAGCAGCAGGATACACATTCTTCTCAAGTGCACATGGAACATTTTCCAGAATAGACCACATACTAGGCCACAAAAAGAACCTCAGTAAATTCAAAAATATTGAAATCCTACCAACCAACATCTCAGATCACAAAGGTATAAAACTAGAAATAAATTTTAGAAAGAAATAAAAAAGCTCACAAATACATGGAGACTTAACAACATTTTCCAAATTAATCAATGGGTTAACGACCAAATCAAAAAGAAATCAAAGAATATATGGAGACTTAATGACAACAACAACACAAAGCCACAACGTCTGTGGGATGCAGCAAAGGCAGTTCTAAGAGGAAAGTATATTGCAATCTAGGCCTATTTAAAGAAGGAAGAACAATCCCAAATGAATAGTCTAAAGACACAATTACTGAAATTGGAAAGAGAAGAACAAATGAGACCCAAAGTCACCAGAAGGAGGTACATAATAAAGATCAGAGAAGAAATAAATAAAATTGAGAAGAATGAAACAATAGAAAAAATCAATTTAACCAAGAGCTGATTCTTTGAAAAAATAAACAAAATAGATAAACCCCTAGCTGGACTCATTAAGAGAAAAAGAGAATCTACACACATAAACAGAATCAGAAATGAGAAAGGAAAAATCACGACAGATCCCACAGAAATACAAAGAATTATAAGAAAATACTATGAGAATCTATATGCTAGCAAGCTGGAAAACCTAGAAGAAATGGACAACTTCTTAGAAAAATACAACCTCCCAAGACTGACCAAACAAGAAACAGAAAAACTAAACAGACCAATCACCAGCAATGAAATTGAATCAGTAATCAAAAAAACTACCCAAGAACAAAACCCCGGACCTGATGGATTCACCGATAAATTCTACCAGACATATAGAGAAGAAATAACACCAATTCTCCTTAAAGTTTTCCAAAAAATAGAAGAGGAGGGAATACTTCCAAACTCATTCTATGAAGCCAGCATCACTCTAATACCAAAACCTGGAAAAGACCTCACCAAAAAAGAAAATTACAGACCAATATCCCTGATGAACGCAGATGCAAAAATACTCAACAAAATATTAGCAAACCAAATTAAAAAATACATTATGAGGATCATACACCATGATCAAGTGGGACTCATCCCAGGGATGCAAGGATGGTACAACATTCGAAAATCCATCAACATCATCCACCACATCAACAAAAAGAAGAACAAAAACCACATGATCATCTCCATAGATGCTGAAAAAGTATTTGACAAAATTCAGCATCCATTCAAGATTAAAACTCTCAACAAAATGGGTATAGAGGGCTATATATGGCAAACCCACAGCTAACATCATACTTAATGGCGAGAAGCTGAAAGCTTTTCATCTAAGATCGGGATGCCCACTCTCTCCACTGTTATTCAAAATAGTACTGGAGGTCCTAGCCACGGCAATCAGACAAAACAAAGAAATACAAGGCATCCAGATTGGTAAAGAAGAAGTCAAATTGTCACTATTTGCAGATGACATGATATTGTACATAAAAAACTCTAAAGAATCCACTCCAAAACTACTAGAACTAATATCTGAATTCAGCAAAGTTGCAGGATACAAAATCAACACACAGAAATCTGTTGCTTTCCTATACACTAATGATGAACTAACAGAAAGAGAAATCAGAAAAACAATTCCATTCACAATTGCATCAAAAAGAATAAAATACCTAGGAATAAACCTAACGAAGGAAGTGAAAGACCTGTACTCTGAAAACTACAAGACACTCCTAAGAGAAATTAAAGAGGACACTAACAAATGGAAACTCATCCCATGCTCTTGGCTAGGAAGAATAAATATTGTCAAAATGGCTATACTACCTAATGCAATCTACAGATTCAACGCAATCCCGATCACACTACCAACAGTTTTCTTCAATGAACTGCAACAAATAATTCTAAAATTCATATGGAACCACAAAAGACCCCGAATAGCCAAAGCAATCCTGAGAAGGAGGAATAAAACAGGGGGAATTATGCTCCCTGACTTCAAGCTCTACTACAAAGCCACAGTAATCAAGACAATTTGGTATTGGCACAAAAACAGACCCACAGACCAGTGAAACAGAATAGAAAATCCAAACATTAACCCAAACATATACAGTCAATTAATATTTGATAAAGGAGCCTTCGATATACAATGGGGAGATGACAGCCTCTTCAAGCAGCTGGTGTTGGAAAAACTGGACAGCTACATGTAGGAGAATGAAACTGGACTACTGTCTAGCCCCATACACAAAGGTAAACTCAAGGTGGATCAAAGACCTGAATGTAAGTCATGAAACCATAAAACTCTTGGAAAAAAACATAAGTCATGAAACCATAAAACTCTTGGAAAAAAAAATCTCTTGTACATAAATATGAGAGACTGCTTCATGAACATACCTCCCCGGGCAAGGGAAACAAAAGCAAAAATGAACAAGTGGGACTATATCAAGCTGCAAAGCTTCTGTACAGCAAAGGACACCATCAGTAGAACAAAAAGACATCCTACAGTATGGGAGAATATATTCATAAATGACGTATCCGATAAGGGGTTGACATCCAAAATATATAAAGAACTCACGCACCTTAACAAACAAAAAGCAAATAATTCAATTAAGAAATGGGCAGAGGACATGAATAGACACTTCTCCAAAGAAGAAATTCAGATGGCCAACAGGCACATGAAAAGATGCTCCACATCGCTAATCATCAGAGAAATGCAGATTAAAACCACAATGAGATATCACCTCACACCAGTGAGGATGGCCAACATCCAAAACACAAACAACAACAAATGTTGGTGAGGATGTGGAGAAAAGGGAACACTCCTACACTGCTGGTGGGAATGCAAATTAGTTCAACCATTGTGGGAAGCAGTATGGAGGTTCCTCAAAAAACTCAAAATATAAATACCATTTGACCCAGGAATCCCACTCCCAGGAATTTACCCTAAGAATGCAGCAGCCCAGTTTGAAAAAGGCATATGCACTCCTCTGTTTATCGCAGCACTATTTACAATAGCCAAGAAACGGAAGCAACCTAAGTGTCCACCAGTAGACGAATGGATGAAAAAGATGTGGTACATATACACAATGGAATATTATTCAGCCATAAGAAGAAAACAAATCCTACCATTTGCAACAACATGGATGGAGCTAGAGGGTATTATGCTCAGTGAAATACGCCAAGCCGAAAAAGACCAGTATCAAATGATTTCACTTATATGTGGAGTATAAGAACAAAGAAAAAAACCTGAAGGAACAAAACAGCAGCAGACTCACAGAACCCAAGAATGGACTAGTAGTTACCAACGGGAAAGGTACTGGGGAGGATGGGTGGGAAGGGAGGGAGAAGGGGGAAAAAGGGGCATTACGATTAGCAGATATAATGTTGGGGGGCACGGTGAGGGCTGTACAACTCAGAGAAGAGACGTAGTGATTCTATAGCATCTCACTGCACTGATGGACAGTGAATGTAATGGGGTTGGTGGTTGGAACTTGATGAAGGGGGTAGTTTAATAACCATAATATTGCACATGTAATTGTAGATTAATGATACTAAAATAAATTATAAAAGAAAAATCAATCCTGTAATCCATCAAAGAGAATAAAATACCTAGGAATAAATTTAGCCAAGGAGGTGAAAGACATATGTAAACTATAAGACACTGATGAAAGAAACTGCAAAGACAAATAAATAGAAAAATATTCCATGATCATAGACTGGAATAATTAATAGTGTTAAAATGTCTATACCACCAAAGCAATCTGAAGATGAAATGCAATACCTATGAAAATTCCTATGGCATTTTTCACAAAAATTAACATAATCCTAAAATTTGCATGGAACCACAAAAAACCCCAAGTAGCCAAAGCAGTATATTGAGAAAGAAAAACAAAGATGGAGGCATCATGCTTCCTGATTTCAAACTGTATAGTAACCAAAAAGCATTGGCATAAAAATGGACACACAGATCAATGGAAAAGAATAGAGAGCCCAGACATAAACCCAGGAATTTTTGGTTAATTAATTTACAACAAAGGAACGAAGAATATTTAATGGAGAAAAGTCTCTTCAATAAATGGTGCTGAGAAAACTTGACAGTCATATGCAATAGAATAAAGCTGGATCGCTAGCTTACACCATACACAAAAATGAACTCAAAATTAATTAATGACTTGCATGTAAGACCTAAAACAATAAAACTCCTAAAAGAAAACATAGGTATGAGCTTCTTACATAAGTCCGGGTGATGATTTTTGTATTTGTTTTGGCCAAAAGCCATGATAACAAAAGCAAAAATTAAAAAGTGTGACTATATCAGACTGAGAGCTGCTGCACAGCAATGGAAACCATCAACAAAATGAAAAGACTTCCTACTGAATAGGAGAAAATATTTGCAAATCATCTATTTGATAAGGGGTTGAAATATATTTGATGAAGGGTTAAAATATATAAAGAACTCATTAAACTCAGTAGAAAAAAAAGCAATCTGATTCAAAAACTGGCAGAGGATCTTAATAAACATTTTCCCAAAGAAGATGCATAGGTGGCCAACAGGTACATGAAAAGAAGTTCAATATCACTAATCATCAGGGAAATGCAAATCAAAACCACAATGTTAGAATGGCTATTATCAAAAAGACAAGAAACAAGTGCTGGGGAGGGTGTGAAGAAAAAGGAATACTTGTAGATGAGTGGTGGGGATGAAAATTGGTACAGCCACTATAGAAAGGTTCCTCAAGAACTTAAAAATACAACCACCATATGATTCAGCAATTCCACTTCTGGGTATTTATCCAAAAGAAACAAAAACATTAACTCAGAGAAATATACACACCCCCATGTTCACTGCAGCATTATTTACCATAGTCAACACACACACACACAAAGGAATTGTACTGAGCCATAAAAAAGAAGGAAATCTTGCCATCTGCAATATCACAGACCTTGAGGGCATTATGCCAAGTGAAATAAGTCACATAGAGAAAGACAAATATTGATGACCTCACTTACACGTGGAATATAAAAAAACAAAAATAAATCACAAAAACAAATTCATAGATACAGAGAACAGATTGGTGGTTGCAAGAGGCAGGGGGTTGGAGGGTGGAAGAAATGGGTGAAGGTGGTCAGAAGTTCTAATTATAATTAAGTCATGGAGATGTAATGTAGTGCATGGTGACTATAGTTACTACTACTGTGTTGTATATTTGAATGTTGCTGAGAGAGTAAATCTCAAAAGTTCTCATCACCAGAAAAAAAATTATAACTATGTAATGGTGGCAGATGTTAACTATACTTACTATGGGGATCAGTTAGCAAAAAAAAAAAAAAAAGAAATAACCAATTTAAAAATGGTAAAAGATCAAATAGACACCTTACCAAAGAAGATACACAGATCGAAATAAGGAAATGAAAAGATGTCTGGCATTATATGTCATGAGATAATGGCAAATTAAAAAAAAAAAAGAAATACAACTACACACCTCTTAGAAGTGCTAAAATGCAAAACACTGACAACACCAAATGCTGGTGAGAATGTGGGGCCATCAGGAACTCTTATTCATTGCTGAAGGAAATGCAAAGTGGAATAGCCACTTTGAAAGACAGTTGGGGCAATTCTAACAAAACAAAACATACTCTTACCATATGGTCCAGCAATTGTGTTCCTAGGTATTTATTTACCTGAAAGGATCAAAAGATTATGTCCATAAAACTTGAATGTTTATAGCAGTTTTTCATAACTGTGAAAACCAAGAAGCAACCAAGATATTCTCCAATAAGTGAAACAATAAAAAAATACTATGGTATACAATAGAATATTATTCAGCAATAAGAAGTGAGCTATTATAGATTAAAGAAAAAGGGTGTAAATTAAAGTAAAATCAGAAATGAAAGAGACATTACTATTGATGCCACAGAAATTTTCAAAGATTGTAAGAGACTACTATGAAAAATTATATGCCGATAAATTGGGTAACCTAGAAGAAATGTATAAATTCCTAGAAACATACAACCAAGCATGACTAAATTACGAAGAAATAAAAAATCTAAATAGACCCATAACTGGTAAAGAGATTGAATCAGAAATAAAAAATCTTCCAATGGAGAAAATCCCAGAACCATATGTGACTTTACTGGGGAATTCTGCCAAACATTTTAAGAATTAACACCAGTCCTTCCCAAACTCTTCCAAAAAATTGAAGAGGAGGTAGCACTTCCAACCTCATTTGATAAGGCCAGAATTACCTCAATACCAAAGCCAGACAAAGAAAGTGGAAGAAAACTACAGAGCAATATCTGAGGAATGCTGATGCAAAAATCCTCAATTAAATACTAGCAAGTTGAATTCAACAGCACACTAAGAGGATTATACATCGTGACCAAGTGGGATTTTTTTCCTGTGAACACAAGAATGGTATGGTTTAACATATAAAAATCAATCGATACAACACACCGCATTAACAAAATGAAGAAGAGTAATCAGCCAGTGCAAAGGCCCTATGGTGAGAGTATGGTTAGAATGTTAGAGAACTTAGTGTTCATGTCCTTTGCTGGGGGTTAATTAATATATTTAAGGGGACAAGACTAGAGCAAGAACATAAGTTCATAAGATAATCATAGTTTCTACTAGTATCATTCACTGAACATCTTTATGTAAACAGGCAATTTGGAAGAGATACCTGTAGTATGCTTGGCAATTATTTGCTGTGAAAATACATACTAATAATTAGGAGTTATATGGTATTTTAGAAAGGGATGAGTAGCATCCACTTTCTTTTTTACTTAATTAATATCCTTTATTTTTTAGAAATGTTTTAAGGTTTACAGAAAAATGAGCGGAAAGTACAGAAAGTTCCCACATACCCACCTCCCCACAAATTTCCTCTGTTATTAATATCTTGCATTAGTGTGGTATATTTGTTACAATTGATGGGCCAATATTAATACACTGTTATTTACTGAAGTCCATGAGTTTGCATGAGGCTTCACTCTTTGTGCTCTGTATGGGTTTTGGACAAATGCATAATGACACATATCCACCATTATGATAACATTTACAATAATTTCTCTGCCCTAAGATTCCTATGCTTCACCTATTCATCTCTCCCTCCCTCTGAAGCCCTGGCAAATAATCTTTTTACTGTCCCCATAGTTTTACCTTTTCTAGAATATTATATAGAATTAGAATCATGCAGTATAAATTTCAGATTGATTTCTTTCATTTAGCAATATAAGTTTAAGGTTCCTCTGTGTATTTTCGTGTTTTGATAGCTCACCTCTTTTTCTTAAAAAAAAATTTAATTGTTAAATTAAAAAAAAATACAAAATTTACCATCTTAACCATTTTTAAGTATACAGTTCAGTAGTATTAATTATATCCTACTTTGCCTGGTTAAAAACACAAGATTTTCTCCAGTCTTCAACATAAGAATGTGGTGGGGCTCTGGGAAGCAAAATCTGTTAAGAGTGGGGGACCTCCTAAGACCAGGCCCCCAGGAGTTTTTAACTCTCAAACTAGTTCACACTGAGCCTCCATCAGTTCATCAGTCACCATTTAAGTGTTCCTACCAGTATGCCTCAAGCAGCTTCTGCTCCCAGTAATATGATCTTGGGTGTGATTCTTTGTACTCACTTGCCTCTCTAGTTTGGGGACTGGCCTTTTGCTCTATGACCTCAAATTTCAGAAGGATCTAAGATTAGTCTAGGATTTTTCAGTTTGGTCAGACTTTTGTTGTTGAGGACAGGTGTGATGGTTTTTACAAGTTCTTCACATGTAGAGCTGAAACTCTAAGTTCAATTATCTTTTAAAGAGATTGTAAAATGAAAAAAAAGCATTTTGTATTTACCCATATATTTAGCACTTCTAGTTCTCTTCATTCCTTTATGTAGGTCCAAATTTCCATTTGATCTGTTTTTCCTTTTACCTAAAGTTCTTCAAACATTTATTGTAATGCGGGTCAGTCAGCAGTGAATTATCTCTGATTTTGTTTGAAAAAAAGTACTTTACCCTTTTTTTTTGTACTGACCTGAGAGTCACGTAACATAAAATTAACCATTTTAAAGTATACAACCGGGTGGCATTTAGTACATTCACAATGCTGTGCAACTTCCACCTCCATTTGGTTTCAAAACATTTTCATCATTCCCAAAAAAACCCTGACTCCATTAAGCAATCACTCCATAGGCCCTTCTCCCCCAAACCCTGGCAAGCACCTATCTCCTTTCTGTCTCCGTAGACTCATCCACCCATTCTGGATATTTTATATAAATATTTAACTTTTTGAATATGATTTCTTTCACTTAGCATGTTTTTGAGGTTCTTCTACATTACAGCATGTATCGTTTATCATGTACTTCATTTCTTTTTATGGTTGAGTAATATTTTATGGTTTGTATACATACCCTATTTTGTTTGTGCATTCACCAGTTGATGGACATTTGGATTTTTTGTACCCTTTGGCTATTATGCTGCTATGAATTTTATGTACAGGTATTTGAGTAGCTGTTTTCAATTCTTTCAGATGTATACCTAGGAGTGGAATTGCTGGGTCAAATGGTAATTTTTAGAGGAACTGCCAAATTATTTTCCACAGAAGCTGTACTATTTTACACTTCCACTAGTAATGGAAGATGTTTCCAATTTCTCCACATCCTTGTCAACACTTGTTATTATCTGTCTTCTTTATTATGGTCACCTTAGCATATGTAAAGTAGTATCTCATTGTGGCTTTGATTTGCATTTCCTTAATAACTAATATTTCATATAACTGTGGGCTAGTCTCTTTGGAGAAATGTCTGTTCAAGCCCTTTGTCCATTTATTATTTTTTGTTTATGAGTTGTAAAAGTTATATACTCTGGATATTAGATCTTTATCAGATATACGATTTGCAAATATTCTCTCCCATTCTGTAGGATGTCTTTTCACCTTCTTGGCAACATTTTTGAAGCACAAAGTTGTTTTTTTTTAAACCCAAAACAGTTTATTTTAAAACATTCTGGCAAAGTATTAAAAAGTATTACCTTTACTAAATCATTATCCTCAAATCTACAATTTAAAGTTGTCTTATATGGTGGCATGAAATGTACCCACAAAGCATTTCTGCTACCATTCTAAGGTACTATGCCCCGAGGAAAATAATTCTCATGAATGGAACTAGCATCCTTTTTTTATGGAATGCCATTATTACTTGGAAGAATAGATGACACAGAAACTGTAATTATTTAGACTTGGATATTCGACTGGCACTTCCTTGAAAATGAACCTGAATCTGTCACTTCAGTATTAGCTGACGGCTGACAACTGACAATGCTTTTTGCCTGGATAAAGTGTAAGAGCACAAGAGAAAATGTGAATTTTGGAAAACTGTGGAAGCACAGTTTTTAATGCTGATGAAGTCCCATTTATCTATCTTTTCTTTGGTTACTTGGGTTTTTGCTATTATATCTAAGAATCCATGGCCAAATCCAAAATCATTAAGATATATCCCTATGTTTACTTCAAAGGGTTTTACAGTTTTAATTCATATTATTTAGATCATTGATCCCTTTTGAGTAAAGTTTTGTATATAGTAAAAAAAGGGACACACATTCATTCTTTTGCATGTGGATATCCAGTTGTCCCAGCATCATTTAAGAGATTATACTTCCTCTTTTGAATGGTCTTGGCACCCTTATTTAAAAAAAAATCAATTTATCACAAATGTGAGGGTTTATTTCCAGACTCAATTCTACTCTATTAGTCTACATAACTAGCCTTATGCCAGTAGCATACTGTTTAAATTACTGTAGCTTTGTAGTGTTTTGAAATTACAAATTTCAAATTATAAACCTTCTAATTTTGTTCTTTTTCTATGTTGTTTTGACTATTTGAGAACCTTTGCAATTACACATGGATTTGAGAATCAACTTTTTCATTTCTGCAAAAATGGCAGTTAGAATATTGACAAGAGATTGCATTGAATCTGTAGGTCACTTTGTATACTGTTGCCATCTTAACAATATAAAATCTATTCTTCATCAAATGAACCTGGGATGTTTTCCCATTTATTTAGATCTTTAATTTGTTTCAAAAGTGGTTTATTGTTTTCAGGGTAGTCTTTCACATTCCTGGTTAAAATTATTCCCAGGTGTTTTATTATTTTGGATTCTATTTTAAATGGAACGGTTCTTAGTTTCCATTTTGAGGTGTTTGTTGTTGGTGTATAGAAACACAACTAATTTTTCCATGTTGTTCACAAACCTTCCAACTTTGCTGAGTTTATTAACTTTAGTAATTTTTTGTGGATTCTTTCAATTTTCTATATATAGGATCAGATTACCATCAACAGAGATAGTTTTACTTCTTCCTTTCCAATCTGCATGCTATTTATTTGTTTTCTTGTCTGATTTCTCTAGCTAGAATTTACAGTACAACACTGAACAACAGTAGTCAAAGCAAGCATCCTTCTCTTATTCCTGATCCTAGGAGTTGCTTTCTGCCTTTATTGAGTGAAATGTTACCTGTGGGCTGTTCACAAATGCCCATTATCAGGGTTAAAAAACTGCACCTTCACTATTTATTTATTTATTTATTTATTTAGGTATTATTAATGTACAATTACATGAGCAACATTATGGTTACTAGACTCCCCCTATTATCAAGTCCTCACCACATACCCCATTACAGTCACTGTCCATCAGCGTAGTAAGATGCTATAGAATCACTACTTGTCTTCTCTGTGTTATACTGCCTTCCCTGTATCCCCCCCCCACACTACATTATGTGTGCTAATCCTAATAGCCCTTTTTCCCCCTTATCCCTCCCTTCCCGCCCATCTTCCCCAGTCCAGTCCCTTTCCATTTGGTAACTATTAGTCCATTCTTGGGTTCTGTGAGTCTGCTGCTGTTTTGTTCCTTCAGTTTTTTCTTTGTTCTTATACTCCACAGATGAGTGAAACCATTTGATACTTGTCTTTCTCTGCCTGGCTTATTTCACTGAGCATAATACCCTCTAGCTCCATCCATGTTGTTGCAAATTGAAGGATTTGTTTTCTTCTTATGGCTGAATAATATTCCATTGTGTATATGCACCACATCTTCTTTATCCATTCATGTACTGATGGACACTTAGGTTGCTTCCATTTCTTGGCTATTGTAAATAGTACTGTGATAAACACAGGGGTGCATATGTCTTTTTCAAACTGGGCTGCTGCAATCTTAGTGTAAATTCCTAGTAGTGGATTTCCTGGGTCAAATGGTATTTCTATTTTGAGTTTTTTGAGGAACCTCCAGACTGCTTCCACAATGCTTGAACTAATTTACATTTCTACCAGCAGTGTAGGAGGGTTCTCTTTGCTCCACATCCTCGCCAACATTTGTTGTTGTTTGTGTTTTGGATGTTGGCCATCCTCACTGGTGTGAGGTGATATCTCATTGTGGTTTTAATCTGCATTTCTCTGATGATTAGCGATGTGGGGCATCTTTTCATGTACCTGTTGGCCATCTGAATTTCTTCTTTGGAGAAGTGTCTATTCAGTTCCTCTGCCCATTTTTTAATTGGATTATTTGCTTTTTGTTTATTGAGGTATGTGAGCTCTTTATATAATTTGGATGTCAATCCCTTATTGGATATGTCATTTATGAATATATTCTCCCATACTGTAGGATGTCTTTTTGTTCTACTGATGGTATCCTTTGCTGTACAGGAGTTTTTAGTTTGATATAGTCCCACTTGTTCATTTTTGCTTTTGTTTCCCTTGCCCAGGGAGATATTTCATGAAGAAGTTGTTCATGTTTATGTCCAAGAGATTTTTGCCTATGTTTTTTTCCAAGAGTTTTATGGTTTCATGACTTACATTCAGGTCTTTGATCCATTTTGAGTTTACTTTTGTGTATGGGGCTAGACAGTAGCCCAGTTTCATTCTCTTACATGTAGCTGCCCAGTTTTTGCACCTTCACTTTTTAAAACTGTCTTAAGTGTTCCAGAATTACAAGTTCATAGTGTTTTCCCTTTGATGTTGCCTTTGGACCTCAGAATTCTGAAGTCTGCTGTAGTTCTTATCTTTGTTCCTCTGTATCATGTTTTTTGTTTGTTTGTTTGTTTGGAGGTTCTCAAGATCTTTTTTTCACTGATTACCAACAATTTGATTATGATGTGTTTTGGTATGGTTTCCTTACTTTTCTTCTGCTTGGGATTCATTGAGCTCCTTGGGTCTATGGGTATATGGCAGAGACTCTCAACTAGGGGATATTTATTTGCCATCCACCCTCCTCCAAGGATACCTGGCAATGTCTGGGGCAATTTTTGGTCATCACAAGTGAGTAGTCCTACTTGCACCTAGTGAGCAGAGACCACAGAGTTGCTGCTAAACATCCTACAGTACACAGAATAGCCCCCAAGGCAAAGCATTACCCAGCCCAGTCAGTGGTGCCAAGGCTGAAAAACTCTGGCTTATAGTTTTCATTAAATATTTAAAATGTAAAAAATTATTAAAATTTTTTCTATCTTTTCCTCTTTTGCTACATTAATATTTTCCCATAGCACACTGGGGCTCTTTTCATTTTTTGTTTAGTCTTTTTATGTTCTGTGCTCCATTTTTATTAATTCCACTTGCTATATCTTCAAGTTCACTGACCTTTTCTTATGCTATGTTTAATCTGCTGTTAATCCTATCCAGTATACTCCTCATTTCCGATATTATTTTCTTCCATCTTTAGAAGTTACATTTGAGGCTTTTTGTATCTTCTACTTCTCTCTCCATTATGTTTGTTCTCCTCTACTTTCTTGAATATATAGAATATATTTGTAATGGCTGTTTTCACCCCTATCAGTTCTGCATCTGCTTTCATTGACAGGTTTTTCTCCTGATTGTAGGTCATATTTTCCTGCCATCTTGGCATGCTTGAAAGATTTTTACTGTAAGCCAGGCATTGTAAATTTTATACTCTTGTTTGTTGAATTTTGTTGTGTTCCTTTAATTATATCAGACCTTGTTTTGGAATGAATTCAGTCATGTGGAATCAGTGTGATCCTTTCAAGGCTTACTTTCATGCTTTGCTAAGGCAAGAACAGAACAGCCTTTAATCTAGAGCTTAATATAGCTTAATAATACTGAAGTGAAATCCTTCTGAGGCCTCTACTATATGCCGGTATCTCTACCCATATATTATATTTTCTTGCCACTCTGATTAGTAGGAAACAAAATATTCTAAGTCCTATGTCAGCTGCAGGAGTTGTTTGGCCTACTGCTTTCTTATATTTCTCTCCCCAGTCTATTAGTTTTCTCTCTCACACACACAGATTAATATTCAGCCAAACAGACCCCTCTACAGATCTCTGGCATTCTCTCTCTATGCAAGACATCCTTTCTAGTATTTGGCCCTCCATTATCTAGCTCAAATCAACAAGACAACCAGGCTCTTTGGTTCCCTGCTCCCTTCACTGCAGTCTGGAAATTGTTTCCAGGAAATACGCTGAAATGAGGCAACTGTAGAACTCACTCTGTTTCTCCTTTCTTCTCATTTTATACTACTTTCAGTGCCATGTCTGAAAAATCATTATTTCATTTATTCTGTCTAGTTTTCTTCCAGTTTTAATCAAATTGGTAAATTCTGTCCCCATTACTCCACCATGCTCAAGAGCGTAAATCCCACAAGCATTTAAAAACCAGCATAATTATTCCATGCTGCAATGTACCATATTTAACTTAACCATTATCTGACAGTTTTTCTATTTAGGTTATTTTCATTTTTTCACTCATAAACAAAGATATGAAGAATACCTTTGTACATAAAGCATAATACAGCTTTAATTAAAATCTTTAGGGAAAAAAACTGACTACATAATTTGATTATAGTGTATTCTAATATATTTCTTCTTCCTGGAATTAATTCCTCCCTCTGAAGTAACTGAACACAGCATGTTAGAATACTGATAATACCTTTTTTCCTGGGGGTGGGGGTATTATATCTTAAACAGAAATGATATTTTAAAAAGAATCTGCCATTATCAGATTGAATTCAGAACAAAGCTGCCAAAGATGCATTAGTTTTCCTCTCCATCCTGCAGGGAGTAAACTTTGGCTACTTTACCCTCTTGATTTCCACTCCAATGAGATGTTTCCCATAGAGGCTTAAGAAGTTTATTCCACTTCTCTCTACTCAACATCCATTAAGTTATTTTTATGTTGCATCAGCAGTTGAAGGAGACTCCAATTTGGCAGCCAATACAATAAAATTTGCCAGTTCTTATATTGCCTCAGACTATATTATTTGAGACACTGAAATGCTCCTTCACTCAGAGCAGAAAGGATAAGTTGTTGGCTGAATCTTTATCACTTGATCAGATTCCACCTTAGTCAGTTGCAGGGTCAAGATTTAAAACCTTGCAAAACTTTATTTTCCATTTGAAATATAACTACTCCAAAGATTATCAGGCTAATATATGCAAGGAGGGGATTTCTTGCTTCTTGGTGCTGCCTTTTTTGGCCTCTGTTTTATTGGTTTGTTTGATTAATTTGTTTACAGGTCTAGCTGTAGGACACTGGATAAATTAATCTCTCTGCCTCAGTTTCCGTGCTTGTAAAAACAGGGATAATAGTAAATCTTTCACATGGGTGTTTTAAGGATTTTAAATATATATGTAAAAAAAAACAGTGCCCAGCACAAAGTGGACACTATTTAAGTGTAAGCTAATAAAATAATATTATTATTACCCAAAATACGGCCGTTTCTCCAAAGCAAAAGTGTCTCAGCAATACAGATACAAGAAGCTTTGATATAGGGACTTAAAATATTGTACCATGAGTCTTTAATAGGTTTAAACTGATTCTCCTGATAACAACAAACCCTGAAACCAACCAACCAAATAGAAAACCCAACATGAAAACTCTGTCATTAAGAAAAAAGGGAAGGAAACCAGGACTTGTCTTCCACGTTTTTAACACTTTATATGTAATATCCAATTCCAACTTCAAAACAATTCTAGAAAGTTAACATTTTTACTGTATTTCATTTAATCTAAGACATCATCAGTTGTAAGTACCATTATTTTTCTGTAATGCTAAGAAAGAAAAAACATGGCCAACTAAACATTAACACACCATTTATTTTAAGAGACATCCAAATTTTTTAAATGTTAAAAACTGAATAACTGTCTTATATTTGAAGAACTGTATCTCCATTTTACAGTTTAAAAAACTGAAGATAAAAGAGGTGAAGTGCCCAATGCAATGGAGTGAGTGGTTGACAGATTCAAACCAAGATCTACTATCAAAACCTGTGCTCTTTCTATTAACTATGCTGACTCTCCAAGCTACTTTAGAAACCATCATTACATACTTATAATATTCTG
The DNA here is from genome assembly GCA_032199065.1 of Smutsia gigantea. Taxonomy (NCBI): domain Eukaryota; kingdom Metazoa; phylum Chordata; class Mammalia; order Pholidota; family Manidae; genus Smutsia; species Smutsia gigantea. Next base: position 15,063 of record JAVSCE010005731.1, on the reverse strand, counting down.
AGTTAAAAGTTTGTTCTGTTTCATAAATGTAATTTTAAAAGATTTTTAAGTACTTCAGTAATTCAAAAGGAGATTTTAAAATAAAAATAAACATAACTAACTTTTTGGAGGCTCATTTATGATGATATATTATATACAATTTATCAACTAAATAGACAATACTATAGTTTGAATCCCTCAAATAAGATTTTTCTAATAATCCTTTAAAAATATTTATTGTCATTTTTTTCCTGAAACAGGAATATTCATCCACATGCAAAACTAAGAATATTATCCTCATCTCAACTATTACCTGTCATTAAAAGCATTAAGGAAAAAAACTTTACTATGAAAATATTGTTGGTTGGTATTTATAATAGTAATACTTAGAAAATTCTCAAGAAAGGCAAACTCCATAAATCTGTGTTTTAAACCTTAGTTTCTCTTAATATAAACATACAGCATAGGTTTAAAAAAATCATCTCCTAAAACCTTAACAACAATCGACATTTAGTAAGTACATCAATTATCTAGAATATTATGTAAATGCTTAAATTACTATTGGAAAATAATTTTTAATTAAAAGGAAAGAAAGCAGAAATAATATGTCAAGTAGGTATTTTATCCAAACCTCCAAATTTTAGCATTTCCTAATATTTTTTTGTATATACACTATACACACTAGTTTAAAAAGTGATATGGATTTTTAAAAGATGAAAAAAACTGAAAAACAACTTTTTAAAAATCATTTCACAAGAGAATTTTATTTTTTTATATTTATTTATTTTTATTATGGTATCATTAATATACAATCACATGAGCAACACTGTGGTTACTAGATATCCCCCCCTTATCAAGTCCCCACCACATACCCCATTACAGTCATTGCCCATCAGCATAGTAAGATATTATAGAGTCACTACTTGTCTTCTCTGTGCTATACTGCCTTCCCCGTATGCCCCCCCTACATTATGTGTGCTAACCATAATGCCCCTTAATCCCCTTATGCCTTCCTTCCCCCCCACCCTCCCTTGTCCCTGTCCCTTTGGTAACAACTATTTTTTTAACTACTTAAATCTGCATCACTAAAATATATGAGAGTTTTTCCAGATAATTAATATGGTCAACAGAACTCTTCTAACACCTTTATTATCTACCAAGTATATTTCATTACTCTGTACAACAAAACAAAAAATGGTAAATTACCCTTTTATTACACTATAATGGAATTTAAGAGTAAATATATTAATTTTGTCTTCTTAATTTCCTGGCTACTGTCAACTACCTTGGTTCTAGGGTAAAAAGTCTGTTCTAAGAAACAAAATATTATCACTTGTACACATACTCAGTTTCCATTGTACAGTATGTAGGGCACTTAACTTTTGTGAAGTATTTTTACTCAATATAATGTTATTTTAATATGGCTATCACGGAACAACCTTCAGGTCGTTATGACTAACTTTCTACAAATGTAACAATGATCAATATTTTAAAATGTTCTTTGGAAAGTTATTCTGAATATAGTATTTACCATATCTATTCAAAAATTAAAACTTTTCTTAGATTTTAAGCAGCAAAGAACATAAAAGACCAATAGATTAAAATACTTAAACTGGCATTTCTGTTATAATGTAGTAAAAATAAATAATAAACTGTTTAAGCAAATGAAACAAATGGCTAATATTTCTATAATATTATGAGCAATATATCCAAATGATCTCAATGTAAGAAAAACATTAAGACCCTACAGATAAACAGACCATAGTTATGAGCAGGCAACAATTAATATTTGAAGTTACATAGAGGTTTAGGATTTTATTCACATACACATAAATACCAATAATGCCATACCAATACTTGGGAAAATGTTCAACATCCCTAATCATTTAAACATGCAAGTTAAAAAAACAATGAGCAATGGATTTTAAACTAATTCCATTAGGATAACAAAATCAAGCAAGTTGGTAAAATTGTAGTGAAAAAGGTACTAACACTAAATCAACAGCCCTGATGGCCCTGTAAATGGTGTTATTCTTTTAGAAAACAATATTGCAATCCTACTAAGACCCATAAAAATATTAGCATACTTTCATTATTTTCACCATTAATGTAGTTTCTGGTTATTACTCAAAATATACAACCCTGGATTACAGTAACTTTGTATAGGATTCAACCACAAACCTTTCTGTTGCTCCTTTTATATAAAATTAATGTTCTTAGATTTTAAGATAGAAACATGTATCTATACCTTTCTTCTGTTCTTTCCATGAAGCATTTAAAATTCTGGCTACTGTGACTTTAAGATCACTTGGCTCTGGGCCCCTCTCCCATTTTGACCTGGTTCCTCTTTCCTTTTGTCTTTGTGATCATTGTGATTTTGATTAAATTCACAGCAGATTCCTCTCAGTGAGGCTTTGTCCCAGAAGAACTTTGGCTGGTTAATTTTGGAAGCTCTAGAGCCCACACCAATATAGAGAATTTTACCATGAACCCCTTGCACTCAGTCATGAATTGATGTATGTAAAATCTGTCTAAAATTTACCTGTTGTCAATTGTAAGATTCTAGTATTATATCTTAGGTGAGTCAGACTCCCTACTCTTTCCTCCTATGAAAATACCAGTGCTACACAAATCTTGTAGCTGTTCATGGTTTCTCTCTATTTTTATCTGATCATTAGTTTTATTACGGATCCTGCCTAAGAGCTTTTAGTTATGCATCCTGGTTATTCTGTCAAGGAAGCACTTGGGAATATTAAAAAAACTATGCTATAGCCACTGCCATTTTCCCAAAATCCCAATTAATGAATGACTTGACGGAATGCATGAAGGGGGAATTCACTAACCTAAACAGGTTAGTATTGCTAAACTAGGTGTATTTCCATTCCATTCTCTTTTCCATTACTTCTGCCTCCACTCAACCAACTATCTCAACAGAATGTATGATTTCAAGAAAGAGAGGTATAAAGATTGATAAGGCAATAGAAGTTTAGTGAACATCCATTATTTGTAGCTTATCAGTCTTTTGAACACTACCTCAACATTTTAATATCTTTCTATATTGTGAATCCCAACATTCCAAACAGAATCCTCAACAACATTTTTCAGACTCCTTTGCATCTAGAATATGTAGGCCCATGACCTATACTCTTCCACCAGTCAGATGCACAAATAAGCCACTTGGATATAGAATGGAGCAGCATGTCATTGACCTGTGGCAAACCACACTTCTGGGTTGACAGCTAGAAATTTGGTTGTTATGTACCTACCAACAAAAGTAGTGTGTGTGATATAACCAGATTCAAGCAATTAAATCAAACGTATCATATGGATTCCTATATTCACTTTAATACACAGGAGAATATTGATTAATGATATCAGGAAATTCACAAATGGAAATCAATGTTATCTTACGGATGGATCGCTCTCGTGAAATTACAGCATCTACTGCTTTGTGACTGCTATTTTTAAAACACACATTTATGAATTCATCAGATGTGCAAACTTGTGGGCTGAAAATATTTAAGAAATATGCAAAGATTAAAATTATTTGAGTTTGATGTTTGCTATAGGCTTTTACACATATTCTTTATCAGATTAAATACTTCAGGATAACTTCAAGGGGAAATGAATAGGAATCTTTTCTTCCAGCTATCTGAATAGTTCACTCTCTTATCAATTTAAAGTCCTTATTCAAATGTCACCTTTCTCAACACAGCCTTCCTTCCCTTGCCCTACTTAGAACTGTAACCCAATACCTATGTCATGCTATATACCTATCCTTCTCATCTCCTGGTAGAATTTAAGTTCCACAGGGCAGGAGTTTCTATTTTTGCTCACTGGTATATTCTAGGAGCTCTCATCTATTTTGGCTCACTAGTATATCTGAGGAACTTAGAATAGTGCCTGGTACATAGAAGACATTTAAGTGTTTTTGAATGTATAAATAAATGGATAAGAAAATTAAGGCATAGCTTCAAATATGGTGGATTTTCACATGAGAGTGAATTTTAGCCAAGTATGAATTTTAGAATGAAGCAGATTGTATTGAAGTCCTACTCTGCCACTTACTAGCTACAAACTTCTGGCTAAATGTTAAATTCCCTAAGCTTCCGTTTTTTTATCTGGAAAACACAGATAATAATAGTGTCTGCTTCAGAGGGTTGTGATGAGGACAAAATAGAATAATATATCTAAAGCACTTTACATAGTGCATAGCACATGGTAAGAGCTCAGTAAATACAGTTAATATTTTTATTATTAGTAAGTATAGTAGCCAAAAGGCAAGTAGAAATGGATCGGTATCAATCTCCAGCTAAGTTTCTAGTAGAAAAGTCAATCTCTCTGTATACCTATTCTTGTATACCACCTTCATCAATAGTTTACTCAAGATATAAAAAAGTATGCTAATCAAATTACCTGATAACAGGGTCAATGAAAGATAGTTCACATTCTAGATGACACACTCATATGAGTCAAAAGAATACCTTAATGTTGGAATAATATGATGAATCAAATAAATGGGATTTAATATGAGTATACATAAAGTACTGAACTTAGTATAGAATAGACATTGCATAACAGAGTGTGTGAAAAAGACTTAGGATTTTAGTTCGCTGAAAGTTAAGAAGAATTAACATTGTAATGTGCCTCCAAAAAGGTTAAAGAAATTTTAAGCTACATCAGTAGAAGTTTAGTATTCAAATGAAAGAAAAGTTCTATAGTGGTCACACTATGTCTCAAACAGTCTGTTCAATTCTAAAAGTCGTACTCTAGAAGAAGTGTTGAGAAGCTGAAACTTGTTCATACAACAATGATAGGGATAGTGGTAGGGATGGAAAGCAATTTCAGAAATTAAGGATACCTAGCCTAAAGAAGAGGAGACTTAAAAACTGTCTTTAAACCATGAAGGACTCTTATGTAGATGAAGAATTAGATTTATTCTATGTAGGCCTAGAAAGCAAAAATAGGACAGAATAGAGCAAAAACAATAAAATAACGAAACAGTGAATTAGATTTTGGCCTACTATAGAAAGAAGTTTCTAATAACTGGATTTGTTCCAAGATTTGGCCAACTTCTTTGCAAACAGTATACTTCCATTACTAGGAGTCTTCTAATAGGCACTAAAAGACTGTATGTGGGAATAAGCTGGAGACACAAAATTAGTCTAGACAACCACTTAAGATTAAAGCCCTATAATAAGAGAAAAAAACAAAATATAATTTTTTAAAAAGATATATACAAATGGCCAAAAAATACATAAAAAGATGCTTCACCATCATTAGTCATCAGGAAAATGCAAAACTACAGTAAGATACCACTTTCATATACACTAAGATGACTATAATAAAAAGTTAGAAAATAACAAGTGTTGGCAAAGATGTATAGAAAGTAGAACCCTCATACACTGTTGACAGTAACACAAAATGTTGTAGGCACTTTGGAAAAGAGTCTGGCAGTTCTTCAAAAAGTTAAAGTTACCATTTTATCTAGCAATTCCACTCCTAAGTACATATTCATGAGAAATAAAGACATATGTCCACATAAAAACTTGCACATGATATTAGTATCAGCATTATTCATAATAGCCAAAAGGTAGAAACAACCCAAATGTCCATCAATGGGTGAACTGATAAAACGAAATGTGGTATATCCATACAACATTATTTAGCAATAAAAAGGAATGAAGTACTAATACATGCTACAACTTGAAAGAATCCTTGTTCTTGCACGTTAAACTATGCTAAATGAAAGAAGCCAGTCACAAAAGACCACACAGGATATGATTCCATCAATTTGAAATGTCCAGAATAGGCAAATCTATAGAGACATAAAGTAGATTAGTGATTGCTTAGAGCCAAAGAAAATGGGGAGATTGAAACTGATAGCTAGAGGGTCTGGAGTTTCTTTTGAGGTGATAAAAATGTTCTAAAATTGATTGTGGTGATGGTTGAACAACTTTGTGAACATGCTAAAAACCACTGAATTGAATACTTCAAACAGGTGAATTGTATAGTATATGAATCATGGTGTGTTTCAATTTTTTTAAAAAAGGAACCCAAAAGAGTATAACATTTAGAGAAACTAGGTGAAGAGATGAACAATTTATACCTTAACTAGCCTATAAGTGCATCACATTAATTATCACGATGATTAGTAAATTTAACAATAAACCTGCGGGATGAGTAAAATCATTAAATTTATTTAGTAAACTATGTTTAAGGAAGCTAGGAAACTTATCTTTACATAGGAAAGTTTTCACCTTTTAAAAGTTTAAAAATTTAGCTATTTAAAAGATACATTTGGTTAGCTGAAGAATACACCCATGTAAAACACTTCATTCCTCAGATCTGGAGTCAGAGGCATTACTATCGTAACAGGGAGTCTCCAACTTAGAATCACCAGATTATGATTTTTGTCCTATCATTATAATCATATGGTCAAATTAATTCTAGATTATATAGAGATTTCACTAGTATATATACTTTTTAAAAAAGTAACACCACATGGATGGAGCTAGAGGGTATTATGCTCAGTGAAATAAGCCAAGCCGAAAAAGACAAGTATCAAATGATTTCACTCATATGTGGAGTATAAGAACAAAGAAAAAAACTGAAGGAACAAAACAGCAGCAGACTCACAGAACCCAAGAACGGACTAATAGTTACCAAAGGGAAAGGGACTGGGGAAAATGGGCGGGAAGGGAGGGATAAGAGGGAAAAAGGGGCATTAAGATTAGCAGATGTAATGTTGGGGGGGCACGGGGAGGGCAGTACAACTCAGAGAAGACAAGTAGTGATTCTATAGCATCTCACTACGCTGATGGACAGTGACTGTAATGGGGTTGGTGGGGGGGACCTGATGAAGGGGTAGTTTAATAATCGTAATATTGCACATGTAATTGTAAATTAATGATAATAAAATAAATTATATTAAAAAAATAAAAAAAATAAAAAATAAAAAGTAACACCAACTTAGAAGTACATTTCCTGAACTGTAGCAAATATGCACTATTGTATTCATAATTATTCATAAATATAATCAATGAACCTTCAAGTCTTTTTTTATTTTTCTTCTCTTATTACTGTCAGACTCATCCAGTTCAGTGGTCTAAAACATTTTAAAAGGCAATGTAAATTTTATAGTTTAAAATTTTCAAAGTAGACTGATTTATAAAAAGTTTATAAAAAACTTCAAGAAGTTTTGAAAACTTTTCTCATTTTCTAACTCTGTATCAACACATGGCACGACTGCCCCCAGAGAAGGAAACTTGGGCAGACAGTAATTGTATTTGACAGCAGCAATTACATGCTGGTTGGAGATTAGAAGACCATTAATGTGTGTGCAGTAATTGCTCTGGTATTTTCTGTTACTATGAGGGTCAGCTTGAAGAGAATTCATGGCAAACTTCACCTGGGATGCAGTTAGTCCAGGAACTCCATCCTAAGAAAGCACATGAAGAGCGTGCACACATTGGTTATAAGTGCAGTAGGCACACAGAACATTCCTTTGGTAAGATACTGATAATGCATGAAATAGGAACAACTAATATTCAGTTCTAAAAGACATTTCCACCTATGTATTTCAATTAACTATGAAGAATATCAGAAAACTCATACAATGAATATGACTAAATGTTGATCTTTAGCAAGAGTCCAAATAAATAATCTTTCATGACATCACAATATGCAAAAATTTAATCAGTATTTGGAAATTATATTGAATAGAGAGCCTTGCAAACCTGAAAATTCTGGAAACATCAGAAGGAGAGCAAACTATTTTCAGGAATAGTTTTATTCCTAAAAAAAAATAGGAAAATGGTAAGCTAAATACATACCCTGGGTTCCCTCTCCCTCCATATAATGTACTGGTGCAACTCAATGAACAAACAAGCCTGGAAGAAATGATGGGCACACATAGAGGCTGGGATAGAAATTTACCTTGGCAGTAAAACCTGAACTTTCAGGGGCCCAACCACCTGATGAAGACAGATTCCCTTAGCAAGCTGGGAGGGGTCACACCTGCCACATGCCAGATGTGGTCCTATACGTGGGAATCCTGCTTACTCTGACAGTCCTAAGCCATGGTGGTAGGCCAAATGTCCCCATTCTCTTTGTTCAAGAGGGACCTACATTTTCTTAGCATTCACCTTCACAGTCCCAAGAAAAGGTCTCACTCCACCTCACCTTGTCTCAGTGAGAGATCAGAGGTTGCTAGCTCATTGGCCCAAAAGACTAGAAAAAAACTTACGTCTGCCTTTACTTGTCAGTCTATTATTGCTCAAAAGACCTCAATAATCAGATGTGTGTTAAGGAAACCTACAATCAGTAGTCAGAGAAAAATTATAATCATTAAAGGAGAGGCACAGGCTAAAAGAAATCAGAATAAGTGACTTCTTCTGAGGGTGGCAAAATGAATTGAAGAAACAGAAAACTTTCAAACAATAAAACGTAAAGACATACGGACATACACCAACACTAAATGCATTATTCTATCAGTCTATGTACTATAAACATTAACTTGTTTATATCAACATTGATAATACACATTCTAGTTTAATCTCTCTCTCCTACAGCATGGCTCAAAACAGCCCTTCAGTGAATAAACATAATTCAACAACGGGAATATTTTCAAAAACACAATGAAAATATACATAATTGTTAGAATCACATTAAAAAAGCATACAAGCCATACTATGAGGCATAATTTATGTGAATAAATATCCCTAACTTTTTTCAGTTCAACTTAATTCATCACAGTAAGTACTATTAAGTACTTCCTCCCTTAAACACTAAGGTTATCACTGAAAAGTATAGTAATCGAGGTACCTGCTATGAAGACATTTAGTATTACCAGGGATGTAGGATATGTTGCCACAGAAAACAGATAAGAAACAATATAAGACAAATAGATCAAATATTAAAATGTACACTATAAACAGTGAGTGTGATAGATTTACAGAAAGGGAGAAATAAGTGTGGACTAGAGGCTTCACAGAATAAACAGGAATTGATCTGGGCTAAAGAAAATAGAAACAGGAAAGAAGGCATTTCAGGAAACAGCATGGGTGAAGAAAAGCACACTAAATCCACTGTATTTGAGGGCCAATGAGGAGGCACATGAGAGTCAACTTTATAGTATGTAAAGTTAGAGATAAGTCTGGTTCCACAATATTCACCAAGAGATACAGGTTACAGAAGGTTTGAAAGTAAAAACTTAGATTTGAGTTAATAGTTCCTAAGAAATTTAGTATAAAACTATTTTTTGTTATTTTCCTGTTAACCTTCATTATAAAGAGGAGCACATGTTCCAGTATAAAACTGTTCTTCATAGGTGATACAATCATACACACAATGTACCAAATTTTAAAACATATAGTTTCAAATGTTCTAATAAAAGTAATGATACCTTTTTTCAGGATCTTAATAGTAAAGAGCACTAAAAATAATTCATACTATAAAACTCTAGAATTTATAACATTTAAGATACTGAAAATGACAAGCTCATCAGGTAACCTGGTATAACACAGAGCTTAAGACAGTCCAGTTATTCAAAAGAATCTCTTATTTTAGTAATTAAAATTACTAGATTTGGTAATTAAATTTAATTTAGTAATTAAAATTACTAAAAGCCAATTTTAGTAATTTGGCTCCAGTCCACCTTAACATTTCTAATTGAAACCATGGTCAATAATTTAGCTTTTTTTGTATTTCCTCCATAACTATAATTTACTATTCTATTCTTAACATTTACCTCTAATTATATCTGTACAGTTTGTTAGGAGTATCCTTGGATGCGTGGAAACAGCAGTTCATAAAGCCAGAGACTGAAATGTTTAATGGTAGCTTAGCTAAGGACTCCCAGGCTGATGAACAACAATGAATATCCTGATGATGGGCAAAGGCAAATGCTGGTCTTTTGTGACTATTTTATTCCCAATATAAAGGTCTGCTTACAAGGGGCTAGGGATCTCGGTAATAGTTGTTAGTACATTTTAAAAAGTGTTCTCACACACTCATTTTACTTTAAGTATAACATACACCATAAGAGGACATTGGCACTCCATCTGGCAATATACCTGCAATGCCAAAATCCTCAAGTTTCATGGGGAAGAGGAAAATTCAAGTCAATTTGTTATTTAATTGACAAATTCCTCTTATGCAGAACTGTATTAAATAAGGGATGCTTGTGCCAGGAAATGACTGTTGCACATTCAGTGTATTTCAGAGTATTCACAATATTCTTAAATTTTGCAAAGGGAAAAAAATCAAATGCACATTATCTTAAGAAAACATTTAAACCTGGTAAACTGCAGGTGTTTACTCAAGATGCTATTTTGAGGGTAAAGGTTTAACTTAGCCTTGACTCAAAATGTAAAATGAAGCCATTGGCATGTTATTTATTTAAATTATATTCAATTTTAAAGCAACAAACCAACAACATTAAACTGAAATGTAAATATAACATATTTAAGAGGGACTTCTTGAGACTATTTACGACCATACTTCTATACAAATATTTACTACATATGTGATTTGGAAGCACTCTTGCAATGGAGGTGTAGTCTCCATACTAATTAACAAGTTTGGGGTCATTTATTTTCAAAGTACCCATAATATTTTGTGATTTAAAAGAAACTTTGACAGACTAAGTAATATAAATAGTAAGCACTATAGTCTCAGAGAGTGATTTTTAAATTAGGTTGGACAAAACATCATAATTCAAAATCATCACAACTTTGAATCAAATTTGAAGTTACTCAAATAACTTATGTCTTAGGTTATTATTAATTGATAACCTAATCTGGATCTATTATCACTTCCGATGATACTTTCAGGCTATAGCAAATAATGTTCAAGAGTTCTACAATTCTAAAAAAAAAAAAAAGCTAATCTTAAAGAATTTTGGCCAGTATGGCCAATACTCAATACATGAGATAAAACTGGTAACCAGAACTGCCAACTCTTCCATATTATCTTCACCTAATGCAGCTTTCCTTTTCCCGAAACTCACCCACAACTGTTTCCTTAGAGACTAGGGTGATAGTTGTTCCTTCTGACACATTCATCCTGGCTAATATGAGCTCAGAGAATCTAGTAAATAAGGTCTATCTCACAATAGAGCTGAGACAATAGATTGTATTGGATACCAAAGGTTTCTGGAAGAGAATCCTTTCATTAATTAATTAAATTTCAGAAATTCATAAAAGAAAACTAACACAAGTGAATTACAAGTAAGAACATCTTTGACAGATTGTTTCTACATCTGGATAAGTGTAAGTATGCTAAAATCAATGGAAAAGAAACTAAACATTTTAAATATTTTATGATTATTTAGGAATATATTTTTATTTACAATATTGTGAGAGTATTATTAGCTGATCAGACTTAAAATTCAAAATAATTTTAACAGTTTTCTTTAAGGGTATGAGAACTACATATTGCTCTATAATTTTCCCAAAGCAATCTAAACCATTAAAAATTGAAAAATTTACACACTACAGATACAGTTACACTATTCTAACCTACCTCTTTACTCTTTCAAGTCAAGCCATAAAACCTAATTCTTCCATATAGATCAATATCTAAACTTCCTACAATTAAGCTAAAAATCATTACATTACTAATTCTTAAGTAATAATATAAGGTCTGCCAAGTAGCGAACATTTAAATATTATTGAATATATGAACTGTAAAATTTTAAAGCAAAATAATTTTCTTTTAGAGAACTGTAAAGGGTAGTTTCTCCTCAATCCTGATGGAACTTCACAATGCTGCTGAAATAACTATCCCTAAATCCATATTTTCCCAATTAAACTTATACACATTAAACTTCTTAACGTTTTCTGAATAAGGCAAGTTCTCTTATGCTTCTACTCCTTTACATTTGCTGCTTCTACCCAAAATATCTATCCCTAAATCTCTTATGCTTCTACTCCTTTGCATTTGCTGCTTCTACCCAAAATAACTATCCCTAAATCCATATTTTCCCAATTAAACCCATACACATTAAACTTCTTTACGTTTTCTGAATAAGGCAAGTTCTCTTATGCTTCTACTCCTTTGCATTTGCTGCTTCTACCCAAAATACCCTTCCATCCTCTTCCTCCAGTAAACCTATTCAAACCACAAGACCCAGCTTAAAGGTTAAAGCCTCCATGGCTTTCCAGCAGTCAACAAGCAAACAGGCATTCCTGTGATCACAGGCCTTTGTGCATAATGCTATTAGTATTAATAATGCTATTATCCTCTACCATGATGATCAGTCTAAATGTTTTTCTCTTTCACTACTTTTTGATCTCTCTGAGAGGAAGGATCATGCCCCAAATCTAGTACTACTGTCAAGCAAGTTGAATGAATGAAGAATAAGTAAATGAGCAAATGAACTACTATTAAATCATTCTTTGTAACTCAGCAGCTATATCATAGCGGTGTAATGCAAATTACAGGAATGCTACCCTAACATACACTTACTTAGAGAGTCCCATGATTGGGAAGAACATTAAAAGAGCAGTTAGAAGGGAAATTAACCATTAACATATGAATAAAAGATAAATAATAAAAATTAAACAACAATCAATACACAGTTTAAATCTTGTCTCTATGTTTAACCATTTTCAAACATTCCAAAGATGACGTATCATCATTTTGTACAGTAAAAAAATACCAAGTATACCAAACTAATTATCCCAAGTATCCTTTTATCTAAGTCCAGCCATAGATTATAGTTCTAACACCTAATCTGGATAAAGATAGATGGCATTTTAAGTATTTTAAATAAAAAAAATTTCAAGGTCATAGGCTTTTCGTGGCCACTGGCAATCTACCTAGTGATCTGTAGGTAGTTTGTCAGTTGGACTATAATGCTCATTCAACAAGAGCCTGACACTTTCCCAACACTTGCTGGTTTTCTTCATTTGTTGGAGAAAGAAATTAATGATGTATTATTGGGAGCAGTTATATTTTAAATGAAATACTTTATTAAAACAATTATGATGAATCTTCATTAAAATTTACTTCTATTCAATAGTTTGCCTATGCATTAAAATAACAGATTATGGATACCACATACTTAAAAAATACTTTCTAATTGGTCCAGAAAACTTGCTGTTTCTAAGTGATTTTTATTTTTTAATAGTTATAATAAAGATTATTTAGCTTTTACTATTGAAAAGTAAAAGTTGAAACACCTATATAGAGAATACCAGTGATAACTAAGAACAAGAATCAGCATAAAAGAGGTAACATCTCTCAAATATCAAGGAACTTGCCACCCATTTTATAGGGATTTTTAGCTCTGGACCATAATTATTTGTGGTCTTTAAGCTATTCATTTATAAGATGCTAAAGTAACTGGTAAATACTCCTTTGGGGCATATCATTTGTAATACTGATTTATTGGACTGCGGCCTCCCAGTATAGGTCTGACCCTGAGTTTATAATTAGGTTACATAATGTGGAAACAGAATGGTGGCTCACCATCTCACTTTATGAAAAGGTATGGACATACAAAATGGAATGGTTTAATTAAATGAATTGAGAATATTGGTTTCACCCATATAGCTTTAAAACATTATTTTTAGCAACATCATAACACATGTCCAAAAAGCTCAATAGCTGTCGTTCTACAACACAGGAAATAAATGTCATACTTCACTACATATATATATATATATGTATTATTCTCATTTATTCATTAATTTAACTTACAATACTGTGTTCTAACTGAAAATACAATGGTGACCTAGACAGATACGTTTTCTTAACCTGCTGGAGCTTAAAATTTAGAGGAGGGAAGAGACAAGTATTAACAATCACTTAAAATATAAATAGATAAATACCCTGTAAAGGAAATAATTACATAGATGTTAAAGTTACATTTCATTCTTTTCCCTCCAAATCCTTTAGAATGATATTTTCATATATTGCTTCCATACTTTCTTATGCAGCAACTTGGGCTTAAGGTTTGGAATCACAGATTAACCCAGAAGAAAATTCTGAAAATAATACCTAGTAATGTGGTGCCATGTTCATAGCAGTTACTCAATATTCACTGTGATTACTCAATAATTATTAACCATTAGTGAAAAGTCACAAGTGTCTAAGAGAAAACATAGAGCTGTATTTCTCTTAGACCAATAATGCATTGCTTAAAGAGTCTATCAATAAAAAACTGAAAATATAAAATTTGGCTACTGACTTCTATGAATTCATTCTGAAGAAATAACCAGAAAAGTATGAAAAACGTAGGTAGAAAAATGTTTATTGCAGCATTATCTATAAGAGAAGAAAGAAACAGAGAAGGAAGGAAGAAAACAGCGGAGCAGAATATTGGCTAAATTAATAGAGCTTATCCATACAATAGAATACTTTCACTCATCAAAAATTTATACACACACATACACACATGGAAAGATGACTAGGATAAAGGCAAATAAAGAAGATTTTTAAGAAATCACCTCAGTAGGGAGAGGATTAAAGATAGCAGGGTGAGAGGTGAGACAGAGGCTTCCTTCTAAAACCGCATATAGTACAAAAATCCTAAATTAGGAATACAACTAATCCTAAAAGAGCAACAGGAAAGAGGACTGCGCCAAACTGCATACACCTGGAGAAAACAATAAACCTCACGGAACAGGGTAACGTACAAAAGCTGTGGCCCGGTGGGACCCAAGCCCTTCTCCCACCCCAGCTCACAGGAGGGAGGAAGAGAAACAAAGAGGGGAGGGAGTGAAGGCCTGGGACTGCTTAATACCTAAGTCTGGAGATCTGCTCTGGGAGCACAAACCTACATTTCATGGTGCTTGCATGGTACTCCCGTGATTAGGGGGTTGGAAAGCTAAGACAGGCAGAATTCCTGGAGAGACTAAGATTCCAGCTGCTTGTGAAAGCAGCGATCCATACTCAGCTGCTCGGGGACAAAAGAAAGGCCAGCAGTCTGAGAGACTTCCTAACAAAGAAGCCCTTAGCAAAAGAGCTGCTAAAGGGGCAAGCATTGCACAGAGCTTACTACTCAGGAGAAAGGACAGGCAGACAAAATTGTCCCGGTGCACTCTGCCCAGCAGGTTGAGAGCTTTCACAATCTTC